>JANRMT010062817.1:9075608-9093925 GCA_026402145.1 Polypterus bichir lapradei | reverse complement strand
AGTTTTAAAATGTTTGAATATGTCAATGTGACAGGTGGGACCTAATTGTTAGTCACACCCAATTTTAATTAATGAAATGGTATGAGACCAGCATGGAGAGGAGCAGACAGAGATTGTGTTGCCTGGTCAATAGATAAGATGTTTTAAAATAGGGTTTTAACCTTTCTTTCTAATTAATTGACATACTAATTTTTTTTTTTTTTTTTTAGTTTATCAACTGCTGCATTGTGGCTGTTTTACTATTTTGAAGACTGTTTTTTTATTATTATTACTGCCAGTAATGTTTATATGTTAACTTTCAACCTAATGTAAGGTTGTGCTTGGGGGAAGGAACTGGGAATCAGTGGTTTGCTTTATTTTATTTTATTTTTCATAAGTGTGTGTTTTTTGATTATTTCTTTTAGTCACTGATATATAGTAGGTTCACTGGTATACTATTTGTTTGCTGTTTGTTATAAGATTCCCCATGCAGATCATTATCATGGTTATAATTGGCTGTAATAAATAATTGTATTTTATTTCATTTTCCTGTTTAGATTGATAGATAGATAGATAGATACTTTATTAATCCCAAGGAGAAATTCACATACTCCAGCAGCAACATACTGATAAAAAACAATATTAAATTAAAGAGTGATAACAATGAAGGTATAACAGAAAATAACTTTGTATAATATTAATGTTTACCTCCCCCGGGTGGAATTGAAGAGTCTCATAGTATGGGGGAGGAACGATCTCCTCAGTCTGTCACTGAAGCTGCTCCTCTGTCTGGAGATGATCCTGTTCAGTGGATGCAGTGGATTCTCCATGATTGACAGGAGTCTGCTCAGCGCCCGTCGCTCTGCCACGGATGTCAAACTGTCCAGCTCTGTGCCTACAATAGAGCCTGCCTTCCTCACCAGTTTGTCCAGGTGTGAGGCGTCCTTTTTTTTTATGCTTCTTTATTCTTTATGATCACGGGGTCCAGGAGGGGCCTGGGTCTCCTAAAATCCACCACCAGCTCATTGGTTTTGCTGGTGTTCAGGTGTAAGTGGTTTGAGTCGCACCATTTAACAAAATCCTTGATTAGCTTCCTATACTCCTCCTCCTGCCCACTCCTGATGCAGCCCACGATAGCAGTGTTGACAGCGAACTTTTGCACGTGGCAGGACTCCGAGTTGTATTTGAAGTCCGATGTATGTTGGCTGAACAGGACCGGAGAAAGTACAGTTCCCTGCGGTGCTCCTGTGTTGCTGACCACAATGTCAGACCTGCAGTTCCTGAGGTCTGTCTGTAAGGTAGTCCACTATCCATGCCACCAGGTATGAACCTACTCCCATCTCTGTCAGCTTGTCTCTAAGGAGCAGAGGTTGGATGGTGTTGAAGGTGCTAGAGAAGTCTAGAAACATAATTCCAAATGCACCACTCCCTCTGTCCAAGTAGGAGAGGGATCAGTGTAGCATATAGATGATGGCATCCTCCGCTCCCACCTTCTCCTGGTATGCAAACTGCAGAGGGTTGAATGCGTGGCAGACCTGTGGCCTCAGGTGGTGAAGCAGCAGACGCTCCATGGTCTTCATCACATGTGATGTCAGAGCGACAGGCCGGAAGTCATTCAGCTCACTAGGACATGATACCTTTGGGACTGGGGTGATGCAAAATGTTTTCCAAAGCCTCGGGACTCTCCCCTGTTCCAGGCTCAGGTTGAAGATGCACTGTAGAGGACTCCCCAGCTCCAGTGCACAGGCCTTCAGCAGTCATGGCGATACTCCACCTGGACCCGCTGCTTTGCTGGCACGAAGTCTCCTCAGCTCTCTGTTTACCTGGGCTGCTATAATTGTGGGAGAAAATTGTGGTTTAAAGCTGAGCTTTGCTGATCTACCTTTGCACAGTTTTTGGCTGACTGCTGCCAAGGAGTTCCCCATTGTGGCAAGCAGAGCTGTTTCAGCCCTGCTCCCATTTTCCACAACCTACTTACGCGTATGTGAGCTTGGCATTTCAAGCATGACTGCTATAAAAACTAAAAAAAGAGAGAGACTCAGAGCTGTTGAAGAAGATCTTCATGTGTGTCTTTCTTCAATTCCTGCATGTATATCAGTGTTGTGTTCTAAAACTAAACTTTTACATTGTGAGTAAATTAAAACTTGAAGATCATTATATTTCATTACATATACTTTTTGTGACGTTTCTGTTTGGTGGTGTGCCGTGGGATTTTTTTAATGTAAAATATGTGCTGTGGCTCAAAAAAGGTTGGGAAACACAGTGTCAGAGGATAAGTTTCTTTCCTTAATTAAAATGTTGATTTTTTTTACCACAGGAGGTACGCACTGGAGAGAAGGGGAATGAAAGTCAATAGGAGTAAGATGGAGTACATGTGCGTGAATGAGAGGGAAGGTGCTGGAAGGGTGTGACTGTATAGAGCAGAGGTGGTAAAGGTAGATTAATTTAAATTCTTTGGTTTCTTCAGTTCAACAATCCAAAGCAACAGAGAGTGTGTTTCCTTTCAGGGGTCATATAGCTCCCTAGTTGGAATAAGTTCTTTTGTAATTGCGGCCTTTAAAGTAACCAAAAACTATATAGATATAATGTAAAAAAGGCGATATCCCTCACATAGTGGTACGGTGGTAAAAATCATATAAGAGAAAATAACTTAGCTTTCTTTAATAATGATTTATGCGGCATTACAGATGAGGAAGCCATGAAAACACTTTGTGTATAGTTTGTGATTTTTGTCGCTGCGCTGAAAGGATTTTTCAGGACGGATGATATAATCTTCCATCCGTCTGTCGGCTTCGAAGTATTTGGCCGCTGTCCAAGCCTTTTATACTGGTTCCTCCACGTGTAGGCCCTTACTTAGGTTCCAAACAAGGAAAGGAAAGGATTAAATTTCATCTCTAACATACAGAAATAGTACAATGCCTATTTTCACAGTTGTCCACTTGTCTCTCCAAATGCTAGACTAGCAGTTTCTAAATGCTGACAGCCCCCATGTACTAACTTTGGCCTGGCCTGTACATGTGAGTGGATTTATAAAATAATTTTTGTACAGAGTAAAGTGACAATAAACTTACATTCTTATTACAGAGTGTGACAGGAAGGTGAAAATGAGAGTGCAGGCAGGGTGGGCTGGGTGGAGAAGAGTGACAGGAGTAATTTGTGATAGAAGAGTACCTGCAAGAGTGAAAGGGAAGTAAATCAGTAGTGAGACCAGCTATGCTGAATGGTTTAGAGACGGTAACACTGATGAAAAGACAGGAGGCAGAGCTGGAAGTTGAGCAGTTGAAAATGCTACAATTTTCGCTTGGAGTAACGAGGGTAGACAGGATTAGGAATTAATTTATTAGAGGGACAACACAGGTTCAACAGTTTGGTGACAAAGTGAGAGAGGCTAGATTGAGATGGTATGAGCAAATGTAGAGGAGATGTGACAGGTTCATCATGAAAAGAATGTTGAGGATGGAACTGTTAGTCAAATGGAAAGGAGGAAGGCCAAAAGAGGAGGTTTATGGATGTGGTGAGGCAAGTCAAAACCAAACAAACAAGATACACAGAGGATACAAACAAGGACACTGCCAGAGGTAACTAATATTCTATCTACCAGTTTATGTCAGGGAGTGTAAGGCAATTACTGTGACATCGTAATTAAAAGACAACAGTTTTTATTTTAATCACTTATTCCAAGAAAACCTCACATGGTGCTAAAACAAATCCAAACTGCAACAGAGGCTCACATCTGTTAGAACCTTTGCGAGCTTTATCATTCCCTTGCAATCAAAAAGGTGATAAGACCATATGTTTGCTGGACTTTTATTTTATGCCAGCATTACCTGATCATGATTATAAAAGTAGTCCAGTTGCTAATTTTCTCTGCAGTAACATTTGGCCCAAATAGGATACTTATAGGATATTTAAAATCTTAGTCTATGATGATCACCAACAGCCAAAGTGCTAGTGTTTCTGCCTTAAAAACATCGGTTTAACTCCTGGCCTCCCTTTATAAAAATGTACATATATTTAATCAATATATTTAGCAGGCAATATGTACAGTATATATTTAAAAATCTGTTACAGTATTCTTCAAGGATAAATATATTGCAATATCTTGCAGTAAATGGAAATATATTTCTTCTGATACTCACCCTTCCTGGTTTGCCATTGTATCCAGTATAGCTGCCCCAAAACCTCTTTCTCTTTTCCTCTTTACAGCAATAAAGTAAAATCTGGGACTATTAGTTTCCTACGTATTTTGTTTATAGTACATGGTTAAAAAACTTTTGCATTATTGCGCCACATTGGGCTCCAGACATTCCAGTCCATAAGGTCTGAATTTAGAATTCCATCCTCCTCTTTTCTCATTTACATACAACTAAGGTCTGTTCTCAAAACTTGCAATGTTTCGCTATCTTTCGCTCCTTCTTCCTATCCATTCCAACACTTCTGTAACTCTTTGTCCACTTTCTTGAGACCTGTGGGAGCACTATATTTTCATCTGTGCAAGGCCTCATATTGATCCTTAACGATTTTGTCAGTTTGGCAGAGGGAACTTCGCTTATGTTTCATCTTTGTAGAGTTCTAAATTACTCTACTTTCCTCTTTTGTATTCTTTATTGTGTAGTCTTTGTTAGAATGTCTCAAATCTCATAGACTTACCACTGCTTATAAGGTATTTTACTTTATAACTCCTCTCCACCTTCCCTTCTACATCTATAACCTCTGGCAATCACACAGAGTAAAACACAAGCAGGAGTTAAGTTATACTTTAAATGATGTATTATTGATAATATTCATAAAATAATAACAATACGTAAAGTACATGTGAATATTGGCAGCCATACAACCTGATAAATGCTGAGGTACGGTTTCAGGCAATACAGTTACACAGTTGTAGTTACTTAAATGCCTATAATTAAATCATCATTTTTAGCTTGCTTTCTTCAGGACAGCTTGCAATCCTGTCTCAAATATGGCTGCGGAGGTGTGCTTTGAGTATGTTGTCTTTCTGGCCATGATGTGATAGAGAGAGATGGAGGGGTAAAGCAAGAAAATGTATAGATTCTGTGTCTAAACCCTTACACCAATAAGATGTTGAAGTACAGAATGGCTTCTGATTCAAAACCAATTCTAAATAGCCATACTTCAGACCAATGGGGACACACAATCAATGGCATAGCTAGGGGCGGGCAAAGGGGACGGTCCACCCCGGGTGGCACATTTTTGGAGGCGGCATTATTGGCCAAAAAGATCAGTACAATTTGTGTGTAAGCAGCAGGGTTCGTAAAAAAATATCACTCATGAATGAAAAAAATAAAATTCTCTGATTTTTATCCACACATGCTTCAAAAATAATTTTCAGACTGTCATTCTGTGACGGCATTGGACACAGCAGTTGAAATATATGAGGCCATAACAAAAATAAACAGAAACATTACACTGATAATAATTTCTAGGAAGATAAATAACTAATTTATAATTTCGTTTCGTTATCAATCCGAATGCGTTGTTGCACTGCGCAGAAAACATCCCCACCTATCACTTGTACACTACACTGGTTTTCGCAGCGTAATTATATTAAACTAATAACTAGAACACGTCTTATCGGTGCGTCTATACTATATTCTTGTCTAGTTGATGCTTATAAATAATTATATGTGAAAAATGATTGTTCTTTCTCTAAATCTATGCAATTTTTATCTTAATTTTTCTCTATACGTCATTTTAATTTCCAATTTAAATAAATGAACATATTCAGGTATGTCGGAGGACGGCATATTGAAGCACCACCCTGCCCCAAGCGGCACAAACAGAGCAATCCTATTTGTAGCTGTAAAGATAATATATGACCCAGAAGGGCACTTAAAGTAGGGAAACTAAACTAAAATAACTCTGTGCTTTTTTTATTTTGGATAGTTAAATCCTTTACATATTCTACAACTCTGTGATGGCCAGTGCAGTTTTCTACACTGTGCTGTGCTTGACCGGTAACATCACTTCAAAAGAGACCCACCAAACAAACAAGTTAACTAAAAATTCTGGCTTATTCTGGTATTTTCTATGTCATGCTATCATGACCCCTTAGAGATACTGTAGTAGTGAAGAAGAGAATGAAATCCAAAGTGACTGCCATGATGAACAATGCTGTCCATCCTCTCTCTGACACTCAAACACTGAGTTCTATCAACAAACTAATTATTAAGCAGAGGAATGGCATACAAATGGCAAAGTGCCTTTATAATGCCTCACCATGATGGCTCTTTAAATCTTTATCTAAGTCAGATGTTTTGTTTCTTTTTAGATATTTTAACGCTTATCACAGGAGGTGAAAGGGGGGTATGAGGCTTTCTAAATAAAACATTTGATTTTGATAAAAAGTGTAGTTTTTTTTCTGGGAACAAATAAAGATATATCTATAGTAATTGGCTTACAGCATTTGGATATTAGACTTGACACCAAACATGAGAGCATTTCATTCCATTATTACCTGACCCTAAGTGTGGTTTTGCAGATCTCTGACTTTTCTCCACAACTTACATCCCAATCCTCTTATTTTCCTTCAGCTCAGCAACTTCTTTTGGAAGCAGAATGGACACCAATTAACAAGATGTAATACTCTTGTAAAGATATTGCTCAGCAACTTGTTTCATATTATTAGAACCAAACAAAGGACTTCATCACTGCTGGCACAGTACAATTTAAAACCTTCATATATAGGTGATGCACAGGGATAAAAGAAAAAAATACAGCGTTTAGACATTACAGTCTTCATTTAGGGTTTCAGTGCATGAAGAGCCGAGTGAAATGAAAGTGATGGGGTTTTGAAATAAGAAGTCTACAATGTAGGTTTGTAATACATTTATTTTGTTTTATAGCTGCACTTTCAACACAGATTAAAAAATGCAACATGCTTAACATTTGATTAATGTTTGCTTTCTTAAAAAAACTGAATAGAATCACTGACAACGGCAGAGATCTCTCTAAGGCGGGCGTTCTCCTCTTTCAGTTGCTTGACCATTGGCTCAACATACTGCTGGAAGAGCTCCAGGTACTTTTGCTTGAACAGATACTGGGAGATGTCATCTATAATGTTAATTAACGGATCAAAGAAAATGACAATCCTGGTTTGCACCTCCGCTGCCTGCATTTTTCCTGCCAGTGTGGTCAAGAAGAAGGTGGCATCCTTCAACTTCTTCTGAATCTCAGCCATCCCTTGCCGCATTCGAGACAGATTCTCTAATTTGGTGGAAATTTCCTGCAAGCGCCTGTTGATTGATTCAATATCATTTCTCTGGGTGTTTGCTTCATCTGTGAAATCCAAGATTTGTTCTTCATAGGTATTGACTTCCATACTCCAACTTTCTACATTTTCTTGTGCGACTCGTGCAGTTTCCTGGGCATCTTCCATGGCCTTCTGACAAACACCAATCATTGTACCTCCTGCAAAATAAGAGCGGACAAATATAGTTAAACTTCACTACAAAAAAAAGGAATTACATAAGATATATATACATGAGCATCTTGTGTTGCTGGAAAACAACAGGATATATATATATATCAGACATTCGATGTGAGTTGCTGCTGTAGAATTTGGCATGACACATTCAAAGCCTGGGTGTGACGGTGATGCAGGGGTAGTACTCCTGCCTCGCAATGAGACAAGGCTCCTCCCTGCGTGGAGTTTGCATGTTCTCCCTGTGTCAGCGTGTGTTTCCTTCGGGTACTCTGGTTTCCTCCCACAGTCCAAAGACATGCAGATTAGATGAATTGGTGATCCTAAAGTGGCCCTAGTGTGTGGTTGATGAGTGTGTCTGTCTGTGTGTTCACTGTATAATGGACTGATGCCCTGTTCAGGGTTTGTTCCTGCCTTGCACACTGTGCTGGCTGGGATAGACTCCAGCACCCTCATCTCACCCATGACCCTGTTCAGGACTAAGCAGGTCAGAAAATGACTGACTGACTGAAATTCAAAACCACATTGTAAAAACACTAGCATTACCTACGACTTAAGAAGAGAACCTGCACCCAAATATCCTTGTCACAGGATTTTTGATTTCAAGATAATCCAAACACGCAATTACATTTTCCACATAAAATACTTCCATTCAACAAACACAACACAATGACAAAGTAACAGTTTGTTCCAAATTAGGGGTTGTAAAAATGACTACTCCCCTGTGTTGATGACCCCACTCCTTTCTCCAAAACATATACTAAAATTTCAGATTTGAGAAAGTAGAATTTACTGTCAAGGTTCCCAAAAAACTCCTGAGCTTAAACATCCAAAATGTTTCTCAAGATACAATTATATTAATAACAGTTTCCAACAATTGTTGTTATTTACTAGAGCGTGTCTAAACTACTGTTAATTTTATTTTGTGCAAAACTGTGAAAAAAGTGCATTAAACCACCAGCACAACTTTCCTCATGATGTTACTGTCTTGATAACCCCCTCTGGCAAAAGGGGTCTTACCATAATGCTGTATTCATGCTGTAACTTTAAAGAAAATATTTGAAACATTGCATCTACCCACTTCCTTTAGTTTTTCAACATTTATTTTTGAGTTTTTACTTTGATTTGAGAAACAAAGATACTGCTGATTTGCCACGAGATTCTCAGATCAGATCAGGTTGGGTAACATGCACTTGTACAGTGTGTTCCCGTGCCCACCACACAACAAAACAGCTGAGGATCCTGTTTGGCAACCCCCCAGAAATAGACATGGTCCAATCCCACTCATCAGAAATGACTGTCTATCTGCCTGCAAAGATATCGGATGCGCCACAAACCCCTTCCCAGCGACCTCATGACCCCCCTCCATGCGTCTACTAACTTCATAGGAAGAGTCACCAGAGACATAAATGTCACTGCTGAGGTAAGAAAATCTCTCGATGTGGTCGACTAGAAAGAAAACTCTTTGAACAATTTCACCTGTTGAAATGGCGTTTAGATGTAGTTTCCCTACTGGCAATCTCTCATTTATTAAGGCCTTTTTATATGGTACGCAACATGTGTTCAATGGACATTATTTTCTCAAAAATAAAATAATGCTTATAGAACACATTCCAGTAAAAAGACTAGAAGAATGTATTTAAGAAACACAAAAGGAGAAACCACTCAAAAGGAGAAGGAAATAGCAAATGAACTAAACGAATATTTCTTACAAGTTTTTGTAAAGGAAGAAACATATGGAGTGCCACATACACATGTAAAAACAGACTCCAAGTTCATAGGTTTTAAAATATAAGAGTCAAATATGCTTCAAGCTATCAATACACTAAAAACTAACAAAACCTGATGGAAATTTTTCATTTCTTCTATTACAATTTGTAGATGTCATTTATAAACCCTTATTAGGCATATTTGTGCAGTTACTTGACAAAGGAGAAGTACTTGATAGCTTGAAAGTTGCAAACTGGAATTCATTCTTCAAGACAGAAGACAAAATGGATCTTGATAATTACAGATCAATAATTTTTACTTCTGCACCATTCAAAATTATGGAAACTATAGTAAGAAATTAAATTAGAAAAGTACCTATAAGAAAATAACAGCCCTAAGAAAGACTTTATTTGTGCCTTGCATTCACACGTTCAGGGATGCATGAAACTCTTAATAACCAGTTGACTAGAAGATGAATGGGTGTTAGATATATGCTCAAGAACCACTGAAAATACAAAGCAGGACTCAAAACAAATATTAGAAATTACATAATTGAGCCCCACATAAGAGAAGTAAACTTAACAAAAATAAATTTTAGGCCATTGCCAATCATGAGATGTGGCACAAGAGAAATATCAGCCATCAATAATGGCTAGAGGCTGGAGTGTGCTTTATAAAATTTTTCATCTTGCATTATTGTCCTTAAATTGTTTAATGACACTTTTAACATCAAAATGTTCAAGTGGACCCACTGTTTGAAGATTTGAGATACCTACCAATGATAGGACCAATAATTGGTATAAACAACAATCCAATGCCAATATTTCTGTTAGTCTCTTCATCTACTTCTCGCTGCATGGCTTGTTCAACACTTTCCTCGGCAGATGACAGATTTCTGTTTGCCTGATCGAGACTATCTCTTGAAATTCTCAGCATCTCTTCAGAATGTTCCAGGTTCTTCTGCACTGCAAATAATTGATCCTTTTTGTCCTTTTCCTCAGTTTCTAGTTGATTCTTATCACGAGTAAGGCTTAGGCATTTGTCATCAACTTTTGTGAGCTGACACTTTGCAGAATCTTCGGCCTGTGAAAGGCTTTCCTTGGCCTCCAGAATGGATTTTCTAATTTTCCAGGCGTCATTTTCCATGTTGTTTTGGTCAACTGCTTGCATATCTCTTGCAAGCTGCACAGTTGTGCCAATGCCATCTTTCAGGCATTCAATTACTTTGGTCACAAATGTCCTTTTGTATTCTTCACTCTGCTCAACGACAGCCATTATTTGTTTACTGTAATAGAAAAAGCAACAATTCATTTATCACATTGGTTTGGCTTAGTTTAGAACCATTGTTTGACAAAGAACAATTTGATTGTAATAAGGGTTCTCTGAATATGCAATGTACTCTTAGAACTTTGAAAAAGTTTCAAAAATGTACAGAAAACATAAATCTGTAATGTATAGTACACTATCTAGCAGGATACAACAAATCAAGAAAACCTGAACTTCATCTGCGTTATTGTATGCAGAAAGAGTCCTTTCAAAATCGGGAACCCAAGAGAGTTTTATAAATCTTTTCATGGTTATAACTGGAGCAGGCTATGGACCTAAATAAAGGTTCTTCTTCACATGGATGGTTCTTACGGGGACAGAAAATGGTTCCTCTATGGCATGGCTTTGAAGAACCACTCTGGCACCTTTATTTTGAGACGGTAGTAGGCAGGATGTTTCTCTGGAACTCCAGAATTTGTCCCTTATGAAAGACATTTATCTTTGGTTAAATTAGCAAGTGCAAATTGGCACTGAATGCCTGGATGTGTAGACTGAAAAAAACAATAAAATGTTGAAATTATTAATCTAGTTCTGTCTGCAGGCTGCATGTAACAATAATTAATCTGTAAGAAACGTTTTGCTGTAGTTTTACATACCTGTATAAGCTTAAGTTAGTCCAAGTTTGTGTTATTGTTTAGCTACAGAATGCTTTCATTTACTCAAAGCAGTGTTATGTTCAATTAAATGAACACATTCACGTTCAACTATTTAAAGTTATTCATTTAAAAATTACACACATATGTAATACTGCCTGCATTGATAAAATGTACATTTTATGAAAAATGCACAATGTTTCACTTACATTCATTGATTGTACTTTCTACATAACCATGTAACTGTCATGTTGTATTGAGAAAGAAGAAAAGGGTGCTTTTGTAATGTAGGGTGGGTGAAAAATCTGCCCAATGTTTCAGAGAGAATATCAAAAATCACCTTTCAAACTCATTAAAAAACCTTGGTTCACAATGCAACAAATGGGGCGGCCAATCTTTACATAAAACTACTCTTAATACAAAATACAGGATACTTCTGTAAAACTTGTTGATTTTAGGTTAACTTAACTTGATGCAATGGTGTGTAGTGTTCTGAGTATCCAAATGTGTTTGTTTCAAATAAGAGTAACATAAAATAGTTGAATAATAATAGCAATCCCTGAGAAGGATTATTTATCTGTTTAAAATGAAATAATCTGATGGCTTTTGCTTCATTGTCAATTGACTGTGTTAATGTAAACAGTTAAGATTTATGTTCACACATTTTGAAAATTACCGCTAAAAAAAAAAAACCAAAAAACTCCTTCATACCTTTTACATGTTTTTCAAGATTAATGAAGAATGCTAATGCACTTTTCAGCGGCTGGTCACTTGTATGTCTACAGATTTGGAGAATGCAGGTGCCTTGCCGTTAACTGCTATTGACCCCTCTCACCGTAATATAAAGGTTGACTTACATCATTCAATTTGTGGATGTAGTTATCATCTTCCTTTGACTGATCCAGGCCCTTCTGCAACTCTGCTATCTAGGTTACAGTCTGACTCATTTTCAGAGTTTTCTTGTACTTTAGCCACTACTGGACACACCATTTATGAACATCAGCAAAGTGATCCTATGCTATCAGAGGTTATTAAATGGATAACTGTTGGCCATCAACCTCCTTACTAGCAGATCAAACAAGAAGCACCAGTACTAAAGAAACTGTTGCAAGAATTTAATAACCTCACTATCCATAATACACCTCACGCCTGCACCAGATCCAATATATCAAGTAGTAGCCCCCTTCAGTTGTGCCAGACATTCTGGAATTTGTACATGGAAACAAAGTACCTGGGCATTTCATAATTGACAAAACCTAACACAGAGCAAATTGCTTTTGTTACTGGCCTTATATGGCCCGCAACATCTGAAAATGGCGTGAGCAGTGTCCAAGTTGTGCAGCATGCCATTCACCTGTCCCTCGCCACTGTGCTCTCCTCCAAACAGTGATGTCTACAAAGCCCTCTGAAGTTGTACCAGCAGACATTTTGGAACTACCACTCACCTCACGTGGTAATAGATAAGTTTTAGTCATACGAGACTATTTCACAAAGTTTGTAAACCTGTAGGCTTCACAAGATCAACATGTTACTACAGTTACTTGATGTTTTTTTGAGAATTTTACCACTCAACATGGCATTCCAGAATGACTGCTCACAGATCAAGGTCGACAGTTTGAATCAGATTAGATTTATTATCTTTGTCAATTACTAGGTGTAAAAAAACTTAAAGTTAGCAAACATATTTTTCCCTACCGTGTTGAAGGTTTTTTGAGGTTATGGAAGCTGATTTATGGTTGGCTGTATTCAATAAGCTGGCACACCTGTAGGACACCATACACCACAAAAGCAAACTTTTCTTCCCCACCACACAAAGTGCCATACCTTCCTTAAACGTTGAATTGTTTTCAATGTGTATAACTAAATGGTACCTGTTTGCTATTGGCTGTTGTTACTTTATTGATGCAAGCTGTGTACTGGGGTTTGACCTTGACAGTACTTTCTAATGGTTTATTGATTGGCATATTTATTACACTACATGAATTTCCTTCTGTTGGAATGTGTTGCAAAGAAAAAAACAGTTTTTACTAAAAAGTTATACCATAGACCTAAAATATTGTTACCTTATTTATTACAGTAAAATTTGGGCAACACAGCTGACAGTTTTTTGTCGTAAAAATAACATTTTTATAGACCTAAAAATATTGTCACCTATTTTTTTATGGTAAAATTCTGGCAACCCAGATGCTAGTACTTTACCGTTAATTTAACATTATTTTTTTGCAGTGATCAGAAGGGATAAATTTAAAATAAATGTTCTAGATATTCTCTGTTTAAGTCCGATTTCATAAGAGGTTGCGCTTCCTCCTCGATTCAGTGAGAGAGAGACCATTCACTGATTGCGTGTTCACTCAGACTTGAACGCGCAGCCTGTGAAAACTTAACTGTCATGATCAAACCGGACGGGACCGTCTTCGGGTAATAATTACTTTACCCCCACCTACTGTGCACTTTTAAAAATGCTGGTTTTTAATGCCATTTTATGGTTCTTTATTAGGTTGTGTGGTTCAACCTAGAAGTATTGCTTGACTTAGCGCCATTTCATTCTTGGAAGGGTTCTTTGCACATCACGGTTAAAAAAACCCAGGGAGATCCTTCCCCTTTTGTTTAAGTTTCAGCCTGGAACAAGCTTTTGGAGATGGGTTCATTCTTCCTTCTATACTTCTCATTTGTTCAGAAAGGATATTTTTTAATTGTGCATGCTTTGCCGTTTATGGTCAAACGTTTGTTCTCCGAACAGCCTTATACCGTAACGACAATATAGGAGCCAACTGCAGGGAGGACGCTTTATTGCTTTACTGAATATATTTACAAATCTCGACACAATTTGGAATCTCAAACCAGACACAAGCAACTGGAGAAACGTTGAAATTCAGAAAAAACTGACCGCAAATAGCTGAAGTTTTTCATTAGTTATAGGGAGGTGTCTGCAAAGGGTATGTTGAACTAATCACTATGTGTTATTAGGTTCAGAATAATACTTTTTCGGATTTTTTTTAATATTATGGAAGGGTAAAATGCGCTCTCTATCTATCTATAGTTGCGTTTCACGCACTACCAATCCACGCACCCACACCTGCACAGCCACCCTCACCGCTAAAACGCTCGTTTCAGTCGCAGAGCATCACCAAAATAAAACGAACGTTTAGGTCCACGAATACTGTGGCGTTCTATATTCGCCAGTTCGATGACGTCACTGTAAATTAAACATGTTTGTTGAGCGTTATTCCACTATGATAGTAATTAAAAAGAAAATTATATAAATTATTTTTCGTTAGAATGCTTTAAAACTCTGTTTCTTGAACTATAGGTGTTTATGATGGGTGACCTCATGATTTTACTAAAATAATCCGCAAATGTATGCGCAAATTCTGTGTGGAGTGATATGTTGGTTTCAGCCCGGAAAAAAAGCTTTCATTGATTGCATTATTTTTTTTCCTTCTCCTTCTTTCCATAGAAGTTTATTTTTCAGTTGTGTATGGCCGATTGTATTCAAATTTTCTTTCAACGAAACTCCTTATGCTATAACAAATTGAGCTTTACCGAGCAGCACAGGACACAAATCAGGAGCCAACAGCAGTTTACAGCTGTACGTTTACTTATGTCTGCTCAGTTTGAAATGTCAAACCACACGCGCGCAACTGGACAACGTAGTATAGTATAGTGTCTGGGCGCACACCTGCGAGACAGCAGTCATCAGTCATAAGCTCTTTTGTTTGTTTTTGGATTATTCTCAAATGTTGAACTACACTGTAAAAAATGTCAGTAAATTTAACGGTACAAATACTGTAAATGGTGAAGGTAAAAGACCTTTTCTGAAAAAAAGGAAAGTTACCTTATGTTCACCTGAAAATTACCTGTATATCTTAAACAATAAATTTCATTATTTTTTACAGTCAAGTTCTGTAAAATAAATATTTTTCTACCTTCAAAATATGCTAAATACCGTTTATTGATGCATTACAGTTATACTGAAAAAAATCTGTTAATTTTACAGTGTAAAACTGTTAAATAATGAAGGTAAACAACCGTAAAATGTAAAACGGTAAATCAGTTTCAGTAAACCCGGCTACGATATTTGCATAAGGACACGCCCCTTTTTAAAATATTGTTCCTGGTGAACCGCATACCTTTGAATAGTAGGGAAAACAACGTAACCTAAGTTAGCAGACTTATTTTTCCCCACGTGCCGAAGGTTTTTTGAGGTTATGGAAGCTGATTTATGGTGGGTTGTATTCGATAATTAGGACACCATACACCACAAAAGAGAAAACTTTACTTCCCTACCAGGCACATGCCGTACTTTCTTCTAAACATTGTGTTGTTCTCAATGTGTATAATTAAATGGTACATGCTTGCTATTGGTTATTAACTGATCGATGTAAACTATGTACTGGATTTGGCCCCTGCTAATATATGTTGTTTATTAATTGACATATTTATCATACATCCTGATGTTATGGTTAAACATTCCCTTCTTTTGGAGTTTATTGCGAAGACCAAATCGTTTTTATTACAAAATTATACTGTAGAACTAAAAATATTGTCATCTTATTTATTATGGTAAAACTTTGGCAGCCCAGCTGCCAGTATTTTACCGTAAATTTAACATTATTTTTTAAAGTGTACCGTAGACCAAAAATATTGTTACCTTATTACAGTAAAATCCTGGCGACCCCAGCTGCCAGTTTTTTACCGTAAATTTAACATTATTTTTTAAAGTGTACCGTAAACCAAAAGACATTGTTACCTTCTTTTTTACGGTAAAATTCTGGCGACTGCAGCTGCCAGTTTTTTTACCGTAAATTTAACATTTTTTTTTTTATAGTGTAACCGCTTTGTGTTATAAGGTTCGAACGATTACCATTTCGGATGGTTTAAAATATCGTTGAAACACAAAGTGCTTTTTTTGTTTCTCTTTCTCTGTGGGTCACGCGCCCACACCCACCCACACTTACCTGAAACACTTGTTCTGAGCCTTGGCAACCTAAAACAGAAATGTTTAAATCCACGATTGCTGTCGTGTTTTATAGTCGCCAGTTCCGTGACGTCACTCTAAATTGATCTCCGCTTGTTAGTTCTTCCACTGACCCAGTAATTTCAAAAATAATATGAAAAAAATGTAAACACAAAACAAAGCAAAATGCGGAAGTATCAAGATATACATGGTCATCCGGTCAAGTGAGGTGTTTCTTAAACTTTGGGCGGTCGCGTTTGCGATGGCTGACCACATGATTGTATAGCTGCATCCAAACGCGGATTCTGTGTCGAGTACTAATATTTAGTACACTACGCCGCTGATGCATTTTGGTAAACGGTCGTTTCCGTGGCACGAAGGTATAATAAATATTCCACACCATCCATTGCAAAACTTATCAAACAATCAAACTGATTAAGACTGACTTGAAAGACGAGTATAACAAACAGGTGGGCAGAGGAAGGAATAACGCAATCAAGCTTGTGAGGTCAGGGGACTGCGGTGCTGTTTTGAAATGTTAAATGAAAAAAAAAAATACAAAGATTTGACCAGCCCTCCTGGGCTACAGTGGCACCGAAACTGAGCCAACGTGTAAGCAAAATATTTGGGGGTATGGGGGTTGGTGTGTGTGTGTGGGTTGGGGTTATATTCCCTTGCCCACCGCAACCCATCGCAAGGCATTCCACAAACCGTTTGTGACCCTTTTCCCATTCAGGAGTGATTCACTGTTCAGCGCAACCGAAGTTTAGACATCATGCAACGAACAATAGTCTAAGAAACCCATCGCTCAGAAAGGCAACTCAGGCACCTTTATTTTTAAGAGTGAAGAGAGGTGAATTCGGGCTGTTCGATTGTAAAAGGCGTAAAGATGAGTTATTTGCTGTGTTATTAGTGATAAGTCTTCGGCAATGATCAGCGACAATATTATCTAGTTCTATTATCTCTGCCGCCACTTGTGAATGTGCATGGTGTACCAAGTGTGTTGGAAAACAAACAACCTGCCTTTCAATGATTTTAAGAGTGCAAGACAGATTTATTATACAGATGGATCCATTCATCCACCCGCTTATCTAGAACAGTGCTGTGGGGAAGCTGGAGCCCATCACATCGGGTGCGAGATAGGAACAATTCATGGACAGGGTGCCAGAGGGTACAGATGACTTCTTACAGAATTTCAGTCTGTTTATGAGTGACATGTTAGTATGTAATTTTGACTAAGTTCAACATATGTGCAAAGACCAGCATTAATCCAGAATTGAGCGCAAATTGCAAGTGCTCGTTTGGTCTGATTACAGATGTGACGAGCAGCTGAGTGAAAAATGTTTTTAGTTTACTAGGTGTGTAGATTAGGTTAACGGTCACTTTGCACACTAGTGAGAAATCATTTTTGAATATAAATTTGTTCTTTCAGGCACTGATAGAGAGGTCCTCTGAGCTTTAACTGTTTAGAAAGTTGTTTAGCGATAAAACTTTAAATTAGAAGCGTGTCTACTGAACACACGGCAAAGATTGGTAGTTTGAGAAAAGTGGCGAGTCTCTGGAAACTGGTGGACAAACAAGACGATGTGTTGCTGTTATTATTATTAGTATTGTTTTTCTTAGTTTTACCGTATAACAATGAAAAATTCCTGATATTGTGAAAATAATTGATGCCAAGAATGATGTATTTTTCATTGATTTTATTGAAATCACACAACATTCCATACAAATAGATCAATTTTTGCAAAAATAGGATCGAAAACAAATCAACCCCACCCCCCCATGAGAAAGAGAGCATGGCCTGCAGAGTAAAACTTAAAGCTAGTAAAAATAAGTAGATAGATGAATTAATCTATTAATCTACATATATACATAAGTTAATGTGTGCATGTACGTATGTTCCAGCATCACGTCCGAACGGCTGGAGCGATTTTCATGAAACTTGGTACACATGTTTATCAATGGTCGACTAAAAATACTGTAGGGTGAAATCAGCCCTAAACCACCCCCTTCTGGGTAGGGTTGGGGGTGATCTTGCGGTCTTGTGTGCATTTTATCATCCAGTTGACACTCGGAATGACCACCAGAGGGCGAATTGGAGGTGACTGCCAGCATTCTTTATGTTTGAGGACCACCACGCCCCTGTTGCTTTTGAAATTAAATGGAGTTCTACGCGTGCAAGTGTGTGTGTGTCCGGCCCGGAAGTGAGACGTAGAATCGGGGTGAGGGCTACAGCTAGTGATGGGCGGAGTGAAGCCTCACGAAGCATCAAAACGTTTGAAGCAATTGTGTCGGAAATCGTATGGAA
>JANRMT010062817.1:9057543-9075508 GCA_026402145.1 Polypterus bichir lapradei | reverse complement strand
CAGTAACTCGCGCATTTGATTGTGCGCGCGGGATGACCTGTGTGTTAGAATAAAAGAGATCTCAGACTGGCTGTATGTCAATCAAGTGGCAAATTCCATAGAGAGGATATGATAGACTAATGTCTAAAAAAAATATTTTGAATTGAACGTGATCTACCTGCACTACCTTTCCGATCTACCGGTCGATCGCAATCAACGTTTTGGGCACCCCTGCTCAAAGGCATTGACCTCTATATTTTGAGAGTCTATCTGACACTTTACTCTCTAGTTATATTTTGTAATTCGTATTGAAATTACACACTTCAGTTGATAGTTAAGTGACGGCCTGAAACTACAATTCAGGTAGTTGCTGAGAATTACAGTAATTATTGTTCTTGTGGATTGCTGTGATTTCCTTTGTCTGATACATAGTGTCAAAGATATATTGTCATATATCAACTTTATATATATATCGAGCAACCTTTTTATGGAATGCTTAATTTTGTTCAAAACCAAGAGGGAAATGAACATTGTAAATCTAAATGTAGGTATGTTCCTATTCTCATTCTAATGTAATGAACATATTCTTCTCTAATTTAATGCTTAAGTGACAGCAAAACTTTACAATAATAATAATAATAATTGATCCCTGATGGGAAATTTGTCCTTTGGCATTACCTTTGAGGTAATTTTTGTATTTTACCTAATTATTTAATATGTTCAAGTACATATGCATTCATTGTAAAGCTACTTATTTCTATATTCTAGTATTAAACCACCATCAGCTTCCTCTTGTCATCAAATAAAGGATCATCATTTATTGAAATCATTTACCTTCACTTGCTTTGATATTTGGACATAGATCATCTGCTTTATCTGAAACCTCCAACTAATTTAACCACCACTCCATCTTATCATTGGTTGTCACAGTAATTCGTTTGTCTACATTTCAGATTTATCTGGATCAACTGTATATCTTATTATTTGTAATACTATATAAAATCACTCAGATACCTCAGACTGGAAAGAAATAGCTGTATTGACACAACATTGGTTTACCTACAGTGTAGCATAAAGAAGAATACAATTTATGGCTTGTCTGGAACTTTTGCAATATTTTATGAAGTGAGTTGTATTTCAAGGCTGTGTTAAAGATGTCAGACTGTCCTTGGTCTCATTCTTCATGTTTCTGTAAATCTGTAAGCCAAATAGTTCTTTCACTGTCGAGAGAGCATAGTATTACAATTGTATATTTACAGATGTATAGTACATTAGAAAATTTGAATGTAATTGTTTAGAATCATTATTACCTTTAGTCATATTGTGGACCACACAGGTACAACACCATTGCTGCTTCAAGAGACAAGGAGTGGACCTCTGCAAGGCTGTGAACTGTTGCCTGAAGCATTGACCTGTTGATTAAATCATTCTTAATCAATTGTAACCTTGGCATTCACACATCAGTGTCATGTGGGCAATGCTGAACAGATACACTTGTGCAGTTGTTTAGAAGATTCTACATGACTTAAACATTAGACGTGATGTAAAAAATACATTTACATTTATTGCTTGCACATGGTATGATATTCTGACTGTAATTAACTAAGGTAAACAAAGGTAACATTTGCCTCGGGCATAAACACATCAAATAAAGGCAATCTCATCTGTTAATTTTCTGGCTCCTGGCAGAAAAAAAGGAATAGACTTAATGAAACTGTTCCTCATCTTCAAAATTAATTACAGATTTCTCCTTTTTATTTTCCCAAACAGATTTTAATTTGTTAGCAGTTATTGCCTGCAACTAAGTATTGTTGGATGTGAGAATGCTAAACATGATCTTACCTGTAACAGTATTTAATTTTGTTACCTTTTAATGTAAAAACAAATGCCTTTTTTAATCACCATCAATATACTATTTGACCTCTATATATTTTATTCATCTCTCTATTATTAAAAAAAAAAAAAAAAACTTGGGACGAGACGTGATCTTTTGAAGAGAGACAGAGAGACACTTTCACGTCCTGCGACACGGTCAAGTCACGTCATACTGATATCCTTTTGAAGCAAGTCCCGTGAGACGGTGACCTTAGCAAGTCAAGCCCTACTTAATTTTCAAACAAGATCACGGTCATCTAACCTCTCAGTTGTTGGAAAAAACTTCAAAAACGACTAAACAAAGAAGAAAGAGCAGCACTAAAAAGAGTATAGTTAAAGATGACACGTCCAAGACTAAGCAAAGAAAAAAAAGCAGCGTGTCAAAAAGAGACCCAAAAGCGTTGGAGAGAAAAGAATGCTCCAAAAATGCTGAAAAGAACAATAATAATCTATGTGCACATTCTGATAATAAGTAAAGTAAGCAACGACTAAGCGAAGAAGAAAGATCTCCAACGTCTATCGCAACATACATTATTAATGTGTATCTAAAAGTCGAAGCTAATCCTCTCATCTTTATTAAATCTAACCAAGCAAAACGTAGAACGGAACAGATGAAAGGTCTAATTGATCACGTTCAAAATTCAAATATCATTAGTTCAGACAAATTCAAAATAGGTAAAGCAGTAATATTACCATTATCATATCAAGGTAGTCCAAGAGCACTGCAACAGTTATATCATGATGCAATGGCAATATCCCGAACTATCGGTCGGCCAAATTTATTTATCACAATAACGTGCAATCCACAGTGGCCAGAAATCTGCAGATACTTGAGAACAATGCCACCGGCTACATCAGCTCTGGATATTCCCACTTTCGTAAGTAAATCGTTTTATTAGAAAGTCATATTTTTATTGAATGAACTGGAAACGGTGTTCGGTCAAATCAGAGCATATATTTACACAATCAAATTTCAAAAATGGGGTTTGCCTCACATGCATTTATTGGTTACATTGCAAAATAAATTATGAACTGCTGATGATGCATATCGCTTTGTCTGTGCTGAAATTCCAAACAGAGAAACCTATACTGAATTATTGTATAAAGTCATTAAACACATGCTTCACGGACTGCGTTTAAAAGATTCAGTATGTTGGGACTAAAAAGAAAAAAAAAGTGTTTAACGAAATTTCCAAAAGCGTTCGTTCAAACAACAGATATGACTAAGGCTGGCTTTCCAGATTATCGCTGAAGAGATAATCGTCACGAACAACACACTTATCACGGAAAGAAAGATAGTAAAATTGTGATGCTCCATAATTTAATGATTGTACCATATAATCCGTATTTGCTCAAGTGATTCAGTTGTCATATTAATTTCAAGTATTAAAATAATAATAATAATAATACATTTTATTTATATAGCACCTTTCCCATGCTCAAGGCACTTACAGAATATAAGAAAGAACGGCAGGGTATACAGTGTATAGCACTATACAAACCAAATAAATAAATAAAGAAAATTAAGGCAGTAAATTCAGAGAAAGCCTAACAGACAACAGAATTGAGGTCTAGCACACACACACAGGTTACATGAGCATCTTGGCAGAGAGGTAAACTGAGAGAGGGGTAATAAAGTAAAATAGAGCTAAAAGCCTTCCTGAACAGATGAGTTTTGAGTTGTTTTTTAAAATAATTGATGGAGTCAGCTGACCTGATTAATTTCAGTAGGTCATTCCAGAGTCTGGGCGCTATACAGCTGAAGGCCCCGTCACCCATGGAGTGTAGATTAGTGTGGGGCACAACAAGATTACCAGAATCAGAGGACCTTAGTGGGCGGGCAGGCACATAGTGATGGAGAAGGTCATTGATATAGTTTCGTGCGAGGTTATTTAAGGCTTTGTAGGTTATTAGTAGGATTTTATATTTGATTCTGTAAGACACAGGGAGCCAGTGAAGACGGAGCAGGATGGGTGTGATGTGCTCGCCGCTGCTGGTTCGAGTAAGGACTCTTGCAGCCGAGTTTTGAATATGCTGGAGCTGTGATATAAGATTAGAAGGGGCACCTGCCAACAGCAAGTTAAAATAATCTATGCGGGATGTGATAAAAGTATGGACAAGTTTCTCAGCATTAGAAAAGGAGAGAAAGGAATGAACATGGGATATGTTACGGAGGTGAAAGTAAGAAAGTTTCTTAATGTGATTTATGTGGGCGGAGTAAGAAAGGGAGGAATCAAAAATGACACCAAGATTCTTTGCAGTAGAGGCAGGTCTGATGACATCACTGCCAAGATGGACTGGGAACATTTTATTAAGTTACACTTTAGTCCCAATTTGCAGGAGTTCAGTTTTGTTGCAGTTTAATTTTAAAGAGTTCTGCTCCATCCAGGTTTCAATTTCACTAAGGGAGGTTGTGATCTGAGAAAGTTCTGATGAAGTTCCACTTTTAACATTGAAGTAGAGTTGAGTATAATCTGCATAAAAATGATAGCCCAGTCCATAGCTACGAATAATATGGCCAAGGGGAAGCATATAAATACAGAAGAGAAGAGGGCCGAGGACAGAGCCCTGAGGAACTCCTTGTGTGACTGGCGCTGAGCTGGATCTGCTGTTGCAAAGAGTAAAAAACTCTTGCCTATCAGTCAGATAGGACTTGAGCCACTGGAGGGCAGTGCCAGAGATACCCAGCATGTTCTCCATTCTGGATAGTAGAATGTCATGTCTGACTGGAGTGTCAAATGCTGCACTGAGGTCTATCAGAATTAATATGCTGGTTTGTCCAGAGTCTGCTGCCATAAGCAAATCATTGGTTACCCGTAGCAGAGCAGTTTCACAGCTGTGCTGCACCCTGAAACCAGATTGAAAGGGTTCCATCAAGTTATTGGAGGTTAAGTAATTGGTGAGCTGGGAAGCTACAACACGCTCAAGAGCTTTTGACAGGAAAGTGGGAAATAGGCCGGAAATTGTTAAGATTGTCAGCATCAAGGCCAGACTTTTTTAACATTGGGGTTACAGAAGCGATTTTAATAGTGAGTGGCACAGAGCCAGTGTCAAGGGATGAGTTTATTATTGTTGTAGCAGTCGGGATTATGGCATGAAGGCAGGATTTAAGTAGTGTGCTGGGGATGGGGTCCAGTACACAAGTAGTCGGTCTCATCTTACAAAGCAGGTCATTAACAAAAGCAGATGTGACTGGCGAGAACTTAGAGAAGGAGCTGGATGGAGTGGGAAAACAGGGAGAGATATAAACAGATGATGTAATTATGTTAGTTGAATTATTTAGATCTTTAATTTTGTTACGGAAAAAGTGGAGGAATTTCTCACAGACTTCAGTAGAAGAGGTAGTTGGGCCAGATGCGGGTTGGAGTCGTTTATTAACTACAGAAAACAAAACCCTTGGGTTATCGTGGCCACTTTCTATTATTCTGCTATAATGGGTGTTCTTGGCAGCAGTTAGTACTTCTCTGTAAGCTCTTTGGTGGTCAAAGAAAGCCTGGATGTGCACGGTGAGGCCAGTCTTACGTAACATTCTCTCAAGGTGTCAGCCAGCTGCTTTCATAGATCGCAATTCTGAATTATACCAAGGAGCCACGGTAGACTATGCGTAACTATATTGAAAGAACAGTCTCAGGATGAGGTTCAAGCATATTTAGATACTTGGTACGTCAGTGAAAAGGAAAGTGGGTGGCATTTAATGGAATTGCCAATGCACTGTCGAAGTCATGCTGTTGAATTAATACTGATTCATTTACAAGGTCAGAATATGATTCAATTTATAGAGGGCAAAGAAGCAGAAGCTTAAGAGGTAGCAAAAAATAGAAATACAAAATTATTGGCTTATTTTGAACTTAATAAAACAGACGTGAATGCAAAAGCTTATACATATGCGCAAATTCCTCAACATTACACATGGCAGAAACAAAAAAGAGTGTGGCATCCAAGGAAACTTAATGGCAAAAATGTTCCTCAATTAAATATTGTATCACCAAAAGATAGCAAACGGTTTCATTTAAAATTGTTGTTACATGAACCGAAAGGACATCGTATAAAGATGTTCTAAATGTAACTACGAACAGTACCTTTCAAGAAGCACCACAGAACGAAGGGTTATATAAATCGGACAACTATATGTTTGAAATGATGCCTGATGCCACTTCTGTAATGATGCCTGACAAATTAAGACACTGCTTTTTGTACTTATTTATGACAGGTGAAGTTCAAAAGACCCTTATATGAAAAGTCGAATGAACAAACGGCTCTTTCGATCATCAAAGAAATGTTAGAAGCAGAAGATTTAATGATGCAGCAATTTGGACTTCCACAAGAAAATAACGAATCAGAGGTAAAGAAAGAGATAACAGATGATGAAAATTTAACAGTGGAAGACCATAAAAAATTATATCAGAAACGTTAATTCCAAATATTGTTTTTAATGAAGTATTAAAGTAAAACTAAACATAATGCATATGTAACAATCCCATGAAAAAAAACAATCTTTTTGAATTATATTTCCGGAAAAACAAACCCGGGGGTTGGCGAGCAAAGCAAGCGGGGGCGAAGTCCTCTAGTACTTCTAGATGTTTAAGCCGGTTAGCGTCCTTGGTAATGAAATCAGTTAACCCAGCGAAGGCTCATTTCCATTGTTCCTGAGCATCATGTGCTCTTTCCTGTTAATTAATAGAGTAGTTAAAATAAAACCACATGTACAGCTGCAAAATAGGTGCTATTTTTATTTTGTCATACGCCAAAAGTCACTGGCCTCCAGCCTCTGAGCGGTCAGGTCAGTACTGAAAGTGGTTGTTACATCGCCCTACGATGTACAAGACAAGATTGTGATTAATCTGTGGACATCCCATAAGTGTCCGTTGATGATAGCTAAGTACTGTAGTGGCTTGTTACATAAGGACTTTTGAATCTCATGGGGTACTTTTTTCCTTACTGTATAAGAGAGAGAACTTATTTCTTGTATTGTGCATGTAATAGTTTGTAACCAATCAATGTTACATGACATGAAGGGCATCCAACTCGACTGGTACAAGCTGTTGATAAAAAGCTCTGTTAAAGTGCAATGTACTGATTGTAACCACCCAATCTGATTTATCACTGCAGGTCACTATGGTGGCAACCTTATTGACATCTACCTATTGTAACAAACATATTGATATGAAATTCTTTCCTGAAAATAACAAACACCAAATAAATATCTACAAACAGTTACTTTCCAAATTGTTCTTTTTATGGTATACAATCTAGTACATTAACCTTGTAACTTTCAGCTCTCCTTCTCTTCCTCTCCCTCTGTTTTCCTCTTACCTTTCATTTATGGAAAATATGCAAGAAAAACTTATTTTGAATCCCTGATATCAATTACAATGTTATCTCCTGATGTAGCAACTTTCCAAGTAATGACAGTAGAGTCACAATATGTATGCTTACAGAATGGGGAAGTTCACCAAAAGAATTAAGCACCACCATCTTCTGATTTTTTTTTTGTATGTCCACCTATACGTATAAAAATATCAACACTTTAAGAAATTTTCTTCACATTGTAGAATAATTCACTCCCATTTTCCCCAGAATGTATGTCACAGAAATAGAGGGCATACTGTTAATGAGAAATGTCAACAATAGAAATTATGGATTACGTCTGTATACATCTAAATCAACATTTCAGTATCATCCCATAAGTGGATTTGGTCTGTGTTATATAGTGATGTATAAATGTGATGTATTAACATCAAAACAAACATATCACAGTTATTGGAGAGTGCTTGTTTTTGGTATGCCTTGTGATGAGAAACAAAAAGAAAAATAAACTAAAACTATGTTGCTTAATGATGAAATTAATTCGTTTAAGAAATTTGCAATTCTTTTTCATCACCTGAACATCATTAGCAATGAATTCAACCCATGGTTCTGGAGAAATGAGCTGACAAAGATTTCTGTGGAGGGATAATTAAAGGAAAATCAGATTCAAATAAAATTAAATTAAAGGATTAAATGGTGGAATTTGGAAAAGGAAAACTGCAAGGTTGAGTTTAGGGAGAAGATGAGACAGGCACTGGGTGGTAGTTAAGAGTTACCAGACAGCTGGGAAACTACAGCAGATGTAGTAAGGGTGACAGCAAGAATGGTGCTTGGCGTGACAGCTGGAAAAAGAAAAGAGGAAAAGGAAATCTGATGGTGGAATGAGGAAGTACAGGAGATTATACAGTGGAAGAGGATGGCAAAGAAGAAGTGGGATAGTCAGAGAGATGCAGAAAGGAGACAAGAGTACATGGAGATAAGGCGCAAGGTGAAGAGATAGGTGGGGAAGGCTAACGAAAAGGCATATGATGAGTTGTATGAGAAGTTGGACATTAAAGAGGGAGAAAAGGACCTGTACCGATTGGCTAGACAGAGGGACCGAACTGGGAAAGATTTACAGCAGGTTAGGGTGATAAAGGATAAAGATGGAAACGTACTCACAAGTGAGGAGGGTGTGTTGAGCAGATGGAAAGAGTACTTTGAGAGGCTGATGATTGAAGAGAACGAGAGAGAGAAGAGGTTGGATGATGTGGAGATAGTGAATCAGGAAGTGCAACGGATTAGCAAGGAGGAAGTAAGGACAGCTATGAAGAGGATGAAAAATAGAAAGGCCGTTGGTCCAGATGACATACCTGTGGAAGCATGGAGGTATTTAGGAGACATGGAAGTGGAGTTTTTAACCAGATTGTTTAATGGAATCTTGGAAAGTGAGAGGATGCCTGAGGAATGGAGAAGAAGTGTACTGGTGCCAATATTTAAGAATAAGGGGGGTGTGCAGGACTGTAATAACTATAGAGGGACAAAATTGATGAGCCACAGCATGAAGTTATAGGAAAGAGTAGTGGAAGCTCGGTTAAGAAGTGAGGTGATGATTAGTGAGCAGCAGGATGGTTTCATGCCAAGAAAGAGCACCACAGATGCGATGTTTGCTCTGAGGATGTTGATGGAAAAGTATAGAGAAGGCCAGAAGGAGTTACATTGCGTCTTTGTGGATCTGGAGAAAGCATATGACAGGGTTCCTCGAGAGGAGCTGTGTATGAAAAAGTCGGGAGTGGCAGAGAAGTACATAAGAGTTGTACAGGATATGTACAAGGGAGGTATGACAATGGTGAGGTCCACAGTAGAAGTGACAGATGCATTCAAGGTGGAGGTGGGATTACATCAGGGATCAGCTCTGAGCCCTTTCTTATTTGCAATGGTGATGGACAGGCTGACAGACGAGATTAGACAGGAGTCCCCGTGGACTGTGATGCTTGCTGATGACATTGTGATCTGTATCGATAGTAGGGAGCAGGTTGAGGAGACACTGGAGAGGTGGAGATATGTTCTAGAGAGGAGAGGAATGAAGGTCAGTAGGACCACCAAGACAGAATACATGCGTGTAAATGAGAGGGAGGTCAGTGGAATGGTGAGGATGCAAGGAGAAGAGTTGGCGAAGGTGGATGAGTTTAAATACTTGGGATCAACAGTACAGAGTAATGGGGATTGTTGAAGAGAGTGAAGAAGAGAGTGCAGGCAGCGTGGAATGGGTGGAGAAGAGTGTCAGGATTAATTTGTGACAGACGGGTATCAGCAAGAGTGAAAGGGAAGGTCTACAGGACAGTAGTGAGACCAGCTACTGTATGTTATATGGGCTGGAGATGGTGGCACTGACCAGAAAGCAGGAGACAGAGCTGGAGGTGGCAGAGTTAAAGATGTTAAGATTTACATTGGACGTGATGAGGATGGACAGGACTAGAAATGAAGACATTAGAGGATCAGCTCAGGTTGGGAGACAAAGTCAGAGAGGCGAGATTGTGTTGGTTTGGACATGTGCAGAGGAGACATGCTGGGTAAACTGGGAGAAGGGTATTAAGGATAGAGCTGCCAGGGAAGAGGAAAAGAGGAAGGCCTAAGAGAAGGTTTATGGATGTGGTGAGAAAAGACATGCAGGTGATGGGTGTGACAGAACAAGATGCAGAGGACAGGAAGATATGGAAGAGGATGATCCACTGTGGCAACCCCTAACGGGAGTATCCGAGATAAGAAGAAGAAGATAAATATTGAAAGTTATGAGTTTATTGCAAAAACAATACAAACACCGGAGCATTTTGAAACCAAGTTTATAAAAGGAAAAAAAAAACTGAACAGGATGAGAATGAGCTCTGTCATTGCAATAGCAATGTGCCCAACTGGATATTCTTAAATTTTCTAAAAAAAATAAAATGTAAGAAGTAACAATAATTTGTAAACCTATAAAAGTAATAGGATGGCTCAGAATTGCTCCATCCTTTAATAGTTCAGCTCTGCTCCTCACTATGGAAATCTCATATAAATTGTAAGTGATTAAATGGATTGAGAAATTTGGAACTTTTAAATGTATTTGCATATCCTTGTTAAAATAAAATAAATTAAAGTGAAACACCTGAAAAGGATTCGAGTTGAACCATAGCCTGTAACATAGGAATATAAGTGAACAACCCATCCACCATGTATTGAACATTCTCCCGTAAGAACCTTAATGTTTTAGTGTGGTTTTCATTACTGAATGCAGCACTACTGAGTGAATCAAGGAAGAAAATCTCCCTATATCGAGGCTTCAGTATGTGTAAAATTTATCTTGGTTGAACAAAGCAATAAAATAAAACATCACAAATCTCAGAAATCAAAAGTTAAAATGTAACAAAGTGATAAAGATTACAGAGTGAATAAACAGCACTGACACTTATAGTCCAATGTCCAGGGTGCCATGCAGGAAGTAGGATCCAATCAAGATTTGATCACTGAAGCTTTAAGAAATGGAATATTTAACAATTAATATGCTATACTAGAACTGGAATTTAATACATTGTTAGGCTGTATGATTTTCCTTTCTTTTAACAAACCTATCGGCAGAGGAAGTGCTGGATTGTGAAAAACAAGTCTGAATGACATGACCTTTCCCAGTAAAAACCTTGCCACCCTGTCAGAAACAAATTAGTTTAACACAGCAATGATCAAATTGAGGTGGCTAAATGAATCATTTTGTTAAACTAATGAACTACCTTCTCATTAGACACCTTCTTCACCACTTTCAGGAAGTGGTTCAACAACAACAACAACAACATTTATTTATATAGCACATTTTCATACAAAAAAAATGTAGCTCAAAGTGCTTAAAGTGAAAGTGGTTCAGGATCTTTATGTGAACAGAAAATGAAAGTTGTTACAGCACAGAAGTAGACTAACTGTGTGGTGTCAAAACATAGTCTTTTAACTTACCATCCCAGTCCCAATGTACAGAATTCACGTCATGTGAGGACTTGGTTAATGACATATTCAAGGTGTTCATCAGGATCTTTAGTTGTGTCTAAAACCTACTAAAGCTGAAAATAAGCATATCACATGTGTTTCATCACAAAGTTTTGCTTTTATTGATAAGTTACAGTATTGACTTTAGACAAGTGACAACATGCAAGTTATAGTGGATATGATAATAATGAGGGTGGCATGGTGGTGCAGTGGGTAGTGATGCTGCCTAGCAGTAAGGAGACCTGGGTTCACTACCCTGGTTCTCCCTGCGTGGAGTTTGCATGTTCTCCCCGTGTCTGCATGGGTTCCCTCTGGGTGCTCCGGTTTCCTCCCACAGTCCAAAGATTCTAAATTGTCCCTGGTGTGTGCTTGGTGTGTGGGTGTGTGTGTGTGCACCCTGCGTAATAATCCAACCATCCATTATCCAACCCACTATATCCTAACTACAGGGTCACGGGGGTCTGCTGGAGCCAATCCCAGCCAACACAGAGCGCGAGGCAGGAAACAAACCCTAGGCAGGGCGTCAGCCCACCGCAGTGGATAATAATAATGAGTAATTCAACCATTTTTTTAACCACACACATTGAGAAGATATGATGTTAAATATAGGTTAAGAATATTTGAATTTTGACAACTGTCTCATGTTGTAAATTCAAGTTCTTAATTTACCTGACATGCTAAAGACACTTTTCTTATGCAGGTCCATCATTACAGATGGGGGGTGAAACCCACGTGATATACTGTACAAGCGAACCAATAATCACGGTCTGAGGGATACTCAAAGGAATGGTATGCTTGCCAAACCTTCTCCTTACTAGGGAATGTCTCTTCTTCAGTTTCTTCAATTATTTCAATTGCACGGCTGACTGATGTGTGTGTATGAAGAAAAAAAAATAGTTAAAATATTGTGGTAGTGAAAATTTTAACCATGCACATCACAAATATTATAGAACAGTTGCAATATTACATGTTTGCAAACTTATGATTGATTGGTCTAAAGCAAATGAATTAATATCCATCAAACAATGTCCATCCATCCATGCATCCATCCATCCATCCATCCATCCATCCATTCAACCATTCTCTTCCGCTTATCCAAGATCGGGTTGTGGGGGTAGCAGCTTGAGCAGAGATGCCCAGACTTCCCTCTCCTTGGCCACTTCTTCTAACTCTTCCGGGGGAATCCTGAGGTGTTCCCAGGCCAGCTGAGAGACATAGTCCCTCCAGCATGTCCTGGGTCTTCACCGGGGCCTCCTCCCAGTTAGACATGCCCAGAACACCTCAACAGGGAGGCATCCAGGAGGCATCCTGATCAGATGACCGAGCCACCTCCCTTGACTCCTCTCAATGCGGAGGAGCAGTAGCTCTACTCTTAGCTCCTCCCGGATGACTGAGCTTTAAGGGAAAGCCCAGGCACCCTGTAGAGGAAATTAATTTTAGCCGCTTGTATTTGCAATCTCGTTCTTTCGGTCACTACCCATAGCTCATGACCATAGGTGAGGGTAGGAACGTAGATTGACTGGTAAATTGTGAGCGTTGCCTTACGGCTCAGCTCCTTTTTCACCACGACAGACCCATGCAGAGCCCGCATCACTGCAGATGCCGCACCGATCCGCCTGTCGATCTCACGCTCCATTCTTCCCTCACTCGTAAACAAGACCCCAAGATACTTGAACTCCTCCACTTGGGGCAGGATCTCACTTCCAACCCTGAGAGGGCACTCCACCCTTTTCCGGCTCAGGACCATGGTCTCGGATTTGGAGGTGCTGATTCCCATCCCAGCCGCTTCACACTTGGCTGCGAACCGATCCAGAGCTGAAGATCACAGCCTGATAAAGCATACAGGACAACATCATCTGCAAAAAGCAGTGACCCCATCCAGAGCCTACCAAACCGGACCCCCAAAACGCCCTGGCTGCGCCTAGAAATTCTGTCCATAAAAGTTATGAACAGAATTGGTGACAAAGGGCATCCCTGGTGGAGTCCAACTCTCACCGGAAACGGGTTCGTCTTACTGTCGGCAATGCAGACCAAGCTTTGACACCGGTTGTACAGGGACCGAACACCCCTTATCAGGGGGTCCGGTACCCCATACTCTCGGAGTACCCCCAACAGGATTCCCCCTTTTCCAAGTCCACAAAACACATGTAGACTGGTTGGGTAAACTCCCATGCACCCTCCAGGACCCTGCCAAGGGTGTAGAGCTGGTCCACTGTTCGACGACTAGGACGAAAACCACACTGTTCCTCCTGAATCCGAGGTTCAACTATCTGATGGACCCTCCTCTCCAGGACCCCTGAATACACTTTTCCAGGGAGGCTGAGGGGTGTGATCCCTCTGTAGTTGGAACACACCCTCCGGTCCCCTTACTTAAAGAGGGGGACCACCACCCCGGTCTCTCAATCCAGAGGCACTGTTCCTGATGTCCATGCGATGTTGCAGAGGCGTGTCAACCAAGACAGTCCTACAACATCCAGAGCCTTGAGGAACTCCGGGCATATCTCACTCCACTAAGGAGTTTTTTGACCACCTCGGTGACCTCAGTCCCAGAGATGAGAGAGTCCACCTTCGAGTCCCCAGGCTCTGCTTCCTCATTGGAAGGCATGTTAGTGGGATTGAGGAGGTCTTCGAAGTACTCCCCCCACCGACCCACAACGTCCCGAGTCGAGGTCAGCAGCGCACCATCCCCACCATATACAGTGTTGACACTGCACTCTTCCCCCTCCTGAGACGCTGGATGGTGGACCAGAATCTCCTTGAAGCCATCCGAAAGTCGTTCTCCATGGCCTCCCCAAACTTCTCCTATGCCCGAGTTTTTGCCTCAGCAACCACCGAATCCACATTCCGCTTAGCCTGCTGGTACCTATTAGCTGCCTCTGGAGTGGACTCCTTCTTCAGCTTGACAGCATCCCTCACCGCCGGTGTCCATAAATGGGTTCGGGGATTGCCGCCACGATAGGCACCGACCACCTTACGGCCACTGCTCCGGTCAGCCGCCCCAACAATAGAAGCACGGAACATGTCCCATTCGGACTCAATGTCCCCCACCTCCCTCGGGACGTGGTCAAAGTTCTGCCAGAGGTGGGAGCTGAAGCTACTTCTGACAGGGGACTCTGCCAGACGTTCCCAGCAGACCCTCACAATACGTTTGGGCTTACCAGGCCTGACCGGCATCCTCCCCCAGCATCAAAGCCAACTCACCACCAGGTGGTGAATCAGCTGACAGCTCCATCCCTCTTTTCACCCGAGTGTCCAAGACATGTGGCCGCAAGTCCAACGATTCATCCACGAACTCGATCATCGAACTGTGGCCTAGAGTGTCCTGGTGCCAGGTGCACATATGGACACCCCTACGCTTGAACATGGTGTTCCTTATGGACAATCCATGATGAGCACAGAAGTCCAATAAAAAACACTGCTTGGGTTCAGATCTGGGGGGCCATTCCTCCCAATCACGCCCTTCCGGTCTCACTTTCATTGTCAGCAGAACGTGGCAGTCCCCAGAAGGTATGCCCTCTAGCACCCCCTCCAGGGACTCCAAAAAAGGGTGGGTACTCCAAACTGCTGTTCGGCTCATACACACAAACAACAGTTAGGACCCGTCCCCGCACCTGAAGGTGGAGGGAGGCTACCCTCTTGTTTATTGGGGTGAACCCCAATGAACAGTCTCCAAGTGAGGTGGCATTAAATATGCCCACACCCGCTCAGCGCCTCTCACCGGGGGCAACTCCAGAGTGGTAAAGAGTCTAGCCCCTCTCAAGGAGATTGGTTCCAGAGTCCACGCTGTGCGTCGAGGTGAGCCCGATTATATCTAGCCGGAACCTCTCGACCTCGCGCACTAGATCAGGCTCCTTCCCCTTCAGAGAGGTGACATTCCATGTCCCAAGAGCCAGCTTCTGTAGCCGAGGATCGGACCACCAAGGTCCCCGCCTTCGGCCACCACCCAACTCACACTGCACCCAACCTTCTTGGCCCCTCCCACAGGTGGTGAGCCCATGGGAAGGGAGGCCCACGTTTCCTTTTCGGGCTGTGCCCGGCCGAGCCCCATGGGTGCAGGCCTGGCCATCAGGTGCTCGCCATCAAGCCCCACCTACAAGGCCTGGCTCCAGATGGGGGCCCCAGTGACTCACATCCGGGCAAGGGAAAACGCCATCCAAAGTTTTTATTCTTCATGGTAGATTTTCTGAACCGCTCTTTGTCTTGTCCCTCACCTAGGACCAGTTTGCCTTGGGTGACCCTACCAGGGGCATAAAGCCCCCGACAACAGAGCTCCTAGGATCATTGGGACACGCAAACCCTTCCACCACGATAAGGTGGCTACTCAAAACAAACCCATAATGCTGCTCTTAAAAATGGGCAAAAATGAATAGAAAGCAATATGTGATCATCAAAGTTATGGACACCATCTGTCCATTCTTGATACCTGTACACAATACTGCAACTGGGGCATGACTTTCTGCATGTTGATATTCCTGCAATTGTCAAAATAGGGAACATTTCACAATAATCATAACCATTCCTTGTGCTGGCAAAACTATGTCATCATTGCCAAAATGATATTGGACATTAAATGCCTACTGAGCTCTAGTTGCTCCATAGAGTCAAAATTTTGACTGTTGAAATAATCAGTTGGGGGTCACTGAGAATGCACTTGTTGCATTCTGTATAAACTGTTTCTAATGGAATCTGATTTTTTTGGAAAGGCATGCAGAGCTTTTGCATCTCAGCTACTTTCAACCAGTGGTTTGGGGAGTTCATCTGGTATTATTTTTTTGTGAAACTAGGAGGCTCTGCCCCCTGCTAACTTCGCTCGCCCACCCCCGGGTTTGGTTAACTGAATATACAAAGATTGTTATTTTCATTTCATTCATTTTCATTATTTTTTTATTTCTTGATATTTGCCATATTTGCCACTTCGTGGCTCTGCCGCTCGCGTTGTGAAGAGGGGGGCTGAACGCACACGCTCCTCTGAAACCCCCTCTTAAACGGTGATACAATGGGAAACAAATACATTTTTTTTTATACCTCCTATTTGCTCAATCAGCTGCTTGCTTGCTTTCTGCTGTTGCTGCTGCTGCTGCTGAGCTGCGTGATCTGCATGTCGCGCTGCACTTAGAACATTTCAAAACCTGTCCTTCTCACTACTTTGTCTGGCGGGATATTAAAGTGTCTCCGAGAAAATGATGTCTCGTCTCCTTCCAAGCCTTCCATGATTTTTTTTTTATAACAGAGAGATATCAGATCTCAGTATTCTTTCCACCTCTTTATTTCTGCGTGAGCAAGTAAGTTCTTCAAATGAGGTCGAGGGGGCCATACTACAATGGTCTGTCTTCCTCTGTGCTTCTCTTCTTTATAAATAATTCCCACCTTGTTTGAAAGAGGTGCCATGTAGCTGTAGCCTTGTGTATGCAAGATTGTGGGCATTATACAGTGGTGTGAAAAACTATTTGCCCCCTTCCTGATTTCTTATTCTTTTGCATGTTTGTCACACAAAATGTTTCTGATCATCAAACACATGTAACCATTAGTCAAATATAACACAAGTAAACACAAAATGCAGTTTTTAAATGATGGTTTTTATTATTTAGGGAGAAAAAAAATCCAAACCTACATGGCCCTGTGTGAAAAAGTAATTGCCCCCTTGTTAAAAAAATAACCTAACTGTGGTGTATCACACCTGAGTTCAATTTCCGTAGCCACCCCCAGGCCTGATTACTGCCACACCTGTTTCAATCAAGAAATCACTTAAATAGGAGCTGCCTGACACAGAGAAGTAGACCAAAAGCACCTCAAAAGCTAGACATCATGCCAAGATCCAAAGAAATTCAGGAACAAATGAGAACAGAAGTAATTGAGATCTATCAGTCTGGTAAAGGTTATAAAGCCATTTCTAAAGCTTTGGGACTCCAGCGAACCACAGTGAGAGCCATTATCCACAAATGGCAAAAACATGGAACAGTGGTGAACCTTCCCAGGAGTGGCCGGCCGACCAAAATTACCCCAAGAGCGCAGAGACGACTCATCCGAGAGGTCACAAAAGACCCCAGGACAACGTCTAAAGAACTGCAGGCCTCACTTGCCTCAATTAAGGTCAGTGTTCACGACTCCACCATAAGAAAGAGACTGGGCAAAAACGGCCTGCATGGCAGATTTCCAAGACGCAAACCACTGTTAAGCAAAAAGAACATTAGGGCTTAGTCTCAAAGTTGAACTTTTTGGAAGGCAAATGTCCCGTTACATCTGGCGTAAAAGGAACACAGCATTTCAGAAAAAGAACATCATACCAACAGTAAAATATGGTGGTGGTAGTGTGATGGTCTGGGGTTGTTTTGCTGCTTCAGGACCTGGAAGGCTTGCTGTGATAGATGGAACCATGAATTCTACTGTCTACCAAAAAATCCTGAAGGAGAATGTCCGGCCATCTGTTCGTCAACTCAAGCTGAAGCGATCTTGGGTGCTGCAACAGGACAATGACCCAAAACACACCAGCAAATCCACCTCTGAATGGCTGAAGAAAAACAAAATGAAGACTTTGGAGTGGCCTAGTCAAAGTCCTGACCTGAATCCAATTGAGATGCTATGGCATGACCTTAAAAAGGCGGTTCATGCTAGAAAACCCTCAAATAAAGCTGAATTACAACAATTCTGCAAAGATGAGTGGGCCAAAATTCCTCCAGAGCGCTGTAAAAGACTCATTGCAAGTTATCGCAAACGCTTGATTGCAGTTATTGCTGCTAAGGGTGGCCCAACCAGTTATTAGGTTCAGGGGGCAATTACTTTTTCACACAGGGCCATGTAGGTTTGGATTTTTTTT
>JANRMT010062817.1:9038977-9054651 GCA_026402145.1 Polypterus bichir lapradei | reverse complement strand
GATAGATAGATAGATAGATAGATAGATAGATAGATAGATAGATAGATAGATAGATAGATAGATAGATAGATAGATAGATGGTGTAGCAGGCAAAATAAAACATTTAGATTAACAACAAAGCAGTTTTGCCTGCTGCCTTCCAATTCTGACTCATCTGATGTAAGGCATCAGGCTTCTCTTTAAAATAGACCTGGGACTGCTTCTGATGCCACACTGTGTCTTCCTGGAAGAGGACACATATAGAAAATAGGGAGATCCTCTCCCAACAGAGCTGTTTACCGGTACCCAGTTACCCAGACAGGGTTGCACTTCTGGACTCCAAATGCCAAGCACCTCTGAGGGTGTCCCAACTGAGCTGCCACATAAGGACCACTGCCACTTGCCTGACAGAGGACAGAACTGCTCCAAACTCCCAGCTTCTGCTGGTCCAAACAGCATTATAGTCCGGCTGGGCACAAAGTTATTTCTTCATCCAGCCAGGCAACCCTTCTGTCCTTCCATTTTGGCTTCCCGTCTGGGTTAGAAACTTTCCTCTTCCCAGCTTGGATGCCTGTTCTTCACCTACATTAGATAGATAGATAGATAGATAGATAGATAGATAGATAGATAGATAGATAGATAGATAGATAGCATTATGCATGCACATCAGAGTGTCATCTTCCATGCTCATTGGAGGTAAGCACTATGACCCTGGGACACAAGGGGACACTGTCTCTGCATTCATCTTGGTCAATGACAATAGATAGATAGTGTCACAGGTGGCTGGGGTTGGTACCCAGACAGGACGCCCAGGAGGACCGGAGGAGGGCTTACGCTTCCCCCAGACCACGTGGGCGTGACTGCCCTGGTGGCTTTGGGGACCATGGGAACGGAGCTTGGAAGCGCAACCCTATAAGGGCCTGTGGTCACCGCCAGGGGGCTCCCCAATGCCTCTGGAGCCCTGGCCCTAAACGCTTCCGCCACACCCAGAAGTGCTGGGGGGAAGAGGATCGGCGACACCTGGAGTGATTCCGGGTGCGCAGCTGGCACTTCCGTCACACTAGGGAGTGCCGGCGGAAGATTGTCGGTAGGCACCTGGAACACATCCGGGTGGGGATAAAAGAGGCCGCCTCCCTCCATTCGATGGTTGGAGTCAGGTGGAAGAGGACAGAGCTCGGAGGAGAGGAGTGGAAGCGGTCAGGAGAAGAGAAAGGTATTGTGAGAGGCCACGACTTGAGGGGTGATTGGTACGGGGTACTGGGTTGGGTGTGTGTTCACTGTAAATATATTTGTAAATAAACGTGTGTTGGGTGACTTTAAAACATGTCTACCTGTCTGTGTCCAGGCTGTTCCCCACAATAGATAGATAGATAGATAGATAGATCAGCGAGCGGAAGCAGAGAGCGGATCAGCGAGCGGAAGCAGAGAGCAGAGCAGCGGCGTCTCCCACAGGCACGTAGCCCTTCGCAAGCACCCGAGCAAGTTCACCTGAGGTAAAGCCGGCAGCTGACCAGTAGAAATAACCGGCAGTGAAAAATTAAAGTCGATTGCTCAGCGGGTGGTGGAATCTTAAAGCGACGGTGATTCAGCTGAACACGGAAAGCGCCGAAGCACCTATAAAAACGGCAAAGATGACTTCAACATTTAACGTAAGTTCTCTCTGCTCTCTGCCCATCGAGGGCACGTTTATATGTTGTGTGTCCTGCAGTATGTACAGCTCAGGTTTTCCGGCTGACAGTGCAGATAGCTTCACCTGCCAAAAATGTTTAGTTAATTTAGAGTTGGTCAGGAAAATACGCGAATTGGAGGACCGCGTTAGGAATCTGATAGCAATTAGGCAAATCGAAAATTGGATCGACTCGGTTTGTTTAGACAATTCGGCTACTTCTGATTCGGCCTTAGTCTCTCCAGGTCCCACTGTAGTCAGTGCGCGGCCGAAATCAGCAGCACCAATTCTGCCACAGGGCGAGTGGGTAACAGTAAGACGGGGGTCTAAGAATCCAAAATTTAGTCCCCCAGCACCCAGGTCACCAATTCGGACCCAGAACAGGTTCTCAGCTCTCCGCAGCGTGCCTGTGGAAACTGAGAATAAGAAAGTGCTCATAATTGGCGATTCCATAGTGTGGAATGTTAGAATTCCAAACTATGTTAAACCAGCAGTTAATGTTAAGTGCCTCGCAGGGGTCAAGATTTCTGGCATAGAGGCCGCATTGGACCGTGTCGCCGACGATGAAGTATCTACCTTATTGCTGCATGTCGGTACTAATGATATTTATTTACAGCAATCTGAGGTATTAAAGCGGAACTTCATCTCTCTATGCACCAAAGCTAAAACAAAATGTCGGAATTTAATTGTATCTGGTCCCTTACCAAGATTATATAGAGGGGATGTGATTTATAGCAGATTGCATTCCTTTCACTGCTGGCTAGAAACCTGGTGTGCAAATAAAAGCATAGCATTTGTGAACAATTGGGATGATTTTTGGGAAAGGCCTGGATTTTTCAGAAGAGATGGTCTTCATCCTAACTGGAGGGGATCTTATGTATTATCCCAAAATATGGCAGCAAAACTGCCTGGTTGACTGATTAGAGCACCATCCAGGCCGCAGTCGTGTGATCTTAAATCACAGGCTGTTGTTTATCCCACATGTTATTTTCCTGAAGCTGTTATCCATAATCCCTGTTGTGGGGCATCCAGTAAATTTAGTCTTGATACAAACCTTAAATTAATTAATAACCAAAAAATAAGGTGTATAATTAGACCAAGGGATAAAACCAGACCCTCCACCAGGGGCATCTGTAATAGAAATTTACTTCAAATTAAAACAAAAAATATATCACCAGTTCAGAAAGAACCATGCAGTTTTAAATGCTGTTTATTGAACATTCGCTCTCTTGGTACTAAAGCTGTTTTGGTAAATGATATTATATTAAGTACAAAATCTGATCTGTGTCTTCTTACTGAAACCTGGCTTAGTAACTGTGACACTGTTCCCCTAGCAGAGGCATCACCAGATGGATACTTGTTCCTTCATAAGTCTAGAGATTCTGGTTGAGGAGGAGGCCTTGGAATAATTCATTGTAATAAAATGCTAATCACTTCTAAAAATTTAGGCAACTTTACATCCTTCGAGGAATTCATTTTAAATATTAAAACAGATTCCAACACAATTATAGTGCTAGTCTACAGACCACCAGGGCCATATTCATTGTTCATGACTGAATTTAGCAACCTTCTGTCTGATTTGGCTATAAATTATGATCACGTAGTTCTGATGGGGGATTTTAATGTACACATTGATGTTAAAACTGACACTTTTAGCAAATGTTTTACTTATTTGTTAAATTCAGTAGGATTTTGTCAGATTGTCAAAGGTCCAACTCATAATCATAACCACACATTAGATTTAATTATAACTTACAAAGTTGAAATTCAAAACTTAAATATTACTCCATTAAATGTAGTTATTTCTGATCACTTCTTAATTACATTTGATTTAGTTCTGCCCATGCCAATGCACTCACAGATTAAAACAAAGACTGTACGACATCTAGATTGTAATTCTGCTTCAAAATTTATAGATACCTTGAGTAAGTCGAGTGTAATTGTGGAAAACCATTTAGATCAGTTAACATCAAATGTAAACATGGAAAACAATTTAGAACAGCTAACATCACATTATAATGTGACCTTGAGAGATGCTCTGGACACAGTGGCTCCCCTTAAAACAAAAGTGATCAAAGCGCATAGAAACTCTCCCTGGTTTAATGAAAATACTCGAGCTCTTAAATTAGAGTGTCGAAAACTGGAGCGCAGATGGAGAACAACAAAGCTACATGTCTTTCAAATTGCATGGACAGAGAGTGTTAATAAATATAAAAAAGCTCTCTTTAAAGCTCGTTCAGAATACTATTCTACATTAATAGAGAGCAATAATAAAAATCCTCGGGTACTGTTTAGAACAGTGGCTAAATTAACAAATGGCAATTCAGATGAACAGTGCAAAATACCAACAGATATTAGCAGTACAGACTTTATGAACTTCTTCAATGAGAAAATTAAAAATATAAGATCCCAGATCTCAGCATCACAGTACAAACCAAATACTAGCTTAGCAGACCCTGCCGCACATTACATTCAGCACTTTAGTAATTTTAATCCTGTAACTGAGCAGGAACTCTTAACTTTAATTACTAAAATGAAGCCCACTACTTGTTCCCTAGATCCAGTACCAACAAAACTAGTAAAAAGTGCAATGGATGTTCTTGCAGCACCTATTCTAACCATTATCAATAGTTCATTACTGCATGGCACAGTACCTGATGCACTAAAAGTGTCAGTCATTAAACCTTTACTTAAAAAGTCAGACCTAGACCCACACATACTAAATAATTATAGGCCTATTTCAAATTTACCATTTCTCTCTAAAATACTAGAAAAAGTAGTCGCCAGTCAGCTTCAGTCACACCTTACGCATTACAATTTATTTGAGAAATTCCAGTCTGGTTTTCGCACTGGTCATAGTACAGAAACTGCACTAACACGGGTTGTAAATGACATTCTGATATCCTCTGATGAAGGAAACTCCACTGTAATTATGTTATTAGACTTAAGTGCAGCATTTGACACCATTGACCATTCTATTTTGCTACACAGGCTAGAAAATGATGTTGGTCTTACAGGCCCCGTGCTCGCTTGGTTCAGTTCTTATTTATCAAATAGATTCCAATATGTACAGAAATGTGCTGACAGTACTCCATCATTATACACAGAAGTTCAATATGGTGTCCCACAGGGCTCAGTACTGGGACCTTTACTGTTTTCACTTTACATGCTTCCACTGGGATCTCTCATTAGGAAACATAATGTTAATTTTCACTCGTATGCAGATGACACCCAGTTATACCTTTCATTTAAATCAAATGAAGTTTCTCCGATGTTGTCTTTAATTAGTTGTGTTAGTGAATTAAAGGAGTGGATGAATGAGAACTACTTGTCTTTAAATACAGATAAAACAGAGATGTTAATTGTTTGGAGGGAATGACGCTGATCACAGCAATATTTTGTCGACATTTAATTCAGTTGGAATCCCAATTAATTTTACTGAATCAGCCCGCAATCTAGGAGTTATCTTTGATTCTAGCATGTCATTTAAAGCACATATTACAAAGTTGTCCAAAACATGTTTCTTCCATCTTAAAAATGTTAGGAAATTAAGGCGCTTTCTAAATAAACAGGATTGTGAGAAATTAATTCATGCATTTATCTCTAGTAGGATTGACTACTGCAATGCGGTGTTCACTGGCTGTTCAAACTGTTCTTGATACAGCCTCCAGTTAATCCAAAATGCGGCTGCAAGAATTATTACAAGAACAAGAAAATATGAACATATAACTCCAGTTCTTAAATCCTTACACTGGCTCCCGGTTAAGTTTAGGGCAGATTTCAAAATCCTCCTTTTAACATATAAAGCATTAAATGGCCAAGGTCCGGCTTACTTGTCTGAACTTATCATGACTTACAAACCTGAGCGCACATTAAGATCTCAAGATGCCGGTCTGCTTATGATTCCAAGGATTAATAAAATAACAATGGGAGGTCGAGCTTTTAGTTACAGGGCCCCTAAACTGTGGAATGGTCTTCCTGCTTCTATAAGAGATGCCCCTTCGGTCCCAGCCTTTAAATCCCGGCTGAAGACTCACTACTTCAGTTTAGCATATCCTGACTAAAGCTGCTGATTAACTGTACATACTGCATCTCTGTTGTTAGTCATTAGCACTAAAACATAAGTAACATGATAAGTATAATTGAATACTAACCCTCACCTATTCTGTTTCTGTTCTCGGTACTCAAATGTGGCAATTGGTGCCACGGCCCACCTGCCAAGTTGTTTGCCTGCCTATGGTAAAGTCATCCCTGGTGGAGGATCACAGGAATCATGGGAAAGAGGGGCCCTTTCATCGGATTGGCTGGCCGAGCAATGTTTCAGCCGCGGAATGGCCAAATGGGGAGGCAGCTTGACGGATGAGGTCTCCAGGACTCTAAAAATGTCAAAATCTTATTATGTGATATCATCTACTGTAAATTCTGCTCTGTACTTGTAAAAGCTTTATTATTATGCTGTATTAAGGATTTGTTCTGTTCTGTATACTTGTATTGAACCTCTTCTTTTGACACCCACTGCACGCCCAACCTACCTGGAAAGGGGTCTCTCTTTGAACTGCCTTTCCCAAGGTTTCTTCCATTTTTCCCTACAAGGTTTTTTTGGGAGTTTTTCCTTGTCTTCTTAGAGAGTCAAGGCTGTGGGGCTGTCAAGAGGCAGGGCCTGTTAAAGCCCATTGTGGCACTTCCTGTGTGAATTTGGGCTATACAAAAATAAACTGTATTGTATTGTATTGTATTGTATAGATAGATAGATAGTATAGTAGGCAAAATAAAACATTTAGATTAACAACAAAGCAGTTTTGCCTGCTGCCTTCCAATTCTGACTCATCTGATGTAAGGCAGCAGGCTTCTCTTTAAAATAGACCTGGGACTGCTTCTGATGCCACACTGTGTCTTCCTTGAAGAAGACACATATAGAGAATGTCTCCCAACAGAGCTTTTTACCTGTACCCAGGAACCCAGACAGGTTTGCACTTCTGAACTAGATACATAGAATGACTTTGTTTGTCCCCAGTAGGTCAATTTTTTCATATTCTTTCAACTTTACTACCCGAGCCTCCATTAGTATTGAGGTTTCCTTTTTCTGGAACTCCTGCCTTTTTTGTAATACAGCAAAAACTTCCATTCTGAAGTTAAAATTGCATATTAAAAAGTGATATCTCAAAATGTATATCTCTTTATGCACTATAATTTATAGCTTTTTTCTTATTCTGAATGGCCTTGTCCCTGCCTTGCACTTCTCTGTTTTTTCTGTGATCAGCCTACATATTTTTTATTCATTTGTTGGAGCATCAATGTTTTTAAAAGGAAAGTAGCAGCTGCTACTTACTGGCACTACAAGAAATCAGTACGTTCTGAAAAACATAAGCAAAAATGAATACACAAAAAGCATCTGTAGAGTCATTGCTTTGTTTCTGTTTTTGTGGCACAACCAGAAAAGATGGCTGCCTTAATTCTGATGAGAAGGGGGAGAAAAGGTAGCCTAGCAGGCTGAGTAATTATGGATGAACAGCCCACATTTAATCATAGCTTTCAACTGCTACTTTATAATTTACACTTCAATAATTATCTCTTTTTTTGGATTTTTGGTGCCCCATTGAAGCTGGCCGAGTCACTTGATAAACCACATGTGCTTATCTTTCTCAATTATGCATTCAGCTCCACAACAACTCTGCGCAATTATTATGTGAGTCATTCAGCTGCTAAATCAAACAATGTGTCGCTGAACATATTTCAGTTACCCAGACCTCAGCACAGATAATGCCATATTATATAACCACCCCTCAAACTCCTCTGGGGTCATTGTAAGTGGCTTTCAGCATTGTTATTTGCACGGGCAGGAGTGAGGAATTATAAAACAGAAGAAAATTCTTTTAAAAAATTTAAATTCATACACCGTAGGATATTATTCTTATTATGTGTCTGTAGAAAAAAATAAAAAAAATAAAAAGTGCCTATTGTTTTAATTGAGGACATTGTATTGCTGGCTATTATATTCACAACTGAGTGGAGGAATCGATGCATAGGGATCTCAATTTACTGTTCAGAAAAAGAAAATGCTGAAAAGGACATTGAGTACATTATCAGTTTTTTTCCTTTAATAAAGTTTTAAAATAATCCTCCTCAAGCATACAATATATGTGTCTATACATCTACATATACTATATATGTGCAGAATAAATATATACAATGCCCTCCGTAATGTTTGGGACAAAGATATGTTTTTCATTGATTTCCCCCTCTCTTCCACAGTTTAAAATTACAAATCAAAAAATTGAGACATTGTGATTAAAGTGATTAATCATTTTCATGTAAGAGGATTTACATACATTTCGGTCACACCACTTTTTCTATATTGTTCTCCCCATTTCAGGGAACCATAATGTTTGGGATGCAACAATGGCAGACCTATTAAAGCCATCATATTTAGGACTTTTTCACATATCCCTTGCATGGAATGACCACTTATGTCTGCTATTCATAGACATTATCAAGTGCTGAGGATCTTCTCTGGTGATGCTCTGCCATCTTCAGATCCTCCTTGTTTAGAAGGCTTGTCCCCTTATGTTTTCTCTTCAGCAAATGTAAGGCCCACCACTCAATTGGATTGAAATTGTATGACTAGCTTGGCCAGTCAAGAATTTTTCATTTTGTATCCTTGAAAAACTCTTGGGTTGCCTCACCAGTATGTTTGGGATTATTATCTTGTTGTAGGATGAGCTCTGTCCAATGAGTTTGAAGATACTTATTGGAACTTGAGCAGATAAGATGTTTCTATGCACCTCAGAAATCATTGTGCAGCTGCAATGAAGATAAGTGTGGCATCCATACATGCCCAAACCAAAGTACAACCACCACCAAGTTCAACAGATGAGGTGGTCTGCTTTGGATCTTGGGTAGTTCCTTTTGGTCTCCACATTTTGCTCCTGATGCAGGTTAATCTTTGTCTCATCTGTCCAGAAGAGCTTTTTCCAGAATTCTGTAAGCTCTTTGAAGTCTTTATTCATAAACTGTAATCTGACCATCCTGTTTTGTGGCCTAACTAGTGGTTTGTATCTTTCAGCATGGCCTCTGTATTTCTGTTCATGAAGTTCTCTGCTGATAGTCGTCTCTGACACGTCCATATCTGCCTCCAGAAGTCTATTAATGATCTTTAGGATAGGTGTCTGGGACTTTTTCTTGATCAGTGTCACGCATGCGCGACTAGGAGACCGCAGATGGATCTTAAAATACATCGAAGGTCGTTCGCCGGCGGGGAATGGCGGGGTACTAACCTTGTTTCTTTGTTTTTCAGAACTAAAGACACTCCGCCATGAGACCATGCCCGCAGTACGTTCACTTCCGCCCTTCCTCCGCCATCTTCCATGACGTCAGCAGTCCCATCACCCATCACGCCTCCTTCCCAGCATTCCTGCACTTCCGGCTCCTCCCATATAAAAATGGCCGCCGGCGCCCAGTATGGCGTCGCGCATGAATGTCTTTTTGTTTGTGCTTTGACCTGATTTTTTTGTTTTGCTAAAGTGGATTGTAGACAATATAAGGGGCCGGAAAACCCCAAACCTTTTTGTTGTCTGCTATTGAGTCTTTTACATCAGATTGTGGATTTTTCAGTCAATAGCAGTGGAGGTCTTCCTTGGCCTACCAGTACCTTTGCCACTCACCAGTGTGTCCTTTCTTCTTAAAGATATTCCAGACAATTGATTTAGGTCAAAAGGTTTTATTCTTGTTTTTCAGAACATGAAGGCTTCTTTGACTTTCAATGGGACAGCTCTTGTCCTCATGTTGAACAATGGCAACTACAGATTCCAAAGGATATAATCAAGTCGAGGTATCTTATGAAGCAACAAAACCCACATGAGGAATCACAAACACCTGTGACGCCAATTGTGCCAAACATTATGGTGCCCTGAAATGGAGGAACCGTGTAGAAAAAGTGTTGCAATTTCTACATACTGTGACCGAAACGCATGCAAAGACTCTTAAATGAAAGTCTGCAATGTGTACTTTCATCACAATGTCTGAATTGTTTGATTTGTAACCATGGAGCAGAATGTCCCAAACATGAAGGGCACTGTATGTATAGACATATGTACTGTATGCTTGAGAATGAATATATAACAACTATACAAATACAAGCATATACAGTATTTATCTGTATTAGGCAGGTTTCATAATCTTTATATTACAAATGATAAGGGAGTCTTCAAACTCTCCTCCCATAAAATAATACCAAGCAGGCCAAAGTACACAAAATGAAAGGTTTACATTGACAAAAGCATCATTATGTATGCAGGATACACTAGAGACACTACTGTATATACAAAAATACATTAAGTAACTCAACCGTATCTATGGCCACACTGGGGAAAAATTCACAGACTTCTTTCTCCAGTTCTGTGTTAATAAGGTTGGCACTGAAATTCAACCAAAATTAACGGGATGGCCTAGAAAAAAGTTTTTTAACAAGAAAGGAAGCATAGAAGACTAATAGAGCGATGATCAAACCCTAAACATATCCCAAAAACCGTAATCCAAAAGATAAGGCAAAAATCAATAACCATGAAGTCTTTTGAAAGGATTAACAGACATAACGTTTTTAATTTAAATTCACCTCTTCTTGTTCCTTCGCCTGCTCCCATTAGGGGTTGCCACAGTGGATAGTCTTTTTCCATATCTTTCTGTCCTCTGCATCTTGTTCTGTTACACCTATCACCTGCATGTCCTCTCTCACCACATCCATAATCCTCCTCTTAGGCCTTCCTCTGTTCTTCTTGCCTGGCAGCTCTATCCTTAGCATCCTTCTCCCAGTATACCCAGCATCTCTCCTCTGCACATGTCCAAAGCAACGCAATCTCGCCTCTCTGACTTTGTCTCCAAACTGTCCAACTTGAGCTGACCATCTAATGTCCTCATTTCTAATCCTGTCCATACTTGTCACACCCAATGCAAATCTTAACATCTTTAACTTTGCCACCTCCAGATCTGTCTCCTGTTTTCTGGTCAGTGCCACCATCTCCAACCCATATAACAGAGTTGGTCTCACTACTGTCCTGTAGACCTTCCCTTTCACTCTTGGTGATACCCGTCTGTCACAGATCACTCCTGACACTCTTCTCCACCCACTCCACCCTGCCTGCACTCTCTTTTTCACCTTCTCTTCTACAATCCCCATTACTCTGTACTGTTGATCCCAAGTAATTAAACTTATCTACCTTTGCCAACTGTACTCCCTTCATCCTCACCATTCCACTGACCTCCCTCTCATTTACACACATGTATTCTGTCTTGTTCTTACTGACCTTCATTCCTCTCCCCTCTAGAGCATATCTCCACCTCTCCAGGGTCTCCTCAACCTGCTTCCTACTCTCGCTACACATCACAATGTCATCAGCAAACATCACAGTCCATGGGGACTCCTGTCTAATCTCGTCTGTCAACCTGTCCATCACCATTGCAAATAAGAAAGGGCTCAGAGCCGATCACTGATGTAATCCCACCTCCATCTTGAATGCATCCGTCACTCCAACCGCAGACAGCACCACTGTCACACTTCCCTCAAACATATCCTGTACAACTCTTACATTCTTCTCTGCTACTCCCGACTTCCTCATACAATACCGTAGCTCCTCGCGAGGCACCCTGTCATAAGCTTTTTCCAGGTCCACAAAGACACAATACAACTCCCTCTGGCCTTCTCTATACTTCTCCATCAACATTTTAATTTAAATCCACCAAAGGGAGATAATTATAGCTCCATCTCATCGATCTTTATAGCATTGTGGCAATGATATAACTTGCATATCCTCCGCGACTACTGTCCATGGTAATCAATGGCTGAGCCAGAAGCTCCTTTTATGTGCCAGCAACAATATCCTGGTTGTAACTTCAAGGGACAGGAATGGCTTTGGGGTTTCCTTGGATCGTTCTTCTAGTAATCTCCCCCATCCCATACTTGGTCAAGGAGTCACTGAAACCTCTGGATCCACTGTTTTATTAAGGGACCCATTAATTACAAGATAGCTTAACCACTTCAATAAGCAGCATTGTCTGTGCTGCAGACACCTGTCAGACCAGTCGTCTTGTCTTCTCTTAATAAATTAGGCATACCCAGATTCATCTCTCTGGCTCTGTTAGCCTACAACAGTTGCTGCATTAGTTTACATTAGTTTAGGTACTGCAAAAATTACTGATGATGGTCCATTATTCATTTACACTTCTGTAACAAGACCTTAAGAAAGGTTTCTTTTAGTCATAATTATGGGTATTAGGCATCAGTAAACAGGTTATTCATCTCTGTGCAGTATGGAATTTGATATGCTGGTAAAAGTTATTATGAATATGAAAGATTCGCAGGCATAATAATTAAGTATGCAATATCAAGAAATACACGTTTGACTTAAGCTACCTCTGACTGTTTCAGAGTGAAGTTACTTTAGTAGGTCACATTGCACAGATGAATAGCTATTTTGTTGAAACTTTGTAAGTGTCATTAGCACCAAAGAAATCTTTGTTAAGGTCTTGTTACATAAGAGGAAATAAGTAATAAATGTATTTTTGCAGAACTTAAACTAAAATGTTATCATAAATAGCTTTAAAAATATTTTTTGAGGGTGGCCTAAGACGGATCACTGCAATAACACACAAACCCTTGTGACTGCCTCCCTTTTAGAAGATGAAAAGAGAATACTGTTTAGGGTTGATGTATCAGACCATCATCATCATCATCATCATCGATATTATCATAATCATAATAAGTATTTTTAATCCGCTTTTACTGATGTCAATTTAAAAAGAAGATACTCTGCTCACATTTTCTAAGAACAGTGTCTAGCTTTTAATAGAAATTTACTGAAAATTCCATCTTTCCTTTATCTTCTGACAACACACTCCATCTCTCAGTCCCAGCAGAAGAGACTTCAATTTCCTTCTCGTCATCTTCATATCCACACTGTACACTTGTGAAGGCATAGACTTGGAAATTCAGTTCCTGACTATAAATTCAGTATAAATCTTGCTTTCTAATGAGTTTAGAGTTGGCATCCCCCCTTTTTTATAGAATAAAAACCTCATATATTGAAAAGAGCTTTTCATATTTGAATTGTTGAACTTGCACATTTGATTTAGTAGTACTTGTTACAGTAGTATCCATCCATCCATTCATTATCCAACCCGCTGTATCCTAACTATAGAGTAATGGGGGTCTGCTGGAGCCAATCCCAGCCAACACAGGGCGCAAGGCAGGAAACAAACCCTGGGCAGGGCGCCAGCCCACCGCAGTACAGTAGTATTGTTGTTCTAATTTTAATTTTCCTTTAACTTTACCAGATTTTTTTTTTACTTCATAAAGTGTCTAGAAACATAACATTATTTATATGGGTAGACACAACCCATCTGGGGCAGCACGGTGGCGCAGTGGTAGCACTGCTGCCTCGCAGTTAGGAGAACCGGGTTCGTTTCCCGGGTCCTCCCTGCATGGAGTTTGCATGTTCTCCCCGTGTCTGCGTGGGTTTCCTCCGGGCGCTCCGGTTTCCTCCCACAGTCCAAAGACATGCAGGTTAGGTGGATTGGCGATTCTAAACTGTGTTTGTGTGTGTCCTGCGGTGGGTTGGCACTCTGCCCAGGATTGGTTCCTGCCCTGTGTTGGCTGGGATTGGCTCCAGCAGACCCCTGTGTTCGGATTCAGCGGGTTGGTTAATGGATGGATGGACACAACCCATCTTACTCTATTACAAATTAACTCGAGATTCACCCCAATCCATGTTTTTATCTGGATTCTGAACCAGACACCTCCTATCCTTCATGATCTGACATATGTGGTTCATGGTATATAGAAATTGCGTGGCCATTTCCATTATATTAGATTAGATGAAATGTATTAATACCAAGGGGTTAAACAAATGCATTCAACCAAAAAAAATACAGACTCACATAACAAACAAACAGACAAACAAACAAATAAATAAATAAATAAATGCTCTTCAGAAATAGCCAAATTAATACAAGTGAACTTAAACATTATACTGTAAGTGCTTAGTCTGGGATGTCAGGTGGAAGCATAAAGATTGATAGATAGAACTTTACTTGTCCACAGGGGGAGATTTGGCTTTTTACAGAAACAAATAAAAACCATTTATTTGAACCTGGAATTGTGCTTGGGCATTACTGTGACTGTCATTTAGAGCTCAGTGGCGCTCCCTTGTGATTACAATATTTCATATCTACTCTCAATATATAAAATCCTAAGCCTAAAAGTGCAATGATTTTGTGAAACAATTTTATATGACGTTTTTATGTCACTTTTTTGTCACGCTTTAAATCGGGCTTATTTTAAAACCTACATATATATGTTTGGTATCATAATTTTCAGAATTTATCGAACTTTAATATGATGTTAGATTTTCAGATACTTATTCCATTTTTAAGTTATGAACTAAAAAATATCAAGAACTAACGTCCTGTAAGATGAGATTTTGTGTCAAGAGATTTAACCACACCCAGGGCCAGAAATTAAACACAAAGAGTAGGACAACTGCTGTACAGGCTTTTAAATGTTCAAAGCGGCGCACAAGATGCAGATCATGGGGCATGGCATGGCAGCTGTAGCAAGCCAGCAGTTGATCGAGCAAAGAGGAGGTAAAAAAAAAAAAAATATTTGTTTCCCATTGTATCACCGTTTAAGAAGGGGTTTCTGAGGAGCGACCGCGTCTCCTTGGGGTGCGTTTCATACAAAGAATGTAGCTCAACATGTTTTACAAGATGTCAAAGAAATAGTTACAAGAAAAGAACAGCAACTTCAATTAGGTAAGCATAAAACATGTTCACATTTCATGGCTTCTTAAAAAAATGATGCCTTAATAATATTAATTAACAATTTTCTTTCTTTCTTGTGTGTTCAGACTTTGGTGTGAGTATCTATCTATCTATCTATGTCATTTCTTTATACAATTAAAGCTTCAGAGACTGACCAGTGCCCATTCTGTTACACAAGAGTAACCATCTTTCACCTCTTTATTCACTGTGAACGGCTGAGACCGTTGTTCATGTCCTTAGAAGTTCTACTTAGTGGTTTTGGGATTAAGTTCTCTAAAGTTTGCTTTGTCTTTTTAATTAGATGTAATCAAAAAAATAGGAATAAATGAGTTATTGGGAATTTCCTTTTAGGACAGGCCAAGTTGGCAATACTAAAAACAAGCAGAAATAAAGAGAAAAACCTCATGGGGACCGATGCTCTGCTGCTCTTCAAAGTTTTAATTAAAAGTTGACTGAAACTTGAATTTATGTACCACAAGCTAACAAACAATTTAGAAATGTTAAGCGACATGTGGGGGACACGACAGGTACTGTGTGCTGTGGAGGGGGGCAAACTGGTGATCAACTGGGAATGAAAAGTAGTAGTGGGCATCAACAACATGTTCTTATTAATGTGCAGAGTAGGAGTGTAAAGGGGGAGTAGTGGTGGTCTGATATATAACTCTTTTGTTTTATTCTGAAAATCTTTTTTTTTGTCATTTATATATATCTCTCTATCATATAGTGCCTTTCATATCTATCTATCTATCTATCTATCTATCTATCTATCTATCTATCTATCTATCTATCTATCATATAGTGCCTTTTCTATCTATCTATCAAACATATTGTGACTTTTCTATCTATCTATCTATCTATCTATCTATCTATCTATCTATCTATCTTTCTATCCATCTATCTATCTATCTATCATATAGTGCCTTTTCTATCTATCTATCTATCAATCATATTGTGACTTTTCTATCTATCTATCTGTCTATCCATCTATCTATTATATAGTGCCTTTCATATCTATCTATCTATCGATTATATAGTGCCTTTCATATCTATCTATCTATCGATTATATAGTGCCTTTCAGATCTATCTATCTATCGATTATATAGTGCCTTTCAGATCTATCTATCTATCTATCTATCTATTATATAGTGCTTTTCATGGCTATCTATCTATCTATCTATCTATCTATTATATAGTGCCTTTCAAATCTATCTATCTATC
>JANRMT010062817.1:8991521-9004419 GCA_026402145.1 Polypterus bichir lapradei | reverse complement strand
ATCATATTCAAAAAGACTTGAGGCTGTAATTGCTGCCAAAGGTGCATTGACAAAGTGAATACTTATGTACATGTGACTGTACATATATATACACTCACTTATAAGTCGAGTCCTGAAACCTGAAAAATCGATCATAAAATCCGACCCGATTTATACGCCCGTTCAAAAATGCAACACTTAATTTATTTTTTTTTTTTTTTTTTTTACATCTTCTTGCTTCCTCCAATTTTGCATCAAATTTGGTTGCAGCAGTGCAGTTACCAATTTCTTTTCCTACTTCAACGATGTTTAATTTAAAACCAGCTTCATATTTTCTTCTGATCGAACACTCCATCGTAGATAAGGGATGCCCTTACGATAAAGGTGTATGAGGGTGTGAGATACAAAAAACACAAAGCAGTGCAAACATCACTTCGGAATAGTTTGGGTATTACCATGTGGTTACATAGGCACAATAGAGAGAGCACGAGAGAGTTAGAGGTTAGGAGCACGCGCTGATACAGCACATTGCCGCACCCACATAGAAAAAAAAGGCTGTGTGCTTCGTGGTTACTTTTTTAGGTGGGCATTAGCATATCATGACCCCTTGTACCAATAGCATGAGTTTTCCGCATTCAACAAATATGACTGACACTATAAAATACCAGAAATTATACTGTAACATCAAGTCCCGACTTATCTGCGGGAGAACTTATCCGGTGTATATATAGTCGCATGTTTAGATGCTGAGTCCATTTTACTGTTTGATCAGAGTAAGACACTTAACCTACCTGTAATACAGTTGTAATAAAAAAATGCACGTAAACCTCTTATGTGCTAAAAGTTTAAATTACTTTGGATAAAAGCATCATCCAAATGTATACGTTAACAATAGTAAGAAACCTGTGGTTGCAGATTTAAACACGTAAACTCTGGGATTGTGGAAGAGCTTAGTGTTGACAAGAATGCCAGTGTTTTATTGGTAGCTACTCCTCAGATAAACAGACTGCCATGCATTAATTAGAGTATAGATTCTTTTAAATTACCACTTAAACTCATATTTCTGGAAAGTTTCTGTGATGAAGTGGAACAGATTACTGTGTTGATATGTTTGAAATTATTATTGGATTTTTCAATAATATAATAATTATTTGATGATTGCTTGTGTTCTGTAAGCACTGAGGTTTATTTTTTAACTGATTTTTAGCATTCCTAATAATTGTTAAGAAGCTGATATCTTCAGAGTGGCATTATTCTTTTAATACCTCCCATTCTGTCCATTAAGAAATTGCCATAAATTGTGATAACTATATACCAAGATCCTGCTTATATACTGCAATGGTTTATTTTTGTGTTTGGTTTGATATCATTAATGGTTTTCCAAATACAGCATCTAAAACATTTTTCAGTGCTGCTGATCTTATGGAGAATAACATCCCTTAACTATATTCCTTGGAATCAAACCATTGTATTATAAGACCTGCATTATTTTTTCCTAAATATATTTTGAAGTATCTTCTCCCTCTTTATGTTTCCTTTTTCTAGCTTGCATACTACGATGATACATTTCTAAATTCTAAGTAGCAGACACAATTTGTAAAGATTTCTTTGAAATATCTACAATAGATCAACAGTACTGCATTTTAAAATTCTTTGCTTTGGAAATGACCAGCCCACAATCTGGTTCTCCTGGAGTCAAAACTCAGGACAAGAGTGTAAACCCCAAAGCCATCACAAGCCAAGAAATATGTCACCTTTGAAACGTATTTATTTTTAAATCTGCTAAAGTGCTTTACTTATGTGGGAAAATGTGCAATTATAAGAATTTCAAAAGTGAAGTGCAGAGAAGTGAGGATTTTAATATAATTTTTAGTGGAAAGTGAGAATTTTACTGATGGTTTCAGTGTATGTTCTGTTTGGCTGAAAAGTTCCAATAAAATTGGCGTAGTAGATTTGGCAAGATATTTGTGTCCTACTTTATATGCAAGAAGAGAGAATGTGTAACACATAACATTTTCTTATTAAAGGACCATTGAATTTTTAGTTTATAGAAATCTAAGTAATTATATTATTTTACTGTTTAGAAACTAAACCAAGGAAAAGGTCAAGGACAGCTTCCAGTAGCTCTGCATTTAGCAATGACAGTGGTTCGGACATATCTTTTACATCCGTATCATCAGGCACTTCGAGTGAAGCAAAGAAGAGAAGACATCATAAAGATAAAAGACGGGGAAAAAAGTCAAAAGACTATAGCAGAAAAAGAGGTATGTACAAATTATGCATTTTAGTGACAAACTCTTTACTTTGATTTAAACTGATGGCTCAGTAGTAGCATTTTGAATCTTAATTTTCACATTCCTTTGTATTCTTTTGTACTTCCTCTAGAAGTATTTTCCCCTTTCATCTTGCTTGTATATAACCTACATACGTAAGTCACAATACTGGTGCCACAGGGTCTGAGGTATCTTCTCATTATCGCAGTGGTATGTAGTGTTGGTCCAGGAGATTGAGACTTCCTGCAGATTTTCCTCCAGTTGTTTAATTAGAAGTTAGCTGTCTTTTATTTACTGAGTTCGCAAATATGTTTTGTTTTACTATATTTGTGGAATCCAGTTGAAAACTTTGCACAATTAATAATTAAATATAACTTGTCATTTAGTCAAGTCAAAAGAAGATTGCTAGTTCAGGGCCAACCTGAAACTCACTGTATAGAAAGATACTTAAACTGTCTACACTCGTTATTAAAAATGGCAACTATACTATAACCTAACCTACTATGTAATGGTAATGTGAATTTCCCGTTGGGATTAGTAAAGTATCTGTCTGTCTGTCTGTCTGTCTGTCTGTCTGTCTGTCTGTCTATCTATGTATCTAATAATAATAATAATAATAATAATAATACAAATCTATTAATACTGTGTTTCCCCGAAAATAAGACGGGTCTTATATTAATTTTTGCTCCAAAAGATGCACTATGGCTTATTTTCTTGGGATTTCTTATATTTATTCATGTACAACAATATACATTTTTCCAAATACAGTCATGTCATCTTCTTCTGGAATATCGTCATAACTCTCCAAGTTCAAAACCTGAATTCCAGCCTGAATTTCTTGCCACCCCAGCCACTTTTAGGATCCTCCAGGGTCGATGGGCCTGCTTCGATGTTTGATGAATGGTTCGATGTGGTGAAGCCAAATGCCGACATACAAATGCATTCATGGTGCTTTTATATTCAAGCGTCGCATATTCCCCAAAGTGATACGCCGTCTTTTTTTTTTTTTTTTTTGCACTTTTACAATACCGTCAGAATGTACAGCGGCATATTTGAGCCACAGAGAAAAAAAAATAAGGACATAATGAAAATGTCTATTTTGTGATTAAAGTAAAAATTTTGGCTTTAACCTCGAAATGTCCATTTTAACCTCATAGTTTACTTTATCTTTAAAGCAGACTGTCGAAGACGTCATCTTAAAACCGACCCAGTTGTTAAATCGCTACGCATTTCTGGGGCTTCCTCCTGACCTGACAGCAGCAATAGATTGCCTCACAGAACACATTAAATTTATGATATTCCAGCTCTCTGCGCATTTACAATTCTTAGATTTATACTTAATATCATTGTCATGATGAAATGCATTAAAATATGTGTGTGACATTTTACAGATAAATCATTAACTTTGTTTAAATAATGAATACTGTTAATAGTTACACATATGGGGTGGCACGGTAGCAGAGCGGTTGCGCTGCCGTCTCACAGGGAGTCACGTTTTGCTTGTGTTCCCTACCTGGAGTTTACATGTTTTTCCTGGTGGGTTTCCACAGAGGGCTCAGTTTTCCATCCAAAGACATGAAGGTTTGGAGATTTAGTGAAGCTACAATGACGCCAGTGTGTGTGTGTGCTTGTGTTCACCTTGCGATGAGCTGATGCCCTGTCCAGGGATTTTGATTCTGTCTTGCGCCAATGCTGCTGGAATGGGCACATCCCCTGGATTGATGGATGTAATCATTAAACATACTTTTCAGAGATATTGTGGCAAGGTGTCCTCTGAATTTAATAGTTGTTTTGGGCACATGCATTGCATCGTGTGAAGTATAAACCTGGCCTTAGGCACCTTACTTTTCAGCTGACGATCTTGACTAGGGCTTATTTTTGGGGTAGGGCTTATATTACAGAGAAGCCTGAAAATCATGCTAGGGCTTATTTTCGGAGTAGGTCTTATTTTTGGGGAAACACGGTAGAGAATAAAGTATTCACCCACTTGGTCATTTTATTGTTTTACAGAATGGAATCATAATGTATTTTACTGAGGCTTTTTTCCACTCATTAATACAAACCACTTTATGAATTTAAAGTAAAAACCTAATTTTTTAAATTACTAAACAAAGAAAGAAAGAAAGAGAAAGATTCCTAGCATAACTGTTTACCTGCTTCATTGACACACCACTAAAGGAGCCAACTCACATAATTACTTAACTGCAGTGTACATTTGAGGTATTTCACATAATTTCAGAATTAATATATCTGTAAGGGAGTTGTAAGAGCCAAATACTTAAAATTTTATGTTAATGGAAAAATTTCCTCCGTGTGCTTAGTATGAAATTAATATAGTTTAACATAGGTAATGGAAGATTCAATTTAACTCCCTATAAGTTATAGAAAATGGAATGTTCATAATCTTAACTCTGTGTGACAGTAGAATAGCCCATAGATTGAATTTAGACAGCTAGAAGTAAACATGAATTGTCAGAGAGATATTAAAGGCACATAGTTTTCTGACTGTCCGCTGCATAGTAAAATGCATTAAAACCTTAAGAAATGTAACTTAGATATTTAAGAAGAATATCAGGAGTTCCCCCCTTTTTGTCAACCCTTTTCTCTATGTTTTATGAGCTGTTTGCTTTGAATTTCACTAAAATTCTTAAAAACAAAGACACTTGGAGTATTTTTTGTGAGATGAGTCATACTAGTGCTGAAATGTCTATCTAGTTGCTCCATTTGGACTATTTTGAACTATTTGGAAAAATTCCTCAAACACAGCCACAGTATAAGTCAGAAAACTACCTTTGGAAGACTACAAAAGTTACATTCCTTCATCACAGATATTGGCGAAACTGTATATGAGAAAACAATAGCACACACGCTTTGAAAGTATGGCTTGTAAGGAAGGGTGGCAAGAAGAAATCCTTTATTGGAATTAAAAACTCATATCACATCCAACTGGAGTTTGCACAAAGGTCCTCAACAAGTTGGTGGAAGACAATTTGGTTAGATGAGAGGAAAGCTGACAAAAACCTAACATCACACGAGAACACCGTTTCTACAGTGAGGAATGAAAGTGGCATCATCTTGTTTTGGGGGTACGTGTCTGTATCAGTAATGGGAAAAGTTATAAGGATAAAAGGAAAATGGATGGAGCCAAGTACAGGAATGTTATGGGGGATAATAAGATACTGTCTCAAGGAGCACTGGTAATAAGATGATGAATTGTCTTCCATTAAGACTATGACTTGAAACAAACAGCAAAAGCCACACTGGAGAGTTTTTACAACTCAAAAGGTTAATGTTGTGGAGTGATGTACTCAAAATCTAGACCTCAGCCCCAAATTAAGTGGTCTCAACTTGATGGAGTTTAAATAGTTTTACCAAGAAGAATGGGTAAAATGCCCGGTGTCAAGATGTGTCACAGCTGTAATTGCTGCCAAAAATGGTCGTATCAAGTACTCTGGTGGTACATATGTCTGCCTTCAGTTTATTTTCTTTTTTAATTAATTTTGATAAATATCTTTTTTTTTGCTTTGCCATTATTAAATATTTTTATTACTAGAGGTTTCCAAGCAGTAACACAATAAAGTGTTGAAAAATCAAAGTGTGGTGAATGCTATATACAGCCATTGTTATAATTCAGGTCCTTTGTTACAACAACAATGATATTCATTTGAATAGCACATTTTCATGCAAACGATGTAGCTCTAATTGCTTTACTAGATGTTAAAGTTGTAATTACATGACAAGAAAGACCAAATTTAAATTAGGTAAGAAAAAATTCATAACTAGTGTGCAAAAATACAAATGCATACTTATATAAGACATACATAATTAAGAGAGAGTCCTTGTTAATGTGTTTATTACTGTTTATTTGCATTTTACTTTAATGATGGCAAATTGTTATGTAATGGTGACAATGCCAATGTACTAATTGCTGATCTTCCTTTCATGGTGTTATATATTTGTATGCATTAATAGCACAGTTAATTTCTAATGTACAACTTTGGAAATGGTGTACAGCTGTATAATCTGAAGTTCATTAGTACATTTCTATAAAATACATTACAAACGCAAAATTAACATACCCTATATGCTCCAATAGAAGCCCCCGGCGTTTATTTGCAAAACTAGCCTAGGCTCCCGGCGCTTAATAGAGACCGGCTACTATTAGAGACTGGCCATTATTAACAAAAACCTTCAGAATGCAATATTTTTTCCCGCGTGTCGGTACAGGTAGGTACACAAAAATATCAGCTAATATTATAAACAGCTACTTCATTTGAATTTCACAATCTGCATAAGGCTGTTAAAGATAAATGGCAATGTCTTTCTGTACCTTTTGCTGCTATTCGTTGTCCGAATCCACAATGACAAGAAAATTCCATTTTAGCAGTTTCGAAGACGGCAGGTCTTTCCTTGTTACTCCCCTCTCTGCCTAAAGGGTAGATTTCGTAATCCAGGGCCTCGCAGGTCCAAAATACTGTAAATAAATGCGTCCAGGGTCCGACGACCTAGGCTAATCTCGTTGACAGTGAAAACGATAAGGAATGTGCAGCTCGTTAAAAGTGATAAATCTTCACGGAGACTCTTCATAGCAAAACACATTTGTACCACTCTCTGTTTATCACTATATAACGACCGTATTTTGGTCAACCCGGCACGAAAATGAAGCAGTTTTAGAAACTGGTATATCCGTATTTCTTATATATGCAATGTGCTGACATGTATTACACATGTCTATAAAGATACAGATGCTTACAATGTACGCTAGTAGAAAAATATCAAAGACTCGGCTACTGTTAGAGACTGGCTACTATTTGGCCGTGTCCCATCTGAAGCTCGGCGCTTATTAGAGACCGGCGACAATAAGAGACTTTGAGCTAATGTTTGTATGAAAATGTGCTATATAAATAAATGTTGTTGTTGTTGAAGAGACATGGCGTTTATTGGAGCATATACGGTACAGAATTTTTAAACAGAAAACTAAGGAATTTTTTGATTAACAAGAATTTAATTTGTATTAAAGCTTGTCACAGTGAAAACCTACAGCCACTGAGATTTAATGAGTTGTTGGGACAGCTTAGCTAAACAAGCAAGCTTGATGGACTGAATGGTCTCCCTTTGTTTGTCAGATTTCTTATTTTCTTCAGGTGTCGATCACAATTTTTTTTTTTAAACTTACTTGTGGGACACTTAGTAGCTGATGTCCCATTATATCTTGCATTTTCCTGCTCTGTTTTCAACACCATTGTGCTTTCTCACCTGGTGCTAAAGCTCAGATGTTGGTCTGAGCAGCGCTATCTCTGACTGTGTGTGTTTGACTTCCTGATAAATGGACACTATTAAGTGAGGATTGCTAAAGATAACTCCATAATGCTGTTCATTAACATCGGCATTCTGCAAGGCTGCTGTCTTAGCCCACTGCTATACAGTGTATTCACCTGTGACCATGTATCAAAGCATGAGGGCACCAGCATCATCAGATTTGCAGATGACACCACTGTGATTGACCTTTTCAGTTACAATGATGAGGCTGCCTGCAGCAGGGAGGTAGAAGACCTGATTGTATGGTGCCGTAACAACAACCTCTCCCTGAATGTCAACAAAACAAAGGAAGTCACTGTTCACTTCAGAAAGCACAAACAAAGTCACTTTCCACTTCACATCAATGACTTTCCCCTTCCAGACAGTTCACAACTTCAGGTTCCTGGGTGTCCATTTCATCAGCTTGCCTTTCGTGATCAGTCAATGCCACCTGCATAGTCAAAAAGGCATATATATATATATATATATATATATATATATATACACAGTGCATCCAGAAACTACTCACAGCGCATCACTTTTTCCACATTTTGTTATGTTACAGCCTTATTCCAAAATGGATTAAATTCATTTTTTTCCTCAGAATTCTACACACAACACCCTATAATGACAACATGAAAAAAGTTTGCTTGAGGTTTTTGCAAATTTATTAAAAATAAAAAAACTGAGAAATCACATGTACATAAGTATTCACAGCCTTTGCTCAGTACTTTGTCGATGCACCTTTGGCAGCAATTACAGCCTCAAGTCTTTTTGAATATGATGCCACAAAGCTTGGCACACCTATCCTTGGCCAGTTTCGCCCATTCCTCTTTGCAGCACCTCTCAAGCTCCGTCAGGTTGGATGGAAAGCGTCGGTGCACAGCCATTTTAAGATCTCTCCAGAGATGTTCAATTGGATTCAAGTCTGGGCTCTGGCTGGGCCACTCAAGGACATTCACAGAGTTGTCCTGGAGCCACCCCTTTGATATCTTGGCAGTGTGCTTAGGGTCGTTGTCCTACTGAAAGATGAACCGTCACCCCAGTCTGAGGTCAAGAGCGCTCTGGAGCAGGTTTTCATCCAGGATGTCTCTGTACATTGCTGCAGTCATCTTTCCTTTTATCCTGACTAGTCTCCCAGTTCCTGCCGCTGAAAAACATCCCCACAGCATGATGCTGCCACCACCATGCTTCACTGTAGGGATGGTATTGGCCTGGTGATGAGTGGTGCCTGGTTTCCTCCAAACAGAACGACTGGCATTTACACCAAAGAGTTCAATCTTTGTCTCATCAGACCAGATAATTTTGTTTCTCATGGTCTGAGAGTTCTTCAGGTGCCTTTTGGCAAACTCCAGGTGGGCTGCCATGTGACTTTTACTAAGGAGTGGCTTCCGTCTGGCCACTCCACCATACAGGCCTGATTGGTGGATTGGTGCAGAGATGGTTGTCCTTCTGGAAGGTTCTCCTCTCTCCACAGAGGACCTCTGGAGCTCTGACAGAGTGACCATTGGGTTCTTGGTCACCTCCTTGACTAAGGCCCTTCTCCCCTGATCGCTCAGTTTAGATGGCTGGCCAGCTCTAGGAAGAGTCCTGGTGGTTTCGAACTTCTTCCACTTACGGATGATGGAGGCCACTGTGCTCAATGGGACCTTCAAAGCAGCAGAAATTTTTCTGTAACCTTCCCCAGATTTGTGCCTCGAGACAATCCTGTCTCGGAGGTCTACAAACAGTTCCTTTGACTTCATGCTTGGTTTGTGCTCTGACATGAACTGTCAACTGTGGGACCTTATATAGACAGGTGTGTGCCTTTCCAAATCACGTCCAATCAAATGAATTTACCACAGGTGGACTCCAGTTAAGCTGCAGAAACATCTCAAGGATGATGAGGGGAAACAGGATGCACCTGAGCTCAATTTTGAGCTTCATGGCAAAGGCTGTGAATACTTATGTACATGTGCTTTCTCAATTTTTTTATTTTTAATAAATTTGCAAAAACCTCAAGTAAACTTTTTTCACGTTGTCATTATGGGGTGTTGTGTGTAGAATTCTGAGGAAAAAAATGAATTTAATCTATTTTGGAATAAGGCTGTAACATAACAAAATGTGGAAAAAGTGATGCGCTGTGAATACTTTCCGGATGCACTATATTGTCGCCCATTATTGTGTCCCATTAAAATGCACATGCTATATATGCAATTATAATTTAAAATAATTTCATTTTTTTCATGTCAAAATTGCACTTGTGTTACCCGTGTAATAATATATTTTATAATTCTTTTTAGTTTTATGCAATACTTTCTTGTTCAGTTAATCTGAGATCTTTGAAACTTTTTCCTTCTTTTTCCTCTTTGTCTTTTCACACTTTGGGGTCGATGTGCTTGATCAACCTTCTCCATACAGCTTGGTCCTACACCTTCTCCTCAGTCGGACCCTCTTCCTTCAGATCTTCTTTTGTTCTTCCCCTATACTTCCATTCCCATCCCTCTTTTGTCCACATATTCATTGTCTCTCCTTATCACATGTCCATACCACTTCAGCCGGTACTTTCCGGTACTTTGTTAGATATCTCTCCCACTTTAGTTGTACCTCTGATTATCTCATTTCTTCTTCTGTCCTTCTTTGCAATTTCACACTTCCATCTGCAACATCCAACTTCTTCTCCTATGCTGCCTTTACTTTCCATGTCTCCACTCCATATATCATTGGTGATCTTACCGCTACCTTAAAAAAACCTTACTTTTAACCTTTGCCTTCATTCTTCAATCACACAATACTCCTGGTATCTTCTTCCAATTGTTCCATTCACACTGCGCTCTATGGGTGATCTCAGCATCTAATACTTCTTATCTGTTAGATCAAATATAAAAGCTGTCTTGGTGAACTTAGTTTCAAAAGTTAATATAGAAATTTGTAAGTCCTTTATAGAAGAAGTCTTCTGAAATATTTGAAAGAATAATTTGTGATTTTTTTCTTTTTTTGCAATGTATTGTAATTTGAGTTTGTTGTTTTTAACACTTTTGAGAAATAAAAACGTGATAAAGCAAATTTGCCGTTACAGAAGCCAAATATGGTGCTGAATTGATAAGTCTGTGTTTGGTTGCACGTACCATAATGTGGTACCTAAACTTTAATTGTTTTTTTTTCGATTCTTTCGGATAGGTTTTCAGTAATAGTTATTTTGGAATGTGTTTAAATGGGTGTGATTAATCCATTTATTAATATAAATATTAATATTTATATCTTTATTTTTTATTTTATAAAATGTTATTTTTCCTGTTTTTCAGCCACTGGTGTGCAGTATGTTATTCATCGATACAAGCAAGTGTTATCAACTTTCAACAAAAAGAAAAGCATGAGCGGAGCTTTTCGGCATTATGGTATTGATAGAAACACCATAGCCAATACTGCACCGATAGCAGAACTGCATCTTGCCGCTAAGGAAATGCTGGGCGTGGTTGGACTCTTCAATCCACGAGAAGAAACTCTGGTGAAATATGCACAAAAATGTGCCAATCTCATAGAAAGTGATGAGAACTTATCCCGTAAAATTGAGTTAATGAAAGCTACTGGAGAACTGTTACCCATAACAGCCAAAAAACCCAAAATGCACTGTATGATGTAAAGCAGAAGAAAAGGATTATTGAAATCCGTAAGACTATCCCTTTATGCATCTACAGTATACATTTTTTTAGACGTTTTGAAACAAAGGAGGAGAAGAAATTGAAAGACTTTATGACTTTTATTTCTTTCCCCTAATGTCTATCTTTTTTGTCCCTTTAACTTTACATAATGCCTTTCTTGGGAACATAGTATTGTTGAAAAGAACCACCGGCTCAAAAGGCAGAAAAGTGGATTTATTAAAGAAATTCATTTTAATATGGTTTCATATCACCTAATGAGATAATGTAGAATAGTCATGGATGGCCCCACAGTCCACATTTTTTTATCTTGTTACATAATGAAAGAACAATAAATGTGAGTATTAAACAGTTTTTCTGAAGAAAACACCTAAGCATGCCTTCTTTTGGCATTTTAAGTACTCATCCTATATTTGATTAAATATATCTGAATTTTTCTTTGTTTTGTTTTTTTAGAAAGCAGTGGGGCATGATTTAATTCTCACATTGAACAGGTGCATTTGAAATGACAAAGGATTGTATTTGAATCCTGTTTCCTGTTGTATTTTTAAGAAATTCAGTCTTTCATTAACACTATTCTGAAATGGCATGAAGTAAGTGTTTTATATTAATGTATAACTGTAGATACCTTTAAGGACACTAGTGGTCATAGATCTGTGTAAATATTTTTGTCTGTCCTTAAATTGTATTATGAACTTTAAAAAGTGTTGTGTTAATGAATATTGTTGCTACTGGAGCAAGTGAAATAACACTCATGATAATCAACTTTAGCAGTTATGTCATAAGGAATAATAACTAGGGAATGTGCAATTGGCCAGATAAGACACACTATATATATATCGTAAAAAATGAAAATGCCAGGATTACTTACTTAGCATATCATTACTTGCAAATTCCAGCTGTACCGGTTTGCTTTCCTGCTGTGTCTATTCCAGTCTTTTACCAATTTGTAGCCAAAATCTGTACTTTAGACTGAATGTGTTTGTGTGTGTGTGTATGCGTGTTTATTTTATTTGAATGGTTCCCATGGGACATTGTTTTATTATGTATAGTCTAATTACATTTTGTAAGGAAGCAACAAGTTGCTTTTTGTTGTCATTTTCATGAAAAGTGTTACTAAATTATGTGCGTTTGCACAATTTATTACAACTTTTTCCATTTACTGTGAGGACTATATTTGAATTTTTTTTTTAATATTTATTTTTCTAGAAGTTTGACTCATAATTTTATAACTAATTCTGTAATAGTTAAAAGGCCAGTTCTTAAAACAAGTACGCTGATTTTTTCTTCTTATATGTGTTACTCTTAAACTTTTTATTACATTATGTAAAAAACACTTTTGTTGGCTTTTTATATGATGTAATAAAATATCAAACCGCACAGTTCAAATTTCTGTCATTGACATTGTTTTGCAGTGGCAATAAAGTATGTGAATATTTTGGAGTTACTTGATTTTTCTGCATTGGTTGGTCTGAAAATGTGACCTGATCTTCATCTAAGTCACAATATGCTTAAACTGACACACTAACAATTTTAATCTTTCATGTATTTGTTGAATACACCTATCAAATTTTCCAAAAGTGGATTTAGTAGCCTCCTTTGACATGCGTAACCCCCAATAAACGCTTCTGATAGCTCCAAATCAGACCTGCCCAATGTTCAGGAATTTTGGACCATTCCTTATTACAGAACTGCACCAGCTCAGCCATG
>JANRMT010062817.1:8981206-8991421 GCA_026402145.1 Polypterus bichir lapradei | reverse complement strand
ACTGGGGTTACAGATGCAACTTTAAAACTGGCTGGCACAAAGCCAGTGTCAAGGGAAGCATTTATTATTGTCATAAAAGTCGGGATTATAGCATGAAGGTAAGACTTAAGAAGTGTGGTGGGGATGGGGTCCAGTGCACATGTAGTCAGACTCATCTTACTTAGCAGGTCGTTAATGGTGAAAATTCACAAAAAAAGCTGGATGGAGTGGGGAGACAGAGAAAGATATAAATGGATGATTATTTATGTTAGTTTAGATGTTTAAATGTTTAGGTGATTATTTAGATGTTTAATTTGAATTTTACTGTACAATTAAAAAATTAACTCACGTGATATAAGGTGTCTGTTAGCACTATAAGCTGGAGAATTCAGAAATTCTCTTTTAGGCTTCAGCACAGGTGAACAAGACATGGGACTTCCAAATGATGACTTAGTACAGGATAATTTACGTTCTGCTGTGGTCTGCTCAAAAACACAGTAAAATTAATTAATTAAATTATAAATATTAAATATGAAAAAATTAAATATTGAATATAACAAATATGATAATAGAGTATATCATGGTAATATGATATATAATTAATAAATATAAAATATGATATAAATATATGATTAATATAAATAAATATGATATTAAATATTTAATATTAAATTATAAATATTAATTATAATTACATAATAATAATGATGTTAATAGGACATAATCACAACAGTACATAGGACATAATCACATCGGGACAGACCATGCAGTGCATTCTGTACTTGAAGTGCATTAAAGTATGTTAACTGGAATATAAACATGGACTTTAGTCTTTTAGTAAACTGAAGTCTAAAACATATTTGCAAAGAAGGTTAATGGATAATGAAATTCCAAATGCCAATAAGCACTAACACTAATTAAAGTACATGCCAAAAAAAAAAAAAAAAAACAAACAAAATCAATTTCTATTACGCTTAATTTACTGTTGAAACAAGATATCATTGCAGATATCTGCACCATAATCCTGGAAGATTCTTGTCTGTAATTGGATAGTCTAATAAATTTTTTAATAAAAAAAAAAAAAAAAAAAATCAATCATCATTAAATTACATATACCACATGCAGGAGTAATATTAAAGAGAACACTCCACTTCCCTTCACAAACCACTTAATGGAGCAATTAGACAACCACAGTAGGGTTTGTGATCTTTCAAAGCATTCCAATTACAAATGTTAATACAGTAGCTGGGCCATTACAGAGATTAATAAATTTAAAAATCAATTCCTAACCAGCACTCATGAAGCAGAGAAACACCTGACTTAGAGGTTGTTTTTAATGAAAATTCAGTCATTAAGATAGGATTGTTTTCCGATTAATTCATAATAAAAACACAGTTTATTTCAAGTAATTTACTTACAAGTCCCAAAGAGCTTATTAGAGATAACACTTGCCCAGGTGTTCGAAAATAGTCTTGCTTTGGCTTCACAAGAGATGGCGTTGTTAGAATATCACTAATACTTATTTCTGTATTAAAAAAATAAATGTATAATTAGAATTTGTTCATTACACAAGGCTACATAAAATAATTTAAAACACATTAATTTTAATGGTAAACATAAAAACTTATGACTTAATTCATTTTAGCTTACGTGAAAAACTGACAAGGTAAAAAATTCATCATTTGAAAGACACAATAAACTGCTCAAACAAATTAAAGGAACACTTTGAAAACACATCAGATCTCAATGGGGAAAAAAAATCCTGCTGGCTATCTGTACTGATATGGACTGGGTAATGTGATAGGAATGAAAAGATGCCACATCATTTGATGAAAATGAAAATGATCAACCTACAGAGGGCTGAATTCAAAGACACCCCGAAAAATCAAAGTGAAAAAATGATGCGGCAGGCAGGCTAGTCCATTTTGCCGAAATTTCACTGCAGCAACTCAAAATCGTACTCAGTAGTTTGTATGGCCCCCACATGCTTGTATGCACGCCTGACAATGTTGGGGGTGCGGCATTCTCCCAATGAGACAACGAATGGTGTCCTGGAGGATCTCCTCCAAGATCTGGACCAGGGCATCACTGAGCTCCTGGACAGTTTGAGGTGCAACCTGGCAGCGTCGGATGGAAACATAATGTCCCAGAGGTGTTCTATTGGATTGAGGTCAGGCGAGTGAGCGTGGGGGCCAGTCAATGGTATGAATTCCTTCATCCTTCAGGAACTGCCTGCATACTCTTGCCACATAAGGCCAGGCATTGTCGTGCACCAGGAGGAACCCAGGACCCACTGCACCAGCATAGGATCTGACAATGGGTCCAAGGATTTCATCCCGATACCCAATGGCAGTCAAGGTGCCATTGTCTAGCCTGTAGAGGTCTGTGCCTCCCTCCATGGATACACCTACCCAGACCATCACTGACCCACCACCAGACCTTTCATGTCTGTCACATGTGTTCAGGGTGAACCTGCTCTCATTTGTTAAAAAGCACAGGGTGCCAGTGGTGGACCTGCCAAATCTGGTAATCTACGGAAAATGCCAACTGAGCTCCAAGGTGCCGGGCAGTGAGCACAGGGCTCACTAGAGGACGTCGGGCCCTCAGGCCACCCTCATGAAGTCTGTTTCTGATTGTTTGGTCAGAGACATTCACACCAGTGGCCTGCCTGCTGGAGGTCATTTTGTAGGCTCTGGCAGTGCTCATCCTGTTCCTCCTTGCCCAAAGGAGCAGATACCGGTCAGTCCTGTTGATGGGTTAGGAACCTTCTATGGCCCTGTCCAGCTCTCCTAGAGTAACTGCCTGTCTCCTGGAATCTCTTCCATGTCCTTGAGACTGTGCTGGGACATACAGCAAACCTTCTGGCAATGGCACATATTGACGTGCCTGCCATCCTGGAGGAGTTGGACTACCTGTGCCACCTCTGTAGGGTCCAGGTATGGCCTCATGCTACCAGTAGTGACACTGAACAAAGCCAAATGCAAAACTAGTGAAAAAATAGTCAGAAAAGATGAGGAGGGAAAAATGTCACTGGCCTCCAGCTGTTAAACCATTCCTGTTTTGGGGTCATCTCATTGTTGTCCCTCTAGTGCACCCGTTGTTAATTTTATTAACATAAAAGCAGCTGAAACTGCTTAACAAGCCCCTCTGCTACTTAAATGACCAGATCAATAGCCCACAAGTTTCATTGACTTGATGCTATACTCGGATTAAAAAGCGTTCCTTTCATTTTTTTGAGCAGTATATAAAAAAGGACTAAACTAGCATCTGATCATTGGTACAGTTAAGTTGTCTTTGGTAGAGATGAATGCAATTACAATTTAATTATTACAACCAATTAAAATCAATTATTTTATTACAAGTATCTGGCACAAAGCTAAACTATGACTTCATCAAAGAAATGGGGAGTAAATGAGCTCCTTTGGAATGGTTAGGACTGGAGCAAGAAATATAACTGCAAATTTAGCTGTTAATCTGGGTAGCACAGCATAACTTGCTGGATGAAATGGCAATAACTACTTTTTCTATCTGTTGTAAAATATAAAAACCGTACTGTAAAGGGTTTGAAATTTCAGACACCCCTGAAAAGAACTACACCACCTATAGCACTATGTGTATCTGTGGCATGAACAGGTGATGAACAGTACAACTGATAAGAATTAAAATGAGTATTAGAATGTCATGTCTGACAGTGTCAAATGCTGCACTGAGGTCTAATCAAATTAATATGCTGGTTTGTCCGGAATCTGCTGCTATAAGCAAATCATTGGTTACCTGAAGCAGAGCAGTTTCACAGCTGTGTTGCACCCTGAACCAGACTGAAAGGGTTCTACCAAATTACTAGATGTTAAGTAATTGGCGAGTTGGGAGACTACAACACGCTTAAGAACTTTTGACAGGAAAGGTAAATGAGAAATAGGATAAAAATTGTTAAGACTGTCAGCATCAAAACCAGAATTTTTTAATTTTTTTTTTAATATAAATACTGGGGTTACAGACGTGACTTTAAAAGTGGCTGGCACAAAGCCAGTGTCAAGGGTTGCATTTATCATTGTCATTAACAGTCGGGATTATAGCATGAAGGCAAGACTTAAGAAGTGTGGTGGGGATGGAGTCTAGTGCACATGTAATCAGACTCATCTTACTTAGCAGGTCGTTAACAAATGCAGATGTGACTGGTGAAAATTTACATAAAAAGCTGGATGGAGTGGGAAGACAAAGAAAGATGTGTATCTGTGGCATGAACAGGTGATGAACAGTACAACTGATAAGAATTAAAATGAGTAACTACTGATTTTCAACAAAACTTCTTAATGAGAAATAAAGTTAAAAGAAAACAATAGAAAAAGACCCTAAAATTGAATAAAATGAAAAGGTCTACAATTTGTGTTTCAAGCATTTTTGCTCTTTCAGGTTATTTCGGTCCAGTCTATTTTACAGCTCATAGATTATTCTGTCTGTGGCTGTGCATCTTCACTTTTAAGAAAAATATTTCACGTATTTGTGAATAACAAAATCTAGTGCTTATTAAAAACACTGTCAACCATTTTATTTGTGTAGGAAGAAATCATCAAACCACCCCATTCACTTCCACTCTCAAGTACTTGACAAAAGTAAACACAACATAAATATTAGTTAAACTGGCACTTGTTGTTTTCTTTTTATTTATAAATTTGGTCCATGGAGGAGAGATGTGCTGCCAACAATGTGAATATATTTGAAGAACACTGCATACCCCAACAGGGCCAGATTGAATTATTTTCACATTTAATTTTTATAAATGGATATTTCTATTCTCTTTTAGTACAAATGTATTATATTTTATTCAATGTCTTATTAGCTTAGAGGGCTAAATCCTGTGCTCTATTCCCACTCCAATGTAACACAGAGATGAGCTTTGACTTGGCAGTGCAGTGGGTTCCTCATTGCCATTTGACTCTGTATAGGCTGAAAAGTATGAGCCGTTCACTGGAGATGAACAATTGCACTGAAAAACTTAAAAGCAATAAAAAGCAGTTTCCTATTCACTGCTTGTGTATGCAAGGGAATGAAAATGCAAACAAGGGAAATCGATATTCCTCTGCTGTAGTGTGTGGTAGCACCATATCAACATGTACCATTTCAAAAGCAGATGTGAACTTTAAGAACTATCAAATATTTGAAAACTGAGTCATGGGAACTTCTGCATGCAATATGCAGCACTATTTTAATTTCAAGCATGACTACTAAACTCTAAAATGCTACAGTTTCTCATGCATTATTTACTATTTAGCTACTCACCTCGATTAAGATTAACTTTGGATAACCCAAAATCTGTTAGTTTAATGTGACCTTGGTTTGAAACAAGCATGTTATCAGGCTTCAGGTCTCTATGGGAATATAAAAATAAACAAGAAACAAAATAATAATGCATTTTATTTACATAGCAAGTTTCCCGTACTGAAAGTGCTTAATTCTACTAACTTTAATGTAAAACTGACATAATGCAAAAAGAAAACACAACTGCATCAATTTAAGGATACTCTATGCTAAAGGGGTATAAATAAAGTCACTGATTTCTTACTAAAAATCAAGTACATCTGTTAGTCTTGAATTATTAATTCTTTTTATTTCTACTAGTTAGAAGGGAACTATTTGTGCAGATGTTCTTAAAAAGTTTTCTGCAAAAACACCAAATTGTCTACAAAACCCATTATGCACTCTGTTAGAGACTAAAATGTGGTAGCTCACAGTTTTTTTCAGTCTGGAGCTGTACATAAAATGGTACACAGGTTCACTTTTTAAATAGAGTAGCTGCTCAAATAAGGCAATCATACTTAAAATAAAATGTGCAACTGGCAATACTAAGTTACGTCAGGTAGACTTTATTACCCCAGAGGGAAATTTGTTTGCAACAGAACAGTACCAAAAAAGGGAACATTTTTAAGCAGATTCAAGAAAATAACCCAAGATATAACATGACAGTAGTTGTTACAATCCATACACACATCTATATGTTGTCTGCAAATATAATTACCTTTAACAGTACAATACTCTGCATACTGTATTCTGAATAATTTCTCAGCAACTGTGTATGTGGTTTGTTTTTGTTTTAATTTTCACTCAGACTACTATCTAAGAATTCATCCTAGGCATGTCAATGGCAGTTAAAATACACAAATGACCCAAGCAAATAAAGTTATGTCCTGCAGTCCTGCTCAAGGTTCTAAATAAGTTCTTAAGTTCTAAATATATGAACATAGAGTTACAAAAAAAATTAAGGGTTAAGTTAGACTTACAAGCATAAGTGTCAGGAAATATTCTGCTTCTATAACCCCAATTCCAATGAAGTTGGGACGTTGTGTAAAACGTAAATAAAAACAGAATACAATGATTTGCAAATCCTTTTCAACCTATATTCAATTGAATACACTACGAAGACAAGATATCTAATGTGCAAACTGATACTTTATTGTTGTTTTGCAAATCTTCACTCATTTTGAATTTGATGCCTGCAACACGTTCCAAAAAAGCTGGGACGGGGCAGCAAAAGACTGGGAAAGTTGAGGAATGATCAAAAAACACCTGTTTTGAACATTCCACAGGTGAACAGGTTAATTGGGAACAGGTGTTTGTCATGATTGGGTATAAAAGGAGCATCCCCAAAAGGCTCAGTCATTCACAAGAAAGGATGGGGCGAGGTTCACCAGTTTGTGAACAACTGCGCGGGCAAATAGTCCAGCAGTTTAAGAACAACGTTTCTCGACGTACAATTGCAAGGAATCTAGGGATTTCATCATCTACTGTCCATAATATCATCAAAAGATTCAGAGAATCTGTAGAAATACCGAATACCAACACTGGATGCCCGTGACCTTCGATCCCTCAGGCAGCACTGCATTAAAAACCGACATCATTCTGTAAAGGATATTACCACGTGGAATACTTCAGAAAACCATTGTCAGTTAACACAAGTTCGTCACTACATCTACAAGTGCAAGTTAAAACTCTACCATGCAAAGCGAAAGCTATATGTCAACAACACCCAGAAACACCGCCGGCTTCTCTGGACCCAAGCTCATCTGAGATGGACTGACGCATAGTGGAAAAGTGTGCTGTGGTCTGAGGAGTCTATATTTCAAATTGTTTTTGGAAATCATGGACGTCGTGTCCTCAGGGCCAAAGAGGAAAAGGACCATTTGGATTGTTATCAGCGCAAAGTTCAAAAGCCAGCATCTGTGATGGTATGGGGGTGTGTTAGTGACCATGGCATGGGTAACTTGCACATCTGTGGAGGCACCATTAATGCTGAAAGATACATACAGGTTTTGGAGCAACATATGCTGCCATCCAAGTGACGTCTTTTTCAGAGACGTCCCTGCTTATTTCAGCAGGACAATGCAAAACCACATTCTGCATGTGTTACAACAGCGTGGCTTCGTAGTAAAAGAGTGCGGGTACTAGACTGGCCTGCCTGCAGTCCAGACCTGTCTCCCATTGAAAATGTGTGGCGCATTATGAAGCGCAAAATAAGACAACGGAGACCCCGGACTGTTGAGCAACTGAAGTTGTACATCAAGCAAGAATGGGAAAGAATTCTACCTACACAGCTTCAACAATTAGTGTCCTTATTGAGTGTTGTTAAAAGGAAAGGTGATATAACACAGGGGTAAACATGCCCCTGTCCCAGCTTTTTTGGAACGTGTTGCAGGCATCAAATTCAAAATGAGTGAAGATTTGCAAAACAACAATAAAGTTTATCAGTTTGAACATTCGATATCTTGTCTTCGTAGTGTATTCAATTGAATATAGGTTGAAAAGGATTTGCAAATCATTGTATTCTGTTTTTATTTACGTTTTACACAATGTCCCAACTTCATTGGAATTGGGGTTGTACGTTGTTGCTGTAATCATGTCAGAACTTTATGTAATAGAGCACTGTGAAAAACAGTTTGCTTGCCACTTTTATGTATTACTACATAGTTTTCACCAAGGCTGTGAAGTCGGAAGCAATTCCAGGGTTACTAGAGTCAAAATCTGTACAAATGTTCCAACTCCAGCTTTGACCAAATGTAAATTGTAACATAATGCATTACAATTTCCAATTTCACATATACCGATTCAATTAAACAATTTTTTTTTCATTTTAGACTTTTGATAAAAATACAGCTTCTATTTTAATTTTCTAAGTTTAGTCTTTAATGTTACTCAGTGTTTGTATGCCGCAACAACATTTCTACAGTCTTTAAACCCAAACTGTGACAAGTTTGCATGCTAAAAAGTAGCCTAAAGTGACTAAGTGTCTTATATCTTGTATGCTTTCAATCAACATAGTAAATATATTAGTCTAATTACAAAAAGACAATTCGGAGTTGGTGGTACCAGAAATTACGAAGGAGGAGGTTAAGGTTGTCACAGTAAAAGTGTCCAGAATTTTACCTCAAACCTAGTATTAGATAAAATGAACTCAGAAGAACAAACATAAAATTATGAATTATTACATACATGACTGAAGATAGGAAATACCCAATACCATTGTAAAAAATTCTCCTTATTCAGATATTATTCTGTCATGTGTAGGATCAAGATTAGTGACTTCTGCAAAAACTGACTGGTGTGCCACACTTTATTTGGGCAACATGGCTCTGAATATTTTAGCTCTTAGTAATTCCTGGAGAAGCTGACTGACTGACTACACAGCTTTCTACTTAAGTCTAGCTACTCCCCCCCCCCCCCCTAAAAAGTTGTTTTTTTTATCTAAAGACCTGTTATAATGAAAATCTGGAATGATTTACTTATTAATTTGCAATATTGAAGAGAGGTCTATGTAGGTAAATCAAATCCAAGGACACATGGTCTCATCTTAACATGATATTTTCAGAGATGCTGCTGAAGCTGTTTATAATGCAATTTAGTAATTCTAGTAAACTTTTTGATTGGTTATTACAGAGTTACATCTGTTGTCTTCTTATTGTTCAGTTGAGGCAAATGATATCATTGACGACTTTCCTGATCGTGGAGTAGAACATCATACTATTCATGGTTGACAGTGCTGGCCCCAGTGTCAGGCTTTTGTCATATTCAGCTAGTATAGTCAACATTTGCCTAAGCTATTGTGTCCAATTACCTTACAATTGATAGGACTTTCATCTAAAATTTAGCTTTTCTCTACCAAATTTTTATTTTTCTATACATATATTTTGTTTTTCCTATACATTCTAGAGATCAGATAAACCTAATTAGTGTTTTCTTTTTGTTTACATGTAATTTAACATCAACTACGGTATATATACTGCATATAAGAAAATAAAGAAAAATTTAAAAGCACAAAAGTATGAAAGAGGGTCTCTTACCTGTGAATTATACTATGCCTATGAAGATAATCTAATGCTAATGCTACTTCAGAAACATACTTGACAGCCATAACCTCATCAAAATAACCATATATATGTAGCAGGGATTTCAAGTCTCCACCAATAAGATATTCCATTACCTGAAAAAAGGAAATGGGCAAATTGTAAATGTAAAACAAATTTAATGTAGTTTACATTATCATAAAATTAAATTATGTTACATATTCACAAACACACACTGATTAGGTAAACTATCAATTCCAAATAGTTCCAGTCTAAGTGAGCCTAACGGTGTATGCATAAGTGGGCCTTATGATATGGCTGATGTTATAAACAAAAAGAATATGATATTTCAACTATCTATTTTGAGAAAGAGAGAGATAAAAACATTGAAAAAAGGGAGACAAACATTTTAAAATATAATTCTGCTAATGGATTACTTTCACAATATCAGGTATTTTGAGTTGTGAACATGAACTAAAAAAGATAAATTAATATATATTGAATAAATTCAAAAACCCATTAGTATGTTTAGTTTTTCATCACTTGGCAGACTCACTTCACCTACCTACCTTTGTTTGTATCGCTTCATTGTTAAATGACGTTTTTAAAGCAAAAGTGATTGGTCAGCAACAATATGCTGATCTTGTATGATGACCTAATCAGTCTCTTGATCAGTGCCGTTTTATTTTTAAAAACCAGGAGTGGTCTCCCCTAGACTTTTTTTATACTCAGATATGGGGATGGATATTTGAGGAGTAAACCGCAAGACAATGATTATATTTTTATATTATGTACATTAAGGAACCATCAACAACAAATCAAATAAAATTAAAAATATACTGAACAATTATTATAAAAGTAAAAAGTTGAATAAATCGGACCCTGCAGCTGCATGAAAAAA
>JANRMT010062817.1:8900118-8914497 GCA_026402145.1 Polypterus bichir lapradei | reverse complement strand
ATCTATCTATCTATCTATCTATCTATCTATCTATCTATCTATCTATCCTACCAATTATACCAATATTAATATCTATTATATGATGCCTTTCACATCTCCCCTGACAAATATACCAATATTAATATCTCTCTATTATAATAAAAAAATCCTGGGACGAGACGTGATTTTCTCAGAGAGACACTTTCACGTCCCGCAAGACGAGACATTGTAGTAACAGATTTAACCACGCCCAGGGCCGGAAATAAAAGACAAAGAGTAGATGACAAAGTAGAACGTCGTAAAGAATTCAAAAACGTTGGTGCAATACACATGCAGAGCAGGTTAGAGATAATGGAAGTACTAAAATTCAAAAGTCTCAAAAAAATTAAAGTAAAGACCGCCTTAGCGCAAACAAATGGAAATTATTACTCGGTGAAATAACTGAACAGCAAAATGAGATCGAATATATTGTTTGGATTTTAAACTTTAAGTCGGAGACTTGTAGATTGTCTAATTTGTATTACCATCAGGGAGAAGTAGTGTTTTTTTCCCAATGAAAAGGTGTATCCACGAGAATTAAAAGATTGGTTGTTTGGTGAAAGTGAAATCCACATATTTGCGTAGCAGAGACATGAAGTGTCAAGCACATAGCACAGCCCCGGGAGGGTTGGTGAGCGAAGTGAGCAGGGGGTGAAGCCCCCAAGTCTATTATATAGTGCCTTTCCTATCTATCTATCTCCCTATCTATGATGTATTCTGATGGACAAAAATGTCAAAAATATCCCTTTAGAATGAAATCAACACAACAATGTGTGCAGAAAGTGGAGGGGCTCCGAATCCTAACTGAATCCACTGTATATAAAAAAATGTAAAACTTCTGCATTTTTCCCAGATTGTCACACCATGCTGACACCTCCTGACTTGTCAATGTTCTCCCACAAAGCCTGATGCAGACTTCCACTTCTGACTAGGGGAGATGTTATCCATATTTTACATTTATTTAGTATTATTACACATATGTGCACTAACCTTCAACACCCAACACTGGGATGTGTTTGCATCATTTGAACTTATTTCCTAAGCTGCTATAAAAACATGTTTGGCTGGTTTCCCCACCACAGCCCATATGGTGCAGCTATTAGCTTGACTTATTAGGATATCAGCAATTCTTGCACAAACAAAATCAGCTTTCTGTCCATCAAAAGCCAGAATATATATATATATATACCAAATTTGTAGAATTTTATCTTTGTATTAAGAAATCTTTTCTTCCTGCTGCATGAAAAACAATCATTTTCATTTTTTATTTGTCAGAATTAAAACTGATAACCATAATTCATTTGTGCTGTTATCCGTACTGATGATGCCACTAAATACCAACAGGACATTCTCAGTAACGTGCTGAGCATTATTTTAACATAGGTGGCACAGTGATTTGTGCTGTTGACACACAGTCTCAGGACCCGGGTTCAGTTTCTGGCCTAGTCCTTGTATTTGTAGAACTCCTCATTTCCTTTTTTCATGTGCAGTCTATATCAGTGGTTCTCAACCTGTGAGACGGGCCCCCCTAGGGGGGCAAAGAAACAAAAAGGAGGGCACGAAGATGTGAAAAAAAGAAAGCAAGAATCAAAAATATGAAAAAAACATCTGTTGAAACCAAAACAAATTAACTTAAACTACATTCTGATACTAGAACAATAAATATAGAGTTAGATAAATGTCAATAAAAGTTAAGTAGTTAAGTAGGTATAATAAAATATGCATCTACATTTCAAAAAAATGTTAGGGGGGCGCGATTAAAACTGTTATGAAAACTCGGGTAGCAAATACTTAAAGGTTGAGAAACGCTGGTCTATATAATGAGAAAAGCACCTACTGCAATAGTCCTGTCTGTCTGTCTGATACAAGTGCAGCAATCTCTTCTTTTTCGATGTGGACAAAACGAAAGAGATGATTGTTGACTTCAGGAAGGCCCACGGTGTTTACATGGTGTAGCAGTCTCTCCACTTACTTAGCTGCTGAAGAAGGCAAGCCTACCTCCCCCTGTTCTCACCACTTTCTACAGGGGTACTATTGAGAGTGTGCTAACCAGCTGCCATCACTAATTTCCTCCACCTTTTTTCGCATGTATTCTATATAATGAGAAAAGCACCTACTGCAATAGTCCTTCCTGTTTGTCTGATGCCAATGCAGCAATCTCTGTCTGATTGTTGACGTCAGGAAGGCCCATGATGTTGACACCTCACTGCACACCTCTTCTGGCAGCTGAAGAATTGAACACTACCTCTCCCCATTCTCACCACCTTCTGCAGGGTGTTGGTTTGGAGGCTGCAGTGTCTCTGACTCTAAGGTTGAACAATGGAGAAGAGTACACTGCAGAAAAGATCATTGGGACCTCTCTAAACTCCATTAAAGACAAAGCTTATATCATTGCGAAGGACTACTTGCACCCATCTCATTCGCCCTTTTGTCCCACTTCCATATGGCAGAAGATTCCGTAACATTCAAACCAGTTCTGCAGGGCTCTTGACTGTCTGGACTCTGAACTCTGTGCTGCCCCCCCACCCTCATATCTGCCCCTACTAGCAAATTTATATCCACTACATTTGTTACTTTTGTCACTAATGTTGTTATGGTTTATTTATTTACTAGCCATGTTACCTATGGCGCCTCGCAGTTAGGAGACCTGGGTTCGCTTCCCAGGTCCTCCCTGCGGGGAGTTTGCATGTTGGGTTTCCTCCCACAGTCCAAAGACATGCAGGTTAGGTGCATTGGCGATCCTAAATTGTCCCTAGTGTGTGCTTGGTGGGCTGGCGCCCTGCCCGGGGTTTGTTTCCTGCCTTGCACCCTGTGTTGGCTGGCATTGGCTCCAGCAGACCCCCTTGACCCTGTAGTTAGGATATAGCGGGTTGGGTAATGGATGGATGGATGTTATCTGTCAAAGACTTCCCTATATTATAAAAGAAAGTCTAGACGAGACTATTACCAAGAGATTTTTTCAAGTCCCGCCCTTCTCTCAGGTTAACAGCTCATGCCCGCAGTCCTCTTACCTTTCATTCGTGTGAATGCTTTTGACAGACACAGTTCCTGTGCTCTGAGCTCTTATACATTTTTACATTTTCCTCACTTTAAGTTCCCAATAAAAGAAGACGTATAATGTCCAAATCTTATTGAAGAATTTCATCCCGAAGGGTTATCAACAGAAGAAATGAGTACACGGGCAATCCTAGCACCGAGAAACGATGAAATCAAACGAATTAGCGAAAAAAATGTCAATCGATTACACGGCAAATTGATTAAAGCGTACCAATAGACTCTCCTGAAACAGTTGGCAGTGATGGTGCAGAAGATGAAAACATCAACTTACAATATCACGAGGAATATCTACAACCGTTAATACTGTCCTGCCATCCACCACACAAATTACTGTTGAAAGAAGGATGTATCATAATGTTATTGCGTAATTTATGTCTGAGTGATGGGCTATGCAATAGGGCAAGATTAGTTGTATTCAAAATTGGTCGAACAATTCTAACACGTAAAATTTTAACAGGCGACAAGAAAAGTAATGCAGTACAGGGGATAACATGAGACACCAAAGGAGATCTTGATATGCCATTCGTATTAAAACGTTTACAGTTTCCCGTTACAATAGCTTTTGCTGCGACGATTAACAAATCACAGGGACCAACATTCGAAAAAGTTGGTTTATTTATTAAAGAGAAAGAAACAAAATTCAATCATGGGCAGTTATACGTTGCGCTGTCATGATGGAACTCCAAACATGGAATCAAAATTCAATGCGATATTGACGAAAAGGTAATTCCAAAAGTATTTGCGTGTTATTTTCAAGCCAAACATGAACAAAAACGTATAACACAACGAATACCTCTAACACAATGTGAAACATAATTTTCTTTAAATTTATTACATTTTATTGTTTTTTACTATAGTTAATTAATCGCTGTAATGTAAAATAGTTCTATTATACATATGTAACAATTCCCATGAAAATAACAGTCTGTTTATATTGTACATCTGCTTCCCCAAACGCAAGTGGCAGAGCCATGAAGTGGCTAGCGCATAGCACCCGCCCAGAGGTTGGTGAGCGAAGCGTGCCGGGGGCAGAGCCCCTAGTAATATCCATCCATCCATTATCCAATCCGCTATATCCTAACTACAGGGTTACGGGGTTCTGCTGGAGCCAATTCCAGCCAACACAGTGTGCAAGGCAGAAATCAAACCCCGGGCAGGGTGCCATCCCACCGCAGGGCACACACCCACACACCAAGCACACACTTGGGACAATTTAGGATTGCCAATTATTATTATTATTATAAATAACAGATTTATTGATCATTGACATCTTGACAAATGAAGCGCCAAAGGGTGCACAGCTGAGTTTCCCCAAGTCCCACAAATAAAACCAGCAAGAATGGTCCAAAAACAGAGCATTATGGTCACAAATCCAGGAAATGACAAAAAAAAAAAAAAAAAAAAAAAAAGAGCACAATAAATCTCTAAAACTCACCGATACCAACCATCACATTCAAATGAACCGCAGGGGACTGTTTATTCGCCCAGTCTTTATATGGCTGAGGGCAGCCCCTTGACAGTGAGAAGACAATAGTGGAGGCACACATAAGACATGCAGAACATGACAGAAGACACATAGAAACTAAATGATCGACATAATATCAACATAAGCAAAAGAATCAAAAATGAACAACAAAAAAGCATCTGGACCCCAACTAGCAGGGGAGAACTTGGCTGAAACATAACGTCCAGTGAGGTCTTCTGTCCTGCCACATTGATGAAATGATCATTTACGAGGTGATTCCATTCTCCATTGATTTTCTCTTCTGGTTTCTTCTATCACAATGCACACTTGGCCTTCTATGCCGCAATAAATGGATGCACCCCCCCCCAAAGAGAATCTCTCCACCCCCCACATCTCGACTAGTCTGCTGTCCTTCCTGTCGATGGCTATCTCAGACGAGATTGTGTTTCACTTTATTTTGTAAACGGAGAATGCAAATGGCTCTCTTATGGAGAATATTGCAACACTTCAGTGAGCAGGTAAGGAAAAACATCTGGCGTGCGCTTAGGCTCGGCATCTGCTCGACTCATTATGTCCGCTTTGGCATCACGTTGCCTTATGGGCTTTTTATGATACATTTATGGTGTCTACGTGTGTCGTTACTTTTAAAAAAAAAAAAAAAAGTCCTGTCGCAGTCTCTTCAAATGACAATATACTTTCAGTGAAGTAAGCATTTTATTTCGGGATTTATTTTGAAATAGATAAAGAAGCCCCCCCCATCCCTCGGCCCCCCCACCTTCTCTGTTCTGCATGGATCTCTCCCTGCCGTAAAGTGAGCTGATGAATGAGATATTTATTTATTCCAGTTACAGACCAGTAAAGCTGATCAAGATGAATTGGTCTCTTCAATGGTTGTTCACATTTCTCATGGGAAATGCACACTTGATACCCTCTTCAGAGATCAGGCTTCTCTACCAAAAAAAAGGACAATTAGGACAAATTATTACTCAATGATCAGACAATGGAGAATTCAAAGCAACGGTATAACGTTTCAAAAGTAAACCCCTAATGATTCATTTCTTTCTACTCTTCTGATCTTCCTCCACTTTGTTTTCTCCTTTCCTTACACTTTCACCTTCCAGGAACAGAAGCGGTGAACTTTGATGGAGGTGCATGTCGGACTCAGGTTCACCCTACTTGGAAATTAAATTTATACTGTTGTCAAGCATGTGTGTCGGAGGATCTCTTCAAGGGCTTGATCGAGGTATGTGATAACCCACCAGGATGAGAGGGGCACTGTCTCTAATATTCTCTTCTCCTACTCGCCCCACAATGAGGACATTTAGAACATTAGAAGACTCTTGACGAGAGCAGGCCATTCAGCCTAAACAAAGCTCGCCAGTCCTATCCACTTATTTCTTCCAAAAAAAGCATCAAGTCGAGTTTTAAAAGTCCCTAAAGTCTTACTGTTCACCACACTACTTGGTCTCTTATTCCAAGTGTCTATCGTTCTTTGCATAAAGAAAAACTTCCTAATGTCTGTGTGAAATTTACCCTTAACAAGTTTCCAACTGTGTCCCCGTGTTCTTGATGGACTCATTTTAAAGTCACCGTCTCGACCCACTGGACTAATTCAATTCATAATTTTAAACACTTCCGTCAGGTCTCCTAATCATCTTCTTTTTCTTAAACTGTAAAGGCTCAGCTCTTTAAATCTTTCCTCATAACTCATCCCCTGTAGCCCTGAATCAGCCTAGTCGCTCTTGTATGGACCTTCTCTTGTGCTGTTATGTCCTTTTTATAGTCCGGAGACAAAAACTGTACAGAGGACTCCAGATGAGGCCTCACCAGTGAGTTATAAAGCTTGAGCAGAACCTCCTGTGACTTGTACTCCACATATCAAGGCGCTATATAACCTGACATTCTGTTAGCGTTCTTAATGGCTTCTGAATGCTGTCTGTCAGTTAATAGTGTTGAGTCTACTATGACTCCTAAATCCTTCTCCTAAGGTGTACTCTCGATTTTCAGACCTCCCATTGTGTATTCAAACCTTCCATTTTTACTCACTATGTCTAACACTTTACATTTGCTGACATTAAATGGTTAACAGGTTCAGCTCTTTTAATCTTTCCTCATAATCCCTGTAGCCCTGAATCAGCCTAGTCGCTCTTGTCTGGACTTCTTCTAGTGCTGCTATGTCTTTTTTACTGATCGGACACAAAAACTGCACCCAGGACTCCAGATGAGGCCTCACCAGTGTGTTATAAAGCTTGAGCAGAACCTCCTGTGACTTGTACTCCACACATCAAGGCGCTATATAACCTGTGAGCCTTCTTAATGGCTTCTGAATGCTGTCGGTCGGTTGATAGTGTGGAGTTCACTTTGACTCCTAAATCCTTCTCATGAGTTGGACTCTCGATTGCCAGACCCCCATTGTGTATTCAAACCTCACATTTTTACTTCCTATGTATACTACTTTACATGTACTGACATTAAATGGTTAACAGGCTCAGCTCTTTTAATCTTTCCTCATAACTCATCCCCTGTAGCCCTGGACTCTGCCTTGCTGCTCTTCTCTGAACCTTCTCTAGTGCTGTTATGTCCTTTTTGTAGCCTGGAGACCAAAACTGCACCCAGGACTCCTGATGAGGCCTCACCAGTGTGTTATAAAGCTTGAGCAAAACCTCCTGTGACTTGTACTCCACACATCAAGGCGCTATATAACCTGTGAGCCTTCTTAATGGCTTCTGAATGCTGTCTGTCGGTTGATAGTGTGGAGTCCACTTTGACTCCTAAATCCTTCTCATGAGTTGAACTCTCGATTTTCTGACCGCCCATTTTGTATTCAAACCTCACATTTTTACTTCCTACGTGTACTACTTTACATTTACTGACATTAAATAGTTAACAGGCTCAGCTCTTTTAATCTTTCCTCATAACTCATCCACTGTAGTCCCATATTCAGCCTCATTGCTCTTCTCTGAACCTTCTCTAGTGCTGCTATGTCCTTTTTGTAGCCTGGAGACCAAAACTGCACCCAAGACTCCAAATGAGGCCTCACCAGTGTGTTATAAAGCCTGAGCAGGACCTCCTGTGACTTGCACTCCACACATCAAGGCGCTATATAACCCGACATTCTGTTAGCCTTCTTCATGTCTGGAAGTCGATAGCTCATAAAAGCCAAATACCACTGACTCACTCATCACAAAATCTCCATGAGGACTTGGGACTTGGAATGTAGGTTACCCTTGGTCCATAGGCGCTCGCTAAGAAACGGTTTTAAACATTACGTGATCCAAGCACAAAATTTCTTATAGTTTTTTAGACCCTTTAGCACTGCTTCACGGATTTAGATCGGGTTTTTTTCTATAATTTGCCTGAACATTCCGTTGATTTTTGCAATTTTCTCATTGCGAGTATTCTCTGTTTTTGTAGGCTTTTTGGTCCTTCTCTCAATAGATACGTTATAAATTTTACACTCTTAGTTTCATAGTTCACTTGCGGTAGCGATTTATTAGCGCGAATCCAAGGGAGACTCATCGGGCTACAGGGAGATGGGCAGGGCCCTCCTCACTCATGTGTCTGCATCGGGGCGTAACCTTTACTCCGCTCAGTTAGCGAACGAGAGAACTGCTTAACGGATTTAGGTCTTTTTTTTTTTTTCCTATAATTTGCTTGAACATTCCGGTTGATTTTGCGACTTCTCCAGAGTTTGCTTGCGGTAGCGATATATTTGCACTAATCCGAGACAGAGGCTGCGGGCCGAGGCGAGGGGGCACTCCTGTGACGATGCAGGTTCTACTCCATGCTTCTATCTAGGCTTCTGGGGAGCTCTCGAACCCGACACCGTCGGTAATGTCACCGATGAGCTGATCAGTGAAGACATCAACAATGAAGCAACGGGATGGTGCGAAAAGTGCAAAGTGCTTTTATTAAAAACAAAACCAAAAACAGTGTCCAAATAAATAAGAGCAGTGTCTCAAACAGTCCTTGAATAAATAATCCGTTAAAACAGGTGAACTGTGGAGGTTAAAATCCAATAAATACATCTGTGGAACTGGACCCGGACACAGACAGGCGACAACGGTTTCGCACCCAACACACTCATTTTATTTACAATTATATCTACAGTTTGTTTTAGTGCACACCCAGTGCCTCCAGCACCGATCCCCCAAAGTCCAGGCCTCACAGTCACCGATGCCTTCCTTCTGGCCGCCTCCACTCCTCTCTACAGCTCCATCCTCTTCCTCCCGACTCTTGCTCCTGAACGAAGGGAGGCGGCCCCTTAAATACCAGCCCGGATGGACTCCAGGTGCTTCCCGAGGAGCCTCCGCCGATACACCCTTGTGTGGCGGAAGCACCAGTTGTATAGCCAGAAGTCCTCCGGGTGTCCCTGCTCCTTTTACCCCCAGCACTTCCTGGTGTGGCGGAAGTGCTGTGGTCCAGGGTTCTTCAGGCACTGGGGCACCGCTTGGCAGTGGCCACGGGCCCCTACAGGGTTGGGCTTCCAAGCCCTCTAACCGTGACCCCCAACACAGCCAGGGCGGTCGCCCCCTCGTGGTCTGGAGGAGGCACAAGCCCTCCTCCGGTCCTCCTGGGCGTCCCGGCTAGGCTCCACCCCCAGCCACATGCGACAACATCCTTTTAAGATGACATTAAAATGATAAATGGCTGGAAGCAGTCTTGTCTTAAAACTCCAGTCCTTTCTTCCTTCCACTGGCGGCTCCCCTGATTCTCCCATATGGGCCCTGCAACAGGGGAGTCGCCCTACCAGCAAATGCAGCTCCCTCCTATTCTGGTCCGGTAGTCTTCTGATCCCCGGCTACTTGGGGCTAAAGCTGGACCAAGACTTGGGCTCCCTCACCAGCGGCCATGACACTCATGCTGGGGATCAACACGCCCAAGGCATCCTCGACTGCCGCTCCCTTCAACGGCAAGTCATCTCCTCTGTCGGTCACTCCAGCTCCTCAGAACTGCTCAGCTGGAGTCACCGCTTCAATCTGCTGCCCCGAGATTTGGCCAAACACTCCTCTGGGGCTCTCCTACCAGCTGCGGTCAACCTTCAACGAGCCTGCTCTCGCTCTCCAGAAGGACAACCATCTCTGCAGCAATCCACCAATCAGGCCTGTATGGTAGAGTGGCCAGACGGAAGCCACCCCTTAGTAAAAGGCACATGGCAGCCCGCCTGGAGTTTGACAAAAGGCACCTGAAGGACTTTCAGACCATGAGAAACAAAATACTCTGGTCTGATGAGACAAAGATTGAACTCTTTGGTGTGAATGCCAGGCGTCACGTTTGGAGGAAACCAGGCAGCGCTCATCACCAGGCCAATACCATCCCTACAGTGAAGCGTGGTGGTGGCAGCATCATGCTGTGGGGATGGAACTGGGAGACTCGTCAGGATAAAGGGAAAGATGACTGAAGCAATGTACAGAGACATCCTGGATGAAAACCTGCTCCAGAGCGCTCTTGACCTCAGACTGGGGCGACGGTTCATCTTTCAGCAGGACAACGACCCTAAGCACACAGCCAAGATATCAAAGGAGTGGCTTCAGGACAACTCTGTGAATGTCCTCGAGTGGCCCAGCCAGAGCCCAGACTTGAATCATCTCTGGAGAGATCTTAAAACGGCTGTGCACCGACGCTTCCCATCCAACCTGATGGAGCTTGAGAGGCACTGCAAAGAGGAATGGGCGAAACTGGCCAAGGATAGGTGTGCCAAGCTTGTGGCATCATACTCAAAAAGACTTGAGGCTGGAATTGCTGCCAAAGGTGCATCGACAAAGTATTGAGCAAAGGCTGTGAATACTTATGTACATGGGATTTCTCAGTTTTTTTTATTTTTAATAAATTTGCAAAAACCTCAAGTAAACTTTTTTCACGTTGTCATTATGGGGTGTTGTGTGTAGAATTCTGAGGAAAAAAATGAATTTAATCCATTTTGGAATAAGGCTGTAACATAACAAAATGTGGAAAAAGTGATGCGCTGTGAATACTTTCCGGATGCACTGTATTACACGGATGTGGATCAGGTGTGGCGATTAGCAGCTCCCGACATCAATTGCGGATGCGCCCGGTACCCGCTCTGGCTACAGTACCACGCCCCCTCTAAGCCGTGAGTGCGGCGACTATCTATTAAAACTGGCCTTTTCAATTTGAGCTGTGGACCCGCTATACCACACCTCCTCATTGTCCGGTTTCACTAATACGCAGGCGAAGCAGCAGGGGATGGCTAGTAAGCGTATAAGTTGTCACACACGTGTGATTAGGAGGCAGTCAAAAAGCCTAAAGGTGAGTGAAATATCGCGAGATGAAGGATTGTCACATGGTACTTACCTGAACCTCTTCTCTCATCAGGAAAACCGAGGAAAAATAATTGCCTCTATTTCCGGATTCCAAAATGGCCTCCATGACGCCACTTCCGGTGACCCGATATGACATCACTTCCGGCCATCACGATTGACGTCACTTCCAGTTCCTCCAAAATGATGCTGTTTCCGACTCCTGCATTTACCGTCACTTCCTGCCAACCATTTCCTGTTCCCATAATTCATTTCTGTTTTCCTGGTTTCCTCCCATGGTCCAAAGACACGCATTCTGATGGAGCTGGCATTCATTTCTTGACCTGTGGCACATGCTGGCATTTTCTTCTTTGCCCCTTAAAATTGTGCCACAGCGATGGCTGCAATATGATGGATGACATTTGTGTGCCCCAAAAATGATGCACCGGAAACCGTTGCCAACCACCCTAGCCCCCCCCCCAACACATGCCACCCTTCAGTCACTTTATTGTCACAGACAGTCTCTTCTCCCCAGATACAGATCTAGCTGGGACAGAGTGCAGGGCGCTATATTAGATGACATGAATCACACCATCATTACACATGCTTCTCAAGAATGGCCATTATGGAAGGAGACTATAAAATGGCAGATAGGGCACTCCAAAGACTCGGGTTCAAACCCCAACCCAGGACTGGCACCTTCTCCTGTGTGTGTGTGTGCCCTGCGGTGGGCTGGCACCCTGCCCGGGATTTGTTCCTGCCTTACGCCCTGTGTTGGATGGGATTGGCTCCAGCAGACCCCTGTGACCCTGTGTTAGGATATAGCGGGTTGGATACTGACCGACTGACTGACTGACTGACTGACTGACATCTTGTATAGTAGCACCGTCCAAAAATGTACACTTCACATAGCGTCAAGTATATCCCAACCCTAACAGTGAGACCATCAGGTAGTTTTATGTCCCATCATCTTTTAAAGCTGCCCTTAAAATGGAGTTAACTGATTAGCCATACTGGGGTCAGCACAACTGTTTGATGTTTGTTTCTTGAAGGTGAAGGCCTCTCCAGATTGACGTGCGTGGCGGTCATTTACAGACAATTGTTCCTGCAGCTTATCTGAGTTCTACTGCTGCACTGCCCTGAGTAATCTGAGTAATAAGCTGCATTACGCTCGGCTAGTATAATGAAGTTCTTACATTGTGTTTGGTGTCCTATAAACTCAAATGAACATCTGCATTTGGTTGAGGAACACACTTTTACAGGACAGGTATGCAGGTTGGGTTTGGCAGAGGAGGACTTGAGGTCTTGTCAGGTCCATGGAGTCCTGAGCTCAACATCACTGTCGTGAATTTCAATCATTTTAGCAGAAGGCCTGCAGCATAACAAAATGTGAAAAAGTGAAGGGGTCTAAATCCTTTCTGAAGGTGCTGCATCTATTCAGAGTTTGTTGTGTTCCAGTGTTTGATTATGATGGGCTGTGCAGTAACTTTATGTTCTGTATTTATAAACTGTCCTCCACAACGACTGGTGTGAGTGCCAATGGCCCCGTGCCATTTGGGAGGAGTGAGAGAAGCGGCGGTGCAGAGTGGCCGAGGTCTTTCATTTTATTGGGTTGGTTCCTGCTTTGTGGTCAATGCTGTAGGAACGGGCTTGGGAACTTGCAACATAAAAATGCCAAACAGACTAAAAATAAATGGATGGATGGGTGGATAGATTCAGAGGTTGTAAAAATAATGTTGGCATTCCCAAACCCATTCAATCTCTCCGAGTAGTTTACAGTATATGCAAGAGACCTCACTGACCTCTGGTGTCCTCCCTATTGATTTCCAGAAGTCTCATGTTCTCCCTGTTCTCTTAACCCGTCCACCTTTAAGAATTTCCATCCTGTCCAAGACTCCAGAATGCACAGTCTACAAACAGTTTCCATTTTTTCTCTCTGGCAACAATCTACTATATTCTCTTCAGACTGGAATTAATTCCGCAAGGGACCCTCCATGGTGAATGCACTTCTTTCAGCCACAAATGCTCTTAGATCTGCTCGAGCTTCTTCTCTCTTCCATCCTTAACCTTCTTGACCTTTCATCAGCTTTCGATTCCGTTAACCACTCCCTGCTTACCGCTCTTCCCTCGATAAACTCGGAATCCATGGTTCTGTCTTTGGATGTTTACTTACCTGGCCAAGAGGCCTTTTTAATGGAAGGATGTGGGTGGACGGGCATCCCAGCTGGTATGGTTAATGGTGGCTTTCCCTGTTGGGAGGCCATTATAATGGATGAACAGAGGGAGTCTGCTTCCCAGGGCCATGTGTTTCCCCAGTACACCGGATGGCAACATCCCTATGGCATGCTTCCCTGTTTGGCAGTTGTAGTTTCAGTTGGCAGTCCTGTTTGGGCCCTCAGATGCTGCTGGAGGTAATCGCTCTAGTCACATGGAGATTCTCCCAGGATGCAATGTGATAGTACCAGAGGTACTCCCTGGTCCAGTATAAAGGAATCCATCTTTGTGAATTTCCCCTTGGGATTAAAAAAGTATCTATCTATCTATCTATCTATCTATCTATCTATCTATCTATCTATTATATAGTGCCTTTCATATCTATCTATCTATCTATCTATCTATCTATCTATCTATCTATCTATCTATCTATCTATCTATCTATTGTAAAAGAAGCACAAGACACTCTCATTAAGGTTTGGGGTTTTGCCCCGTATACTGTAACAAAAAATTAGGTCTTTTCTTTCAGACATAAAAATACCAAAATCATAAGACGAAGATGGCGGGTTGGGGGGACAATATAAAGGGATGGACCGGAACTCAGACGTGATGGTTGCTGGGAAGGTGTGATGGATTGTGGGAGGTCAACGTCATCTTTGGGGGACCAGAGGGAAGAAAGGAACCCGGAAGTGGAGACCGTTGTGTATTCCGGGTTTTACGCCGATGTTGCTTCGTCTTTTCTATGGAAGAAAGGAGAGAGAGGTTAGTACGCTGTCTTTGTCCCCCAGCCGGGTTTATTGCGGTGAGTGTTGGGTCTTTCAACTGCTCCCGATGTGTTCGTGCGTGACACTACCTATCTATCTATCTATCTATCTATCTATCATATAGTGCCTTTCATGTCTATCTATCTATCTATCTATCTATCTATCATATAGTGCCTTTCATGTTTATCTATCTATCTATCTATCTATCTATCTATCATATAGTGCCTTTTATGTCCTATCTATCTATCTATCTATCTATCTATCTATCTATCTATCTATCTATCTATCTATCATATAGTGCCTTTCATGTCTATCTATCTATCTATCTATCTATCATATAGTGCCTTTCATGTTTATCTATCTATCTATCTATCTATCATATAGTGCCTTTCATGTCTATCTATCTATCTATCTATCTATCTATCTATCTATCTATCTATCTATCTATCATATAGTGCCTTTCATGTCTATCTATCTATCTATCTATCTATCTATCTATCATATAGTGCCTTTCATGTCTATCTATCTATCTATCATATAGTGCCTTTCATGTTTATCTATCTATCTATCTATCTATCTATCTATCTATCTATCTATCTAT
>JANRMT010062817.1:8883801-8900108 GCA_026402145.1 Polypterus bichir lapradei | reverse complement strand
TATCATATAGTGCCTTTCATGTCTATCTATCTATCTATCTATCTATCATATAGTGCCTTTCATGTCTACCTATCTATCTATCTATCTGTGGTCAATTCTGTTGATTTGATATGATTAGAAAAGGCACACACCTATGTAAGGAAGGTCCCACAGATGGGAGCAAACCAAAACATGAGGTTAAAAACCCATTCTAGTAATTTATATGCAAGAGACATCACTGACCTCTGGTATCTTCCCTGCTCTCAACCCATCCACTACTGAGAATCTCCAGCCTGTCTCCCTTCTTTCATTCCTGTCCAAAACTCTAGAATGCACAAGTCAAGTCAAGTTGGGGAGTATGCACTGGTACAGCATGTTGACGCACCCACCACATGACAAAACAACTCGGGATCCCGGCTGACAACTCCCCAGGCAGACACGCGGTCCAGTCCCACCTTCTGGAAATGACCCTCTATCTGCCACAGCCTGGTGTTATGTGGGCATCACCTTGGCCTGGTCCAGCCATTCGGGTCCTCAACAATGAGGATCCTCCAACCCGGATCAGCCTTGGGTATTCGTGCCACATGGCCGTAGTGCCATAACTGACGCTCCCTCACAATGCAGCTCATGTGCCTCAAGGATTTTCCGGAGAGACACACATGAAGGAGTCCAGTCTTCGTCTCAGGTCACTGGATAGCGTCCACGTCTCGCAACCATATAGCAAGACAGGAAGCACCAGACTTGGACCTTCGTCCTTTTACAGAGAGCACCACACACCCCTTTACAGAGACCTCAGGACTCTCCCAATCTGTCTACTGACTTAATAGGAAGAGTCACATGAATGTCACCGCCGAGGTAAGTAAACCTCTCGACGAGGTCAACACTCTCTCCGCAGACAGACACACTGTTGATGGTTGTGCCCAAACGGTCATTAAAGGTCTGGATCTTGGTTTTTATCAGGACACTCGCAAGCCCAGACACTCAGACCCCTCACTCAGTCTCTCGAGTGCCCCCATCATAGCCTCCATTGACTCTGTGAAGATCACAGCATCGTCAGCAAAGTCAAGAGCAGTGAATTAGGAACTTCACGGATCTTGACTTGACTGGAACGCACAGTCCACTGTTTCTACTCTTAGATCTGCTCAAGCTGCTTTCTCTCTCCTCTGTCTTAATCCTTCTTGATCTTCCACCAGCTTTTGAAACAGTTAACCACTGCCTGCTTATTACTCTTACCTCGATAAACCTGGAATCCATGGTTGTGTTTTGGAGTAGTTCAAGTTCTCCATTTCTGACCAATCTTTTTGCGTCTCCAAGTCTAAATCCTTGTCATCTCCACAGAAACTCTTTTCAGGTGTGCTCCCAAGATCAGTGTTGGGTCTGTTTCTCTTTTCTTTCCTCATTCACTCCTTAGAAAATTGTTATTACTTCTCATGGCTTCTCCTAGCACCTCTATAGTGATGATGTCCAAATCATCTTCTCATTTCCCACTTACAACCCACAGATGTCCAGCTGTCTCTCTGCCATCTCATCATGGATGAATGTTTGTCACCTTGAAATTAACCCTTCAAAGTCAGATATCATGTAACATGCCTTCTGATTCTCCTTCCTCAGATTGCCTATGAAGATGTCACCCGTTCACCACCTATCACCGGTTCTTGGTGTGATTCTGGGCTCCTCACTTTAATTCTTCAGATATACGAGGTGTAATCAAAAAGTATGGTGAATGGTAACGTAGAGCACCATCCAAGAGCAACGCCAAACAATTCAATGCTGGTTCTGATTGGTCCATCCAAGAACCGAGTTTGTGACCAGTTTCAACTTGTGTGATACTGTCAGTCGTTTGTGAGCCACTGTTGAGTTCAAGTGTGTTTTTCAAGTTTGTCGTTAATAATGGATATCGAGCAACGCATTTTGAAATTTTGTTTCAAATTGCAAAAAAGCTCAGGAAACCCATCAGATGTTAAAATCGGTTTATGGTGACACTGCACCGACCATTAAGACTGTTTACAAGCGGTTTGATCGATTTCATAATGGATGTGACTCACTTGAAGACGAGAAAAGAATCAGGACGTCCTTCAACATCAATAACAGAGGAAAATGTTGAAACGGTTTCATTCTTCATCACAACAATGCTCCTTGTCACACATCCCTTCTAGTATGACAATTTCTGTCAAATCAAAACATTACACTGTGTCCTCATCCACTTTATTCACCGGATCTGGCTAACCGTGCGACTTCTGGCTGTTCCCTAAATTGAAAATGATCATGAAAGGCAAGCGATTTCAATCCATTGAGGACATCCAGGCAGCCATGACAGCCCAACTAAAGACACTCTCGAAAGAAAACTTCCAGAACGGCTTCGCAAAGTGGAAGGAGCGTTGGGATAAGTGCATTCGAAGTGGAGGAGAGTATTTTGAGGGTGACTAATAGTTTGAAATCTTTTACCGTATATACTCGAGTATAAGCCGACCCGAATATAAGCCGAGGTATCTAATTTTACCTACAAAAACTGTAAAAACTTATTGACTCGAGTATAAGCCTAGGGTGGGAAATGCAGCAGCTACTGGTAAGTTTCAATAATCAAAATAAATACCAATAAAATTACCGTACATTAATTGAGGCATCAGCTCATTAATTGAGCACACAGCCCAGAATGAGTCTCACAGAGGCTGCACAGCACCACACGGAGTCCACAGCAGTTCTTCTACCGCCCGCAGACCAAACCAGGTACAGTGGAACCTCAGGTCACGACCGTAATTCGTTCCAAAACTCTGGTCGTAACCCGATTTGGTTGTGACCCAAAGTAATTTCCCCCATAGGATTGTATGTAAATACAATTAATCCGTTCGAGACTGTACAAACTGTATGTAAATATATTTTTTTTAAAGATTTTTAAGCACAAATATAGTTAATTATACCATAGAATGCACAGTGTAATAGTAAACTAAATGTAAAAACATTGAATAACACTGAGAAAACCTTGAACAACAGAGAAAACTAACACTGCAATAGTTCACGCTATAGCGCTACGAAATGCTCGCAGTAAACACTTTTTTTAATGAGTTTTAAGCACAGGGAAAAAAATGAATATTTGAAAAATCCGCAATTTAATAAACCACCAAGAAAAGTAACATTGCAACAATGCACGCTACAAACTGATCGCTGGAAACAGAAGTGAAGTGGAGGTTAAAATCCAATAGAAAAAAGTCTTCATTAAATACAACAAGGTTAAAACAATGCTTGAAGCAGTCTCTTTAAAAACAAGCCCGGTGCATCGGCCTTATGAGGCCAGCCCTCTCTTTCTCGCTCACTTGCTCTCTCTCTCGTGAGTGTGTGTGTGTCACGTGTGTGTGTGTCTCTCTCGTATGTATGTGTGCATGTGTCTGTGTGTGCCACTCGCTTGCTCTCTCTCTCTCTCTCTCTTGCTGCACAGTGAATGCACAGGTAGAGACTGAACACATGCGGAAATCATCGGCGAGCACAAACCGAAAGTGTGTGGTCGTGAACAGATGCAAATGTTTGGCGAACTTTTTGGTCGTAACCCGATTTACACGTGGTTCGAGATGTTGGTGACCCGAGGTTCCACTGTACTGAACACTCCACCTTTCTGTCGGGTTGGTGGGGGCAGCGGGACCTGACTCGAATATAAGCTGAGGTTGACATTTTTCAGTACATTTCGGGTGCTGAAAAACTCAGCTTATATTCGAGTATATACGGTACTTCAGTAAATGTTTCTTTTTTAAAACATTCACCATATTTCTTGATCACACCTCGTAATCCTTCAAAGACCCATCCATGTTGATTGTTTCTTAATAATATTTAGAAAATTCAACCCTTCCTCACTAATTATGCCACCTGACTCCTTGTTCAGTTACTGTTCTTTCTTGGTTGGTGTCACTTGTGTGCGCTTAAAGGCTTAGATGGTGCTGTATTATAACAATCTCTCTTCTCCTCTCTCAGCAGAAAGGAAGACTGACACCGTTCCCTCTCTGACATCACTTCCTGGTTCCGTCCACCTTGACTTGCCTCTTCCTCCCAGAATACCTAAAATTTGGAGGTTCCTCCGTCACGGACATTTTACCTAAGATGGAAGTCTGCACAGCTAACTTTTTTTGATGTTGTCACACACGCATGCATGGGATGCAGGTGATGGGCTTAACTAAAGATATCTATATGCTGGACCAGGGGTTGGCGATGCACACTAACACCCGTGGAAAACTTTCTTTGCAAATAAAAAGAAGCTTCACAAAAAAGAAGTTTTGGGGACCATCCCTGTATATTGTCCACCAGACAAAAGAAAAACCAAAAGAAGTAAGAAAGTATTTTAAGCAGATGATGATTTACAGTGAACAAAATGGTGTTTTTATACAGTAAATAAAATGGTTGGCGGGATGTGACATCAAAACGGAGAGATGGAGAGACGGAAGTGACGTCATCTTAACAGAAAACCGGAAGTGATGTCATCAGAAGTGGTCGGAAGTAACGTCATATTTGCCGCCGGCAGCCATTTTGGGAACCCAGAAGTGTGATGTTTACTTCTCCTCGGTTTTCCTGTTGAGAGATTAAGAGATTTGGGTAAGTACCATGTGACAGCCCTTTATCTCACGATATTTCATTCACCTTTAGGCTTTTTGATTGCCTCCTAAATGCTCGTGTGTGACACACCTTCTCTGCTTCCTCTGCAGACCTTCAGAAGGAAATCCCACCGGTCCACACTTCTGGCTCTGACCCTCAGGTTTGGATTCTGTCTGTTAAGTGTACTCTCTTTTTTCGCTCTAACGAGAAACTATTGTTCAAGCATACATGGTGGCTACCCCAAACCTTTTTCTTGGTTTTTGTCTCTGACTTACAATGCATTTCTTTGGCATTCTCTTGGTGAAATTATACGGGGTTGGCTGCAAGGTTCCCAAAAACTCTGACTTTATTCTGCTTATTTTTGGACTTCTGGAACTTTCTCCTGGTCATGCTTCCTTCAACTGCTATCAGACCTTTCCTGTCTCGTCCAGAACGCAGCTGCTTCACTAGTGTTCTCCATTTCCCCCTTCACTCCTCTTATTCCCGTTCAAAACCCATGTCTTGACATACGGTTCTCTGAATGGTTCTGCTCCTCAATATCTCCAGTCTTTGGTCTCTCCTTCTGTCCCTTCAAGAAGACTCCAATCTGTCTCTGTCCATTGTTGGCATGTCTGGCAAGTGAAGAGCTCAGCAGACAGACAAAGCTTCTCCGGTTGTGCTCCAAAGTTGTGTATCTGAAATGCACCCAATTTCCTCCTGTTTAAGCGTCTTTTAAAGATACAACTTTGCGTGAAAAATTTTGGATCTGCTTAGCCTCTCTTCTGCAGGACAATTGCTGTTGTGCTGGGAAGGAGTTCAGGACACTGGTGTGCACCCATGCTAAGCTAAGCATGTTTTGTCTCTTGGATGAGAGACCAACTAAGAAAACCTTAGGTTGCTTCTGAAAGAGATATTGATGAGGCCAGCAGGGGGTGCTTACCCTGTGGTCTGAATGGTGACCCCAATGCCCCAGTGCAGTGACGGGGTCACTGTGACGTAAAAATGGTGCTGTCCTTCAGATTAGATGTAAAACCGAGGTCCTGACTCTCTGTTGTCAAAAAAGATCCCTGGGTATCCTTTGTAAAGAGTAAGGTGTAAACCAATGTCCAGGCTAAACTGCCCGCCATGGCCTAGCCATTCTGGTATCCTTCAATAAGGGCGCATAAATGAAGGCGAGCTTCAAAAGGGCGACCTGAATTGGGCGCAGCGAATAAAGGCAAACGCAACAAAATTATTACAGAAAATGTATTAGATAAAGGCAATTATTGAACGTATAAAAAGACGAAAGCAAGAATATTAAAACATCCAATTAATTAATGCATGAACTTCTAACGAACTAAATCGAACAATCCTATATTCAGTGCATTTCCAGATGTGTTTCCCATTGATAGTTTTCTCCTTTCTGAATGTGTAGCCTTCGACTACGAGTAGATCTGCACCTTTGTTGCTCTTCACATATTCCAGAGCCATTTGAACTAAATTATCTACGAACGCCTTTACTCGCCGCGCTCAATTGAGGTCGCCCTTTTGAAGCTCGCCTTTTTGTGCGCGCCCTTATTGAATAGAGCCAGTCATTCTGGCCCCCTAATCATCCCCTGTCTCTCTCTCTCTCTCTCTCTCTCTCTCTCACCCCAGCATCACCTAACAGGTCATGTATGGTGAGTGTACTGGCTCAGTAATGGCTGCCATCGCATCATCCAGGTGGGTGCTACACATTGGTGGTGGTTGAAGTGGCTCCTCTCTGTCTATGTAAAGTGCTTTGAGGAGCAAGAAAAGTGCTAGAGAAATGTCTCTCTATTACATACAAAAAACATGGGACGAGACATTTTGGGCAACGAGATGTGATCTTTTTTTAGAACATTAGAAGACTCTCGACGAGAACAAACCATTCAGCCCAACAAAGCTCGCCAGTCCTATCCACTTATTTCTTCCAAAAAAACATCAAGTCGAGTTCTGAAAGTCCCTAACGTCTTACTGTCTACCACACTACTTGGTCTCTTATTCCAAGTGTCTATCGTTCTTTGTGTAAAGAAAAACTTCCTAATGTTTGTGCGAAATTTACCCTTAACAAGTTTCCAACTGTGTCCCCGTGTTCTTGATGAACTCATTTTAAAATACAAGTCTCGATCCACTGGACTAAATCCCTTCATAATTTTAAACACTTCAGTCCGGTCTCCTCTTCATCTTCTTTTGCTTAAACTGTAAAGGCTCAGCTCTTTTAATCTTTCCTCATACCTCATCCTCTGTAACCCTGGAATCAGCCTAGTCGCTCTTCTCTGGACCTTCTCTAGTGCTGTTATGTCCTTTTTGTAGTCTGGAGACCCAAACTGCACACAGGACTCCAGATGAGGCCTCACCAGTGTGTTATAAAGCTTGAGCAGAACCTCATGTGACTTGTACTCCACAAATCAAGGCGCTATATAACCTGACATTCTGTTAGCCTTCTTAATGGCTTCTAAACACTGTCAGGAAGTTGATAGCGTTGAGTCCACTATGACTCTTAAATGCTTCTAAATGAGGTGTACTCTCGATTTTCCGACCGCCCATGGTGTATTCAAACCTCATATTTTTACTTCCTATGTGTAATTCTTTAAATTTACTGACATTAAATTTCATCTGCCACAAATCTGCCCAAGCCAGTGTGCTATCCAAATCCTTCTGTAAAGATATAATGGATTCCAAATTATCTGCTAATCCACCTATCTTGGTATCATCTGCAAACTTAACCAGTGTAGCGGTAGGGGGCACTATCGCTCCCTTGAACCCTCAGGTACCATGCCAAACACCAGGTAAAAATCCAATAATTATTATTTATTATAATAATAAAGTGCACAAAGCACCACCACTCCACTATTCTCAATGAACAATACTCAATAAACCAATCCTCCGAAGCGTTGCACTCCTACCACCCAGCTCAACTCGCCATCTGGGAGTTCCCACAGTCCTTTTATAGTTCACGACCCGGAAGTGCTCCTTAACCTGCAGTCCATGTGACTTCCTAGCACTTCCGGGTCAAATCAAAACTCTTCTTTCTTCTTCAGCCCAGAAGCACTTTATTCCTTCCGTTCTCGTGACCTGCAAGTACTTCCGGGCTGTAGGAACACCAAATGTCTCTGTGCCTCCCTGCAGCGTCCTCTGGTGGCCCCGACGTTATCCAGCTGGGCTGTGTATTACAATTCCAAAGTCCATGATGCCCTGCTGGAATTCGGGGCATCTCCACATTGCAGGGAGGGCTCCATCTGGCGGCTTGGGGGTCTTGGCCGGGATAAACTGCCGGGCATAGTCCACACCAGCTTGTTCCTTATATTCCTGTCAAAATCATTTCTATATATTAAAAATAGCAGCGGCCCTAGCACTGACCCCTGCTGGTCACCACTCTTGACATCGGCCAGTTCTGGTGAGGTTCCTCACCCCATCACCCTCTGCTTCCTGTGTCTGAGCTAATTCTACACGCATCTACACTCCACACCCTGAACTCCCACTTCTTTTAATTTGATGCCCACCCTTTCATGTGGCACCTTATCAAATGCTTTCTGAAAGTCAAGATCAATAATATCATCTGCTCCACTTCATATCCTTTTGTTTCCTCCTCATAGAATTCCAGCATTTTAGTAAAACATGACCTCCCTCTTCTGACCCCATGCTGACTGTTCCTAATAACGCCTGTCCTTGCCAGATGTTGCTCAATCTTATCCTTAATAATTCCTTCCAATTAATTTTTCTTTGATGCATGTCAAGCTTACTGGCCTATAGTTGCTTGGATCTGCTATGTCACTCTTTTTATACAATGAGATGATATTTGCCATTTTCCAGTCCTACGGAACCTCTACAGTGCACAGTGACTTCCTAAAAATAAAGAGAGACGGAGAGACACTTCAGAGAGACACTTTCACGTCCCACGACACACGCGACACAGTCAAGTCACGTCATACTGACATCCACATCAGACAGATTTGAGAGAGACAGAGAGGCACGTTCACGTCCCGCAACACAGAACAAAGAGCAGCTTAAGAAAATGATAAGTTAAAGATGACACGTCCATGACTGGGCGAAGCAGAAAGAGCAGAAACGCAAAAGCGATGGAGAGAAAAGAATGCAAATTCGGAAAACAAGAAATGTAAGCAAAGACTTAGCAAAGAAGAAAGATCTGCGCGTCGAAATGTTGAAACAATTGGTGGTGATGGTGCAGAAGATGAAAACATCAATTGATAATATCCCACAGAATATCTACAACCGTTAACACCGTCTGGGCTCCCACCGGCCGAATTACTGTTGAAAGAAGGACGTATCGTAATGTTATTGTGTAATTTATGTGTGAGTAATGAGCTATGCAATAGGACAAGATTAGTTGAATTCAAAATTGGTCGAACAATCCTAACACGTAAAATTTTAACAAGCAACAAGAAAGGTAATGTAGTACAGGGGATAACATTAGACACCAAAGGCGATCTTGATATGCCATGCATATTAAAACTTTTATGGTTTCCTGTTAGAATGGCTTTTGCTATGACAATTAACAAATCACAGGGACAAACATTCAAAAAAAGTCGGTTTACTTATTAGAGAGAAGGAAACGGAATTCACTCACGGGCAGTTATACGTTGCATTATCACGATATAATTCCAAACACAGAATCAAAATTCAATGCGATATTGACGAAAAGGTAATTCCAAACATTGTTTTAACTCAAGTTTTACAGTAAAAGTGTAAGTTTAAAAAGAATTTGCGTGTTAATTTCAAAGCCAGAGAGAAAGAAACGATATTCACTCACGGGCGGTTATATGTTGCATTATCACGATGTAAGTCCAAACACAGTTTTAATGTAAAAGTGAACATAATGCATATGTGTCAATTAACAAGAATAAAAGAATCTCTTTAAAATGTATTTCGGGTTAACCAAAACCTGGGGTTGGCGAGCGAAGCGAGCAGGGGGCGCAGCTCCCTAGTAATTTATTATTACCGTATTTACGCGTGTACCACGCACACATTTTTTCCCGAAATTAGCATTAGAAAATCAGGTGTGCGTCATACACGAGGAAATGTAATTCTGCAATGTTTACTTCTTCTGCTTGGGCTCGTTCGCTTGCTCGCTCAGTCGCGCTCTCTCTCTCTAAACGCTTCCTATACAATCACAACATGTGTCGTACATGGGGCAAAACTTTTTTCGCGATTTTCTTTGTAAAATTTAGGGTGCACGCCTTACACGAGGGCGCGTGGTACACAAGTAAATATGGTATTAGTCTAGCTGTAGGCATAATTATATAGTAGTAGATGTAGTAGTAGGACAACTCCATCTTGTTTGTTTCTTATCGTTCTCTCTTTTGATGCTTGCACCTTCTATTCATTCTTGTACATATGATAACTTGCTTTGTACTTCACCTTGGAGAAAGGCGTCTGCTTAATAAATGATGATGATGATAACGATAATAGTAGCTCTGGGTGCAATGGAGGAAACATCCCCAGAGACCAAATAGCCCAATTCAGGGCTCCATTATATGGGATTGTGTTCCACGGACTGAGACGTCATCTTCTGGAAGCTCTTAAAATTTATGGAAGAGGAGCGATTTGGTTAAGTAAAGGGTTGTAGCTGAGATGCCACAGAGGAAAAAAGTGATGGTATTGTTAGCGCTGGCACCCTCTTTTTTTCCCCACGTAATTATTGTATACCTTGTCTGAGCCTAGAAGGTGATCCTCAACACATTTTTGAGGGGGAATATGGAAGGAAAACAAGAGCAAGCAGTGGAAATCCCATATAGACACAAGGAGGGCGTGCAATCTCTACAGGGATAATGACCGGCCCCACTGGAGTTTGAGCATCCAAAATGGCGCCGTCCAGCAGGGTGGTAAACAGCAGCATCACACAAAGTGTGGGTCTTTACACGAACACTGAGTGACTGTTGCTTCGTTTTCTTTCTCTGCTAATTTTCTTTCTTTTTTGCCAAATTCAACAACTGCCTGGCTAAATCTCACATCGGCAGTACGAGAAACATGCAGACTTTTCCGACCACAAATTAGACGAGGCATGAGGCAGCCGGTTAAGGCTTGTTACATAACTGCACACACATTCGCTCTTCAGGTGGCTGGGCTCTGAACGTCGTCTCCCGTCCCGTCGTGTTCCTGGACGTGAACGGTGTTGAAAGAACACTCGGCTTCATTTTATGCTGCGGTTTTATTAGGAATTATTAGAGAAAAATGAGTTGATGTTCTTGGCACTTACTGCAAAGGCTTCAGCAGCCGAGCCGGCAAATGGGACTTTTTAGCATTTTTATAGCTGGAATCTGAACCAGCGGCTTCTGGCAAGGCGTGAAGAGCTTCAGTAATTGATTGGCGCTCCTCCAGAGTGGCAACGTCCAGGTCACTAAAGGCTGGGACTGAAATGGAGTCACAGTCAGGCCAAGCCTGTGTGAAACTGGTATTTTTTTTTTTTTTCCTCCTTGCTATCTCCAAATTTGAAGGCACTTACAGTTGAGATCAGAAGTTTCAATACACTTAGGGCGAGTTCTTTAAAACTCCCTTTATAACCCCTCCACAGATTTTATACCAACAAATCTGGCATATCGTTTAAGACAGGGGTCAGCAACTCCAGTCCTGGAGGACCACCGTGGCTGCAGGTTTTCATTATAACCCTTCTTTAATGAGTGCCCTCTTTGTGCTTCTAATTAACGTCTTGTGAATTTATTTTATTTGTATTGCTTTTTTAAGATTTGTTCCCCTGAATTTCTTCACTGCTCCTCTGAATTGCTTCATTTCTTTCCTTAAATGGCACCAAAACAGAAATGAACTGTGAAGTGAGGGAGCCAACAGAAGGGCAGCTACGTCAGGGCCTCAAACTCCAAACAATTTCACTCCAACCAGCTGCTTAATGAGGCGCCGATTCTCATCGTTATTTAAACTTGTTCTTTAATTTTGTGGCTTGTTGCTGCTCTCGTGGTGTAATAGCAGACATTTCTGTAATTGTTGATTTTCTCTTTTCTGTTAAAATGTTTTGTGGACCTGAGCAGATTGACTTTCCTGAGACCTTCATCTTTCTTTATTTCCACATATTGTATGATGGACACCAGTTGTTTTGGCTCATTTTGTATCTCATTATTGTTTGGCTGCTAATTAAGGAAAAAGAAAGAATTAAGGGGCGGCACGGTGGCGCAGTGGGTAGCGCTGCTGCCTCGCAGTTAGGAGACCCGGGTTCGCTTACCAGGTCCTCCCTGCGTGGAGTTTGCATGTTCTCCCCGTGTGGTTTCCTCCCACAGTCCAAAGAAATGCAGGTTAGGTGCATTGGTGATTCTAAATTGTCCCTAGTGTGTGCATGTGTGTGTGTGTGCGTGCGCCTTGCAGTGGGTTGGCGCCCTGCCCAGGGTTTGTTTCCTGCCTTGCGCCCTGTGTTGGGTGGGATTGGCTCCAGCAGACCCCCGTGACCCTGTAGTTAGGATATAGCGGGATGGATGATATTACATGATGGTGGCGCAGTGGGTAGCGCTGCTGCCTCGCAGTTAGGAGACCCAGGTTCGCTTAGCAGGTCCTCCCTGCATGGAGTTGGCATGTTCTCCCCGTGTCTGCGTGGCTTTCCTCCCACAGTCCAAAGACATGCAGGTTAGGTGCATTGGCAATCCTAAATTGTCCGTGTGTTTGTGTGCCCTGCGGTGGGCTGTCGCCCTCCTTGGGGTTTGTTTCCTGCCTTGCATCCTGGGAAAGGCTCCAGTAGACCCCTGTAGTTAGGATCTAGCGGGTTGGATAATGGATGGATGGAAAGAATTAAAGTGTCCCAGTCTTCAGAAGCAAGTCAATTAAAATTAGAAGTTAATTGGCAGTAAAAACAGGTCACTCATTAAGAAAAGAGTTAGAATGAAAACCTGCAGTCACAGTGGTCCTCCAGGACCGGCAGCTGGCATCTACTTTGTGTAAAGCAGTCGTTTTTCCAAAAATGTTCTCACACTTTATATTGATTATATCACAATTCCAGTGGGTCACAAACACTTTGTTAACATTTGGTGGCATTGCCTTTAAATTCTTTAACTTGGGCAAAATGTTTTGGGTCGCCTTCCACAAGCTTCTTACAATAAGTTGCTGGAATTTTGGCCTACTCCTCCAGACAGATCTAGTGCAGCTGGGACAGGTTTGTAGGCCTCCTTGCTTGTGTAGCTGACTTCCTTTGGCAGTGATCGAAATTCAATGGCATGAAGGGCCATGGATATCCAGGATCATGGACAGTAACCCGTTTATTTATACAAAAGTAAAATGGGGCAGCAGTAACACACAAAACACACACACACACCAACTGCTCTCTGTTCTGTCTCAAGCGTCCACTATGCTTTTGTTCCATACTATTCATTATATTATTCATTATACCGTTACACGCTTATACATTACTATATTATTACACAGTAAATCAGCTTATTACTCATTACTTATTCCATATTTTTACTCCATTTCTACATTAGTTACTGTCACTTCCATTTTATACAACGAGAACATAGTGGAACCAAACAAACAGAATAAAAAAAGCAAGACATGATTTATAAAAATATAAATAAAAAAGAAATATTGTCAACTGTTTTCATCCATAAATATAACATAATACACAGGATATACTGTACTATAAATAAGATGTATACAAAATAACTACATTCTTTGAAACATAAGCGGTACATTTAAATTTCTTATTGAACTGTAAGACTTCCTAAGAATAACAAAACTTTCAAAAAAGCTTTAATATCAATGAAAACACTCTTCAATAACTGCAGAGGAAAATCATAACTAATCATATCTTTATACAAAAGTAGAACGGGGCAGTAGTAACGCACAACACACACCAACTGCTCTCTGTTTTGTCTCAAGTATCCGCTATGCTTTTCTTTCCATACTATCCATCCATCCATCCATTTTCCAACCCGCTGAATCCGAACACAGGGTCACGGGGGTCTGCTGGAGCCAATCCCAGCCAACACAGGGCACAAGGCAGGAACCAATCCCGGGCAGGGTGCCAACCCACCGCAGGACACACACAAACACACCCACACACCAAGCACACACTAGGGCCAATTTAGAATCACCAATCCACCTAACCTGCATGTCTTTGGACTGTGGGATAAAACCGGAGCGCCCGGAGGAAACTTCCATTCTATCTTTACATATAATCTGATACTGTTCGTATGTATGGCATTCACGTCAGTACCTCGACTCAATACAAGTTAGAACCATGCAATGGTTAGAACATAACGTGGGACACGTGGACGCAGTATTGAATGATTGGCTAAGAATGTTCGAATGCTATAGTAAATCGGTGTTGGTTCGAGCAGATAACATTAAGTTCGGTTGGCTTTTGGAACATTAGTTTGGTGGGGCGTACTTTCCAGGACTAACATCGTCAACTGACTTAAACCCTTCGACAGCTCCGGAACCGTAAGTAATTTAGAACGTATCGCCATTTGCTTGGTACGTCGAAATCTGTCTTTGGGCAGTTCGGTTTTGGCATACGTCCTTCTGACATCTACTGGCAAACTGAGTAATGACCACTGGGTATTAACAACAGTCATTGTTTAAATTTTAGCCAATCTCAGATCTAAAATGAGTGATGATCGCAACGCAGCCAGAAGAGCAGCGGCCGCGGAAAGGATGCGTAGGAAATGAAGTCACATGACCAACGAGGACACCGAACCTTTCGATAATCCGATGTATATGGATTGGGATTCTATAGAAACGGTCGTTGAACCAAAAGTCAACATTGTGGTTGACGTTAATCAACCATGCACCCGTCGGAGACTGGCAGGACATGATCTGCCACGGCAACATAATTATTACTCCGACTCTGATTAGAGTCGTAAAATACGGTTTGTTTTGAAAATTTGTTTGCCGGAAAAAATCAAATGAGGTGCGCCGAAGAACTGAGTTCACGTCTCGCGGCGGCCGAAAAGGTCTATTTTAAGCACAAATCAGTGCCATGATAACAAAATCATTTCAAGGACTTAAAAAAAGAAATAATTCTTTGCAGAGAAAGTATGGATTTCACAAACGTAGAATTTGTAGCCCGATTTGATCGGCTCCCAGTCGCTATATATCATATTATAGCGACCTGCGCGTCAAAAAAAAGAAAAACAGACGGACGAAGTAAAGTTCAGAAAACAGTTTACTTGAACAGTAAAGAAGAAAGAAAAACCACAGGGTTGTAACAGCAAAAAATGAGCGTCCTTGACTTTGAACTATTTACAATCTCCTATATTTCTCTGATATTTGTGGTCCTGAGGAACGCCGTTAAAGAAAAGCAAAACAGACAACGAAAAACGCCGACTTCGTAACCCCATGACACAACCTTCTAGCCCCTTCTCCAATGAGACTTCGAACCCTGCTCCTGTCCCCTCCGTCAGGAGACTTCGAACCCTGCTCCTGTCCCCTAAGTCCCGCCTCCCTGCCCCCCCCCCCCCCCCCCATTCCGGCTCAATCATACCCCCGCTGTCAGCCCTCCACCGTCCCTCAATCGGACCCAACAGTCACTCCAAAAGGCCTTCAATTTGGCTTGGACGTTACAATATTATTACAATAATTATATTATTCATTATACCATTACACATTATTATATTATTACATAGTAAATCAGCTTATTACTCATTACTTATTCTACATTAGTTACTGTCACTTTCATTTTATATAATGAGAACATATTGGAACCAAACAAACAAACTGAACAAAAAAAGCAAGATATGACTTTGTAAGGCTTCCCAAGAATAACAAAACCTTCAAAAACACTTTAATATCAATTAAAACAATCTTAACTAACTCCAAAGGGAAATCATAACTAATCGTGCCTTCATACAAAAGTAGAACGGGGCAGTAGTAACGCACAACACACGCGCCAACTGCTCTCTGTTCCTATGAAGGATGTAACAATGGCGACAGGAATGAAAGTCTCCCTCTTAAAACTTTGATTCATGTCAAAATAACAATATATTGATCTAATGTCTGAGCAAATATTACAGCATAATTGGGTCTCCTATTTTTCCAAAAAGAGACAATAAAAATATACATACTAGCCAACCCGCGGCGTACCATATGCCGCATAATCAGGCCAGTTTTTTAATGATGAGAAAATTAACATTTGAAAAATCGGTAATGTAATAAATCAGCAAGAAAAGCAACATTGTAACAATGCACGGAACGAACCAACACACAATCGTCCGTGACTGAAATCTGGCGGACCGCCATCACGCCTTCTCTTCCCAGACAGAGGGATGGGGGTGGACGGCGCTGAGGGTGGAACGGGAGGAGAGGAGAAGGACGTCCATTCCACTCCCTCCATCATGCTAGTCTGCTGATTTCTCGTTCAGTATGCACTGTCCGCTCATGTGCCCACCGCCAACTCGTCACTTGAGTCGTTGTCGTCTTTGCACAGTCCAGATGCACCCGTTTCTCGCGTCTTCCGTGTTCCTGCAGGAAGACGTATGTTTGTCGCGGATGCGAATTGCTGTATGTAGCGTGTAAAACAGTTTGCTATGGTGCACGCGGTCGTGCGTCGTAACCGAAAACTCGGTTTTTAAAGACTGCTTACTTCATTGTGTTTTAACCTCAGTTGTAAAGGATTGTTTTAAGGGTCCCATGGGATACCCTGCGCAAACCGTTTTACACGCTACATATGGCGATTCACCTCCGCGAGAAACATGCCTCTGTGAACAGTCAACGTGGCTCGGAGCTGCATGTGGCCTCTACGACAGACGAATATAAATGACTCTGCGAGTTGTCGTCGTATCAAATGGTCTTGGAGTTGGTGGGCGTGGCTCCTTCCTGCG
>JANRMT010062817.1:8869045-8883791 GCA_026402145.1 Polypterus bichir lapradei | reverse complement strand
ATGACATTAGAGGGTCAGCTGAGTTTGGACGGTTTGGAGACAAAGTCAGAGAGGCGAGATTACGTTGGTTTGGATATGCAGAGGAGAGATGCTGGGTATATTGGGAGAAGGGTACTGCCAGGGAAGAGGAAAAGAGGAAGGCCTAAGAGAAGGTTTATGGATGTTGTGAGAGAGGACATGCAGGTGATGGGTGTGACAGAACAAGATGACGAAGACAGGAAGAGATGGAAACAGATGATCCACTTTGGCGACCCCTAACAGGAGCAACCGAATGAAGAAGAAGAAGAAAGTAGACATCTTAAATGATATGAGAAATTTATACTTTGTAAGTAGAAAATGTGTGGAGGGAGTATGTGAACTTCTGACTTCAACTGTATCTCCAAATTTGAAGGCACTTACTGTTCATAGGCACTGCATTAGAGACCCTCGAGTTTATAACCCTGCAGATGTCTTTTGATTTCAGATGGTCAGCAATTCTCATTTCGGCACCGGGAACGAAAGCTGATGACAGCTCTTCTTCAGGTTACCGTACGGTTAAAAGTCTGGATTTTTGATAGCACCACTTGCTTTCAGGTTATTGTCCAGATTTGCAGCTCATCTTCAGGTTATCGGTTGGTTTCATCACACGTCTAGATTTTGGTTACTACTCACCTTCTTGCTGTTTTTCTCATTTCTCCTGTCTGATATGCAAGTCCACGCGTGACGTCTGCCAGACCTCTACCTTGATTTTCAGTCAGACAGCGGGACCTCCCTTCTCCTCCTCCAATCACATGGGAAGCTGCCCTTAATATGACAGGACTCAAAGAGAAGAATCCCAACAGACTCAAGGCTGTCATTAAAGTAAAAGGTGGGTCAACAAAATGACATTGGTTGGGGGGGGGGGTGGTCTTTTATTAATCTCAGTAGGTCTTGTGTTTGGTTTTTTATAATTCTTCTGAACTGTAGCTGTGATATCTTTCACTTGGATGTTATAGGGTGGCATTGAGTAAGTAAAGCTGGGATGAAATATTTTTGTGTGTGTTTTCATTTAAGGCCGTAAAGCAAAACAAACGGGAATATTTCGAAGGGAGGGATTCTTTTCTCTTCCCACTGTATAATCTCATAGGACCGCGTAGAAAAGAAATAAGCAGCTGGATTTAGCCGGCGTCTGTCTGCCAAAGGGTTAACTGCAGGTCCTCCCATCCAGCAGCAGACTTCAGTTACAGAAGGAGCTGCAGGGCTAACAGTTGGATCGGGGGGTCACCTGCACTCCCGTGTGCCTTCTGGAGTTTGTATATCCCCCTGGCTGGGGAGTGGCAGAGATGCGGGTGTTCCGATCATCATGAGCCGTATGGAAATATACATTAAAGGTAAGAAGAAAAAAAAAAAGAAGAAGAGCTGTGCCCAGAAGCATGGCTGCAATTTGCATGAAAACTGGAGCAGAAGGCAGGTGACAGGTGAAGGAAGAACTAAACTAATGATCCAGAACAGGACTCTTTGACAGGAATCGTTAGGCCTACTGGTTTGGGCTTTGTGTATAAACTGACTGAGCAGATTGCTAAGATGTGACATGTGATATCATCTACTGTTGAATTCTGTTCTGTACTTGTAATAATTCTATTGCACTATTGTGTGGCATTGAGGATTACTTGTGTTTCTGTTTTTGACGGTGCACGTCCTGCTCCATGCTCTCTCTTCCAGACTTGGGAGCCTCTTGAACCCAACACCGTCGGTAATGTAACCGGATGAGCTGTGCAATGAGGACCAATCACACTTGGATTATGGGGAAGGTGTAAAGTGTTTTATTAAAAACAAACCAGTGTCCAAAGTGCAGCGCTTCCAAGTTCCATAAACAAATCTCTCTATTATAAAACAAAATCTTGAGAAGAGACGAGACTATTGCCAAAAGATTTTAACAAGTCCTACCCTACTCTTAACCATTTCCAGTTAATGGCTTATACCCGCGGTCCTCTCACCTCTCAGTCGTGTGAATACTTTTGTCAGACACAGTTCCTGCACTCTCAGCTCTTATAAATTTTTATGTTTTCCTCACTTTAAGTTCCCAATAAAAGAAGACGTATTATGTCCAAATCTGAATGAAGAATTTCACCCTGAAGGGTTATCAACAGAAGAAATGATTACAAAGGCAATCCTAGCACCGAGAAACGATGACGTCAAACGAATTTACGCGAAAATTGTCGATCGGTTACATGACAAATTGGTTAAATGCGTATCAATAGTGTGATGGATGTCCGGCAAGAGTTGCCGGCCCTCACCCCCAGGCCGCCAGGAGGAGCTCTCCCGACACCATGGACGTGCCCCGAGTTCCAGCAGGGCCTCATGGACTTTGTAGTTTTTATACACAGCCCTGCTGGATACCTTGGGGACCACAAGGAGTAGCTGTAGCGAGGCTCGTAGACTCTTATGTGCCCTATAACCTGGAAGTGCATCATGGTCACGTGAACGGGAGGAATGACGTACTTCCAGGTTGAAGAGAAAGACTTTTACCCTGACCTGGAAGTGGAAAGGACTTGTGGACTGTGGGGCAGGAACACCTCTGGGTCAGGGGGTATAAAAGGACTCTGGGAAAGCCCAGACACTGAGCTGAGTTGGGAGGCAGGGTGGCTAAGCGTCTGGGAGATTTGGAGGATTGGAGTATTGTATTGTATTGTTTATTGAGTATTTGGGAGTGGAGGGTGCTTTGTGCACTTATTATTATAATAAATAATAATTATTTGGACTTTTACGTGGTGTCTGACATGTAGTCTGAGGGTTCAAGGGTGCGAGAAAACCCTAATCTGTCACAATAGACTATGCTGAAACAGTTGGCGGTGATGGTGTGGAAGATGAAAACATCAACTTACAATATCACGAAGAATATCTACAACCGTTAACACCGTCTGGTCTTCCACCGGCCGAATTACTGTAGTAAGAAGGATGAATCGTAATGTTATTAAGTAATTTATGTCTGAGCGATGGGCTATGCAATGGAACAAGATTAGTTGTATTCAAAATTGGTCAAACAATTCTGACATGTAAAATTTTAACAGGCGACAAGAAAGGTGATGCAGTAGATCTTCAGGGGAAATCATTAGACACCAAAGGAGATCTTCATATACCATTCGTATTAAAACGTTTACAGTTTCCATTAAAATAGCTTTTGCTATGACAATTAACAAATCACAGGGACAAACATTTGAAAAAGTCGGTTTATTTATTAGAGAGAAAGAGACGATATTCACTCACGGGCAGTTATACGTTGCGTTGTCACGATGTAAGTCTAAACACGGGTCAAAATTCAATGCGATATTGACGAAAAGTTTTTCAGTACAAGTGTAAGTTTAAAAAGTATTTGCGCGTTAATTTCAAAGCCAAAAAGAACGTATAACGTAACAAATAACTCTAACGCAACATAAAACATAATCTTCTTTCAAATTATTACGTTCTACTATTTTTTAACGTGAAAATTGTCGATCGGTTATACGGCAAATTGGTTAAATGTGTATCAATAGACTATGCTGAACCAGTTGGAGGTGATGGTGTGGAAGATGAAAACATCAACTTCAATATCATGAAGAACATCTATAACTGTTAACACCGTCTGGTCCTCCACCGGCCGAATTACTGTAGTAAGAAGGATGAATCGTAATGTTATTGCATAATTCAAGTATGAGTGATGGGCTATGCAATAAGACAAGATTACTTGTATTTAAAATTGGTCGAACAATTCTGACATGTAAAATTTTAACAGGCGACAAGAAAGGTGATGCAGTAGATCTTCAGGGGATAACATTAAGACACTAAAGGAGATCTTCATATACCATTCGTATTAAAACATTTACAGTTTCCGTTAGAATAGCTTTTGCTATGACAATTAACAAATCTCAGAGCCAAACATTTGAAAAAGTCATTTTATTTATTAGAGAGAAAGAGACGATATTCACTCACGGGCAGTTATACGGTGCGTTGTCACGATGAAAGTCTAAACACGGGTCAAAATTCGACCAAAAAGTTTTTCAGTACAAGTGTAAGTTTAAAAAGTATGCACGTGTTAATTTCAAAGCCAAAAAGAACGTATAACGCAACAAATAACTCTAACGCAACATGAAACATAATTTTCTTTCAAATTATTACGTTCTACTATTTTTTAACGTGAAAATTGTTGATCGGTTATACGGCAAATTGGTTAAATGCGTATCAATAGACTGTGCTGAACCAGTTGGCGGTGATGGTGTGGAAGATGAAAACATCAACTTACAATATCATGAAGAACATCTACAACCGTTAACACCATCTGGTCTTCCACCGGCCGAATTACTGTAGTAAGAAGGATGAATCGTAATGTTATTAAGTAATTTATGTCGGAGTGATGAGTTATGCATTGGAACAAGATTAGTTGTATTGAAAATTGGTCGAACAATTCTGACATGTAAAATTTTAATAGGCGACAAGAAAAGTAATGTAGTAGATCTTCAGGGGATAACATGAGACACCAAAGGAGATCTTGATATGCCATTCGTATTAAAAAGTTTACAGTGTCCCGTTACAATAGCCTTTGCTATGAAAATTAACAAATCACAGGGACAAACATTTGAAAAAGTCGGTTTAATTATTAGAGAGAAAGAAACGATATTCACTCACGGGCAGTTATACATTGCGTTGTCACGATGTAACTCCAAACATGGAATCAAAATTCAATGCTACATTGACAAAAAATTTATTCCAAATATTGTTTCTACTGAAGTTTTACAGTAAAAGTGTAAGTTTAAAAAGTATTTGTCTCTTAATTTCAAAGCCAAACAATTAAAACGTATAACACAACGAACACACCTCTAACGCAACATGAAACATAATTTTCTTTCAATTTATTACATTTTACTATTTTTTACTATGGTTAATTACTCGCTGTAATGTAAAATAGTTAGTTCTATTATGCATATGTAACAATTCCCATGAAAATAATAATTTGTTTAAATTGTACATCCGCTTCCTAATGCGCTAGCGGCAGAGCCGTGAAATGGCTAGTGGGTAGCGCCCGCACGGGGGTTGGCAAGCAAAGCGAGCATAATCCATAAAAAACAGGTGACTGTGGAGGTTAAAATCCTAATAAATAATTCCATTAAATAAATCGAAGTTAAAATACTGGCTGGAAGCTGACCTTTATAAAAATCTGGTGCCTTCTCCTCTTAACTGGCGGCTCCCCTACTTCTCCCATACAGGCCTTGCAACAGGGGAGTCGCCCTATCTGCAGGTGCAGCTGACTCTCCTACTGGTTCCGGTAGCTTTCTGTCCCCTGGCTACGTACAGCTCATCCTCCGGACTGAGACTCGGGTCCCCAGCGACCAGGGCACTCAAACTGGGGCTCTCCCTCCCAAATCTCCTCGACTCCCAATGCCTTCTTGGCCTTACGCGGCGAACCATCCATGACCCTGGTCACTCCTGCTCCTCTGAAACGTTCAGTAGGGGCGACCCAATCCATCCGGCCCGAGTGCTGGCCAAACACTCTTTCAGGGCTCTCCTCCCAGCTGCCTTAGCATTCACCCGCGAGCCTGCTCTCTCTCTCTCTCTATCTCTCTCTCACTCACTCGCTCCTTTAACCTCCAGCCTGTTTGTTTCCTTTTTTTTTTTTCCCGATCTCCCCTCCGCACTCGCACTTCTCTTTTTTATAGTTGGGATGTGGCACAGGTGGGGCAGTTAGCAGCTCCTGGCATCCATTATGGACACAGGCGATCCCTCACCTGTGCACTTCAGTGCAGAAACACCCACGCCCACCTCCCACCCGGGAATCCCCTCCCGCCACACTACCACACCTTAAGCCGCCAGTATGTCAATTATTTATTTAAAAACTGGCCATCCGTTTAGAGCCGCGGACCCCCTATATCACACTGTTCTGTGTATTGTATTGTATTTACCGTCTTTTTTTTTTGATGCCCACTGCACACCCAACCTACCTGGAAAGCGGTCTCTCGTTGAATGGCCTTTCCCAAGGTTTTTTTTAATTTTCCATGTTTTTTTGTTTCCTTACAAGTTTTTGCAGCACTCCTTGGGTGATTTTGGGCTCTACAAAAATAAATTGTGATTGTATTGTAATGCTACCTCAACACTCCTTCTGCTCTCAAAAGAGCCTCAATTCTTCATGGCATGGATTCTGTGAAGGTGTTGGAAATGTTCTGTTGAAATTCTGGTCCATGTTGTCATGATTTCAAATATGTGCACCTTTATTGCTGCCATTCTACCACATCCCAAAGGCCATCTATTGGACCCAGATCCCGTGACTTGGAACACTGAGCTCATTGTCATGTTCATGAAACCAGTAATGACAAGATGCATTATCATTCTGGAAACATCCACGAGATGCTGAGTAAATTGTGGCCATGAAGGGGATGCCCATGGTCAGCAACAATACTCATATATTCAGTGGTGTAATATTGTCCTCCAAATGGGCACAACTACACCGTTACACCACAGTCACCAGTAGCCCTGGAATTGGGGCGTGCAGTGGGTGTCAAAAAAGGGGGTTAAATACAATACAATACACCGAACAGGGCACAAGTAATCCTCAACACAATACAATGGCGCAATAGAAATATTACAAGTACGGAGCAGAATTCAACAGTAGATGATATCCCATAATACAGTTTGGATTTGTTCAGAGTCCTGGAGACCTCAGCCATCAAGCTGCCTCCCCCTATTGGCCATTCCACAGCAGAGTCAGCGCTGAGCCAGCCAATCAGATGAATGGACCCCGTCCTGTGATCCTCCATCAGAGATGGACTTGGCAGGTGGGCCGTGGCACCAAGTGGCATATTTGAGAACCGAGAAGAGAAACAGAATAGGTGAGGAGGGTGAGTAACAAATTCAAATTATCATGTTACTCATGTTTTAGTGCTAATGACTAACAACAGAGATGCAGTCTGTACAGTTAATCAGCAGCTCTAGTCAGGGTGTGCTAAACTGAAGTAGTGAGTCTTCAGCCAGGATTTGAAAGCTGAGACTGAAGGGGCATCTCTTATAGTAGCAGGCAGTCCATTCCACAGTTTAGGGGCCCCCTATAACTCAGTGGTTCTCAACCTGTGGGGCGCAAAGATGTGAAAAAAAGAAAACTAGAGTCAAAAATATGAAAAATCTGTTGAAACCAAAACAAATTAACTTAAACTACATTCTGATACTGGAACAATAAATATAGAGTTAGATAAATGTCGATAAAAGTTAAGTAGGTATAATAAAATATGCATATACATTTCAAAAAAATGTCAGGGGGGGCACAATTAAAACTGTTATGAAAACTCGGGTCGCAAATACTTAAAGGTTGAGAAACACTGCTGTAACTAAAAGCTCGACCTCCTACTGTTATTTTATTAATCTATGGAATCCTAAGCAGACCAGCATCTTGAGGTCTTAATGTGCGCTCTGGTTTGTAAGTCATGATAAGTTCAGACAAGTAAGCCGGGCCTCGGCCATTTAATGCTTTATTTGTTAAAAGGAGGATTTGAAATCTGCCCTAAACTTAACCGGGTGCCAGTGTAAGGACTTGAGGACTGGAGTTGTGTGTTCGTATTTTCTTGTTCTTGTAATAATTCTTGCAGCAGCATTTTGGATTAACTGGAGGTTGAATAAAGAACAGTTTGAACATCCAGTGAACACCGCATTGCAGTAGTCAATCCTACTAGAAATACAGTATCTCACAAAAGTGAGTACACCCCTCACATTTTGTATCTTTTCATGGGACAACACTGAAGATATGACACTTTGATCCAATGTAGAGTAGTCCGTGTACAGCTTGTATAACAACAGTGTAAATCTGCTGTCCCCTCAAAATAACTCAACACACAGCCATTAATGTCTAAACCGCTGGCAACAAAAGTGAGTACACCCCTAAGTGACAAATGTCCAAACTGTGCCCAATTAGCCATTTTCCCTCCCCGGCGTCATGTGACTCGTTAGTGTTACAAGGTCTCAGGTGTGTTAAATTTGGTGTTCTCGCTCTCACACTCTCTCATACTGGTCACTGGAAGTGCAACATGGCACCTCATGGCAAAGAACTCTCTGAGGATCTGAAAAAATAAGAATTGTTGCCCTACATAAAGATGGCCGAGGCCATAAGAAGATTGCCAACACCCTGAAACTGAACTGCAGCACGGTGGCCAAGACCATACAGCGACAGGTTTAACAGGACAGGGTCCACTCAGAACAGGCCTCGGCATGGGAGACCAAAGAGGTTGAGTGCCACGTGCTCAGCGTCATATCCAGAGGTTGTCTTTTGAAAATAGACGTGAGTGCTGCCAGCATTGCTGCAGAGGTTGAAGGGGTGGGGGGTCAGCCTGTCAGCAGTGCGTCAAATTGGTCTGCATGGCTGTCATCCCAGAAGGAAGCCTCTTCTAAAGATGATTCACAAGAGAGCCCGGAAACAGTTTGCTGAAGACAAGCAGACTAAGGACATGGATTACTGGAACCACGTTCTGTGGTCTGATGAGACCAAGATCAGCTTATTTGGTTCAGATGGTGTCAAGCGTGTGTGGTGGTAACCAGGTGAGGAGTACAAAGACAAGTGTGTCTCGCCTACAGTCGAGCATGTTGGTGGGAGTGTCATGGTTTGGGGCTGCATGAGTCCTGCCAGCACTGGGGAGCTACAGTTCATTGAGGGAACCATGAATGCCAACATGTACTGTGACATACTGAAGCAGAGCAGGATCCCCTCCCTGGGCTGCAGGGCAGTATGCCAACACGATAACGACCCCAAACACACCTCCAAGACGACCACCGAGGGTGAAGGTGCTGGACTGGCCAAGCATGTCTCCAGACCTAAAACCCTATCGAGCATCTGTGGGGGGGCATCCTCAAACGGAAGGTGGAGAAGCGCAAGGTCTCTAATACCCACCAGCTCTGGGATGTCGTCACAGAGGAGTGGAAGAGGATTTCAGTGGCACCTGTGAAGGTCTAGTGAACTCCATGCCCAAAAGAGTTAAGGCAGTGCTGGAAAATAATGGTGGCCACACAAAATATTGACACTTTGGGCACAATTTGGACATTTGTCACTTAGGGGTGAACTCACTTTTGTTGACATTAATGGCTGTGTGTTGAGTTATTTTGAGGGGACACTAGAGTTACACTGTTGTTATACAAGCTGTACACGGACTACTCTACATTGGATCAAAGTGTCATATCTTCAGTGTTGTCCCATGAAAAGATACAATAAAATATTTACAAAAATGTGAGGGGTGCACTCACTTTTGCGAGATACTGTATATGCAGGAATTAATTTCTCAGAATCCCGCTTATTTCGAAAACATGTTCATTTCCAAAAATTCCCCAACATTTTTAAGGTAGAAGATATTAGAAAAGAACACCAGAAATGAAAATAACATACTAAATAACAGCCATCCGGGGTTCATAGGAGGAAGGTTTCTAAAGACAGGAAAATGGCAAAATATTATGTCATTATATAAAAAGGGTGATGGAGAAGATCCAAGCAGCTGTAGACCTGTCAGCTTAACGTGTATTACAGCTGAATTAATGGAAGGAGTTATTAAGAAGATGGCTGAGCAACACAACACACCAGTAAGTACTCCGGGGTCCAGCAACAGAGGGTCAGAGGCAGTTCCTTTAATTCCGGACCCCTGAGTACTTACCGGTGCCACAGCAATGCACGTCAAAAGCACTTCCAGGCCAGGTGGAAGCCCCCTAAAATAGTGCTGGTGTTCCCATGCAGCGCCCCCTGGTGGCACCCAAGTACCCCAACAGGGTTGGCCATCAGGACTACAACTCCCAAAACATCCTATGGGTGTAGCAATGGGAGTTCCACCAGAGGGATGCTGTCACCCTGTATTTAGGGGGAAAACTCCTGGTTCCTGGAAGCCGTCTCCCTCTGACCTTCCGTTATGGTCTACCAGCCAGTAAAGGTACCACCAACCAACCTTGCTGGGATGCCAGTCCATTGAAATTTCCTCCTTGTAGCCCGGGAAGGAATTGCTATCCACCTCCGTCGGGAGGCCAATCCCTCTGTTATGGCAATCACAACCATCACGGGGACCTTAAACTGTCCCCTGCGCACACACATGAGTGACAATGCGTATATCCGAACTGATTACATTCTCCATTGCCTATTTTTGTATATTCTACGGCAGGGGTGTCAAACTCCGGCCCTGGAGGGCCGCAGTGGCTGCAGGTTTTCATTTTAACCATTGTCACGCACGCGCGAGTAGGGGACCGCGGACGGACCTTAATACGCTTGGGAAGACATTCGCCGGCAGGGAGTGGCGGGGTACTAACCTTTCTCCTTTTCTCTCTTGCAGAAAAAAAAGACGCTCCGCCGCTATAAGCCTCATTTCTTCCCGCAGCACGTTACTTCCGCCCTTCCTCCTCCATTGTCCCTGACGTCATCGATCCCATCTTCCCCCACGGTTCCTTCCCAGCATTCCTCCACTTCCGGCTCCTCCTCCATAAAATGTCCGCCGACGCCATCTTTGGGGTCGTGCATTGAGACTGCTTTGTTTTCATGTATTTGACCTGTTGTTTTTTGTTATTGTGGATAACACTTCAGTATACGGAGCCCAAAGCCCCAAACCTTTATGTTGTCTCTTGCTTAATCTTTTACACCATCTTCTTCATTAGTGACCTGTTTCTGCTGCTAATTAACTTAATTTGCCTTCGTCTTAACTGACTTCACTTGGGCTCCTTAGTTGTCTCTTTTTCCTTAATTAGCAGCCAAACAATAATGAGACATGACCAGCTCATATGTGTCCATCACACAATATCTGAAAATAAAGCAAGGTGGAGGTCTCAGTAAGGTTAATCTCTCAGGTCACCGAAACATTTTGACTTTGCTCTTCAAAAAAACAGAAAATCAATAGTTTTGGAAATGTCTGCTGTGGCAGAATGAGAGCAGCAACAAGCCGTGGAATTAAATAATGAGGTTAATTAACAGCACGAATCGGCTTCTCATTAAGAATTTGGTTGGAGTGAAATTGGATGGCATTTGAAGCCCCTATTCAGCTGGTCAACTGTTAGCTCGTTTCACATCTCATTTCTGTTTGGCTGTCGTTTAATGAAGAAAAGAATTCATTCAGAGGGCTGAATCTTTAAAAACAGGGCTATTAAAATGAAGGGAGAAGGAGTTACTTAGCAGTGAAAACTGGTCACTAATTAGGAAAAAGGGTCAGAATGAAAACCTGCAGCCACTGCGGCCCTCCAGGCCTGTAGTTCGACACCCCTGTTCTACGGTACCAGACTTCAGGCAACAGGACCCCCTAATTATCACTACTCAAGACCTGCGGCCCACTAGTTGTTCACACCCAACTCAAGAACCTTTTAGTCTCTTTGTCTCATTTCATTTTTTGGGTGATATTCTGTCTCGGGGTACCCCTGGGCAGAGGTGGCACCCACACACAAACACACAATGCGTCCTGCAGGGATGTCCCTAAGGCTACAGAAAGAGTCACCTTTTCAAACGACACGGCCATTTCTGTGTTTTCCACTTCAGACGGCGGCAGGGAAGGAACCATTTCGTTAAATCTCAATCAATAAAGCTTTTGTCAGCAAACACGGCCAAGCAACCTCGGATTGTCCAGCCGCGACGCCAGCCGGGCCAGGTTTATTTACAGACATGTCAAGGAGCAAAGAAATGGAACTGCGGCAAACAACCACAAGCTCAGCACTGTGGGACCGGGAGAGGAGAGGAGAGCCAGGTAGGAGCCGCAGTGTTAGGTTTCTGTACGCTGGCTCCAGCTGCACAATCCATCATTTATGGAATCAAAAAAATAAAAAAATAAAAAATAAAGTCAGCTGGTTTTCAAAAGCCACAGGCCCGAATTAAACGCTTAAGTGTTCCTGCGATTCAAAGGCTGCACAGCGGAGCAGGCTGAACCTCAGGCTAAGAACGTAGGCTTTTCCCAGATCTCGGCAGGCTCGCCTTTTCCAGGCTGGACAGATCGGCTGCCACCCAGGCAGGGCAAGGAAAAAAAAAAAAAAAGATCCCAACATTCCTCTTGTGAGTGCCCTCACACAACGCAGCGGGTTTTGTTTTAAAAGTTTGAGAGCGCCCCCTATGGTCCGGTGCAAAACACATTACATCGTGGCAAAGTCAGTCATCGTCTGTCCTGCTGAACAGAGTTGTGGAGAGGAGGGTGCTGGAGCCTAACCCAGCTGGCTTAGGGTGTAAGGCAGGAACAATCCCTGGACAGGACGACAGACCATCGCATGGCAAACACACACACACCCATACAAAAACACACACACACCTATACACTCCTACACACACACACACACACACACACACACTGAAACACATATACCCATACAAAAACACAAAAACACACACACTTGTACACCTCTACACACACACGCACATACACCTATACACCCATACACACACACACACCCCCATATAAAAACAGACACACACACACACACCTATACACCCATACACACACACACACACACACACACTGAAACACATACACCCATACAAAAACACACACACACCTATACACTCCTACACACACTCACACACACACACACTGAAACACATACACCCATACAAAAACGCACACACACCTATACACTCCTACACACACACACATACACACACACTGAAACACATATACCCATACAAAAACACAAAAACACACACACCAATACACCTACACACGCACACAAACACGGGCCATTTCAGTATTGCTAATCCACCTAACCTGCATGTCTTCGGACGGTGGGAGGAATCCGACACACAGACACGGGGAGAACATTAGAACAATGTGGACAAGAAGAGGCCATTCAGCCCACCAAAGCCTGACAATCCTGTCCACTTAATTCCTCCAAAATAACATCAAGTCGAGTTTTAATAGTCCCTAAAGTCCGACTGTCCACCATAATACTTGGTCACTTATTCCAAGTGTCTGTGGTTCTCTGTGTGAAGAACCCTAACCCTAACCCTAACCCTAATGTTTGTGTGAAATTTCCCTTTCACAAGTCTCCAAATGTGTCCCTGTGTTCTTGATGAACTCATTTTAAAGTCACCGTCTCAATCCACTGGACTCGTTCCCTTCATAATTTTAAACACTTCAGTCAGGTCTCCTCTTCATCTCCTATTTCTTAAACTGTAAAGGCTCAGCTCTTTTAATCTTTCCTCATAACTCATCCCCTGTAGTCCTGAATCAGCCTAGTCGCTCTTCTCTGGACTTTCTCTTGTGCTTTTATGTCCTTTTTGTAGCCTGGAGACCAAAACTGCACCCAGGACTCCAGATGAGGCCTCACCAGTGTGTTATAAAGCCTGAGCAGAACCTCCTGTGACTTGTACTCCACACATCAAGGCGCTATATAACCTGACATTCTGTTAGCCTTCTTAATGGCTCCTGAACACTGTCTGGACGTTGATAGTGTCGAGTCCATGACTTCTAAATCCTTCTCATAACGTGTACTCTTGATTTTCCGACCACCCATTGTGTATTCAAACCTCACATTTTTACTTCCTATGTGTAATTCTTTACATTTACTGATATTAAATTTCATCTGCCCAATTCTGTATGCTATCCAAGTCCTTCTGTGATGATATAACGGATTCCAAATTATTCCTAATCCACCTATCTTGGTATCATCAGCAGACTTAACCAGCTTGTTACTTATATTCCTATCTAAATCATTTATAGATATTAAAAATAGCAGAAGCCCCAGTACTGCCCCCTGCTGGCCACCACTCTTAACTACACCCAATTCTGACGAGGTTCCTCACACCATCACCCTCTGCTTCCTGTGTCTGTGCCAATTCTACACCCATCTAAAAACATCACCCTGAACTCCCACTTCCTTTAGTTTGATGCCCACTCTCTCATGTGGCACCTTATCAAATGCTTTCTGAAAGTCCAGATCAATAATCTCTTCTGCTCCACTCTGATTGTATCCTTTTGTTGCCTCCTCATAGAATTCCAGCCTGTTAGTAAAACACAACCTCCTCGTCTGACCCCATGCTGACTGTCCTCTCCTTGCCATGTGTCGCTCAATCTTATCCTTAATAATTCCTTCCATTCATTTTCCTGTGATGCATGTTAAGCTTATTGGCCTATAGTTGCTTGGATCTGCCCTGTCACCCTTTTAATATAACGGGATGATGTTGGACATTTTCCAGTCCTTCAAAATCTCCCCAGTGCCCAGTGACTCCCTAAAATTATGTGTCAAGGGTTCATATCTGTACTCGGTAGCCTCCTTAAGAACTCGAGGGTAAATATGATCTGGTCATGCAAACACAATGCAAGGAGTACATGAGCCCTCGTGTTGTTACTGTGTGGCAGCAGACCTACCACTGTGCCACTGCGCCGCCATTGTGGGAAAAGTTCCTACTTAAATGAACTACACTTTTTTTTCCAATTTCATTTGAAGTGGACCAAACCACCAAGAGACTTCTGCAACGGGCAACAAAACAACGTGGAGACCACTGTGAGTCTTTTTAGTGTCACTCATCACCACGGGCCTCCAAGTTCCAGTCTCTCAGTGCTGGTGATACCAAATGGCATATAACCGTGACTCCAACAGATGGCTCATCATAAACATTAGCAGTAATTAAATGCATAGCACTGCTTTTACAAATCCTGTACCAATTGTGACGCATGCTTTGTATTTGTCACTCCAGCAGTTGGCACATCACTCTATTTCACTGATCATCGGTATGCTGCTGCTGGAGTATGTGAATTCCCCTTGGGATTAATAAAGTATCTATCTATCTATCTATCTATCTATCTATCTATCTATCTATCTATCTATCTATCTATCTATCTAT
>JANRMT010062817.1:8852273-8863612 GCA_026402145.1 Polypterus bichir lapradei | reverse complement strand
GATAGATAGATAGATAGATAGATAGATAGATAGATAGATAGATAGATAGATAGATAGATAGGAAAGGCACTATACGATAAATAGATAGATAGATAGATAGATAGATATGAAAGGCACTATATGATAGATAGATAGATAGATAGATAGATAGATAGATAGATAGATAGATAGATAGACATGAAAGGCACTATAAAATAGAGGGAGAGAGAAACGAAAGGCGGTGTGCAGACAGATAGATGGATTTACAGGAAAGGCGCTATATAACAGAGAGAGATGTTCAAGATGGTAAACAGCAGTTTAAGAGTAATGAAGCTGATTGTGCAGACAATACGTTGTTATGTTGTTTTCAAATCAGAAGACAGCAAAAGGTGCTGGGATGACATCGGTGGTATCTGACGGACCCTCCAGCCCCTCCCAATGTTTATCGTAGACCCTCACCTTCTGCGTTGTCATTGTCTCTGTCCTTGAAATGACTGGTTTGATTCTCTGTGTAAGGTCCAAAATGTTCATTTCTGCCAGTAACATCAGTTTTCAATGTCTGCTATTCTTACTTTGTTCTAACGTGTTTTGTTTCTTGTTTTTTTTTTTCAGTTCTGTGTGTTCTTCAGTCGGTGCTGCCAAGCTGAGGCTACGAATGTGACGCTGTATTGCATAAAGTTCTGCGATGGCCAGAGGCAGCACGGTCACACCCTGAATAGAGCAAAGCGTCCAAACTTTGACCACTTGAAGAAAAGACCAAAGCGCTCAAGACACAAAAAAGAAAGAGAGCCGCAGTTTCAAGCACGTCTGGTGGGACGCAGGTGTCATGAAGCTGTGTATCTCTGAGGTTTCCAAAACCTTGAGGCTACCGAGGTGGCTGAGCTTCAAGCACTGAGTACGACATGCAAGACAACAAACTTCACAGTCCAGGTAATTAAAAAAGACTCATCAATGAAAAGAAAAATATCAGAGCACACAAAACAAAGCAAAGCATTTCTTAGCTACAACTTTTCAGTCTCAGACTGTGAAAAAGTAAGTGCACCCCAAGAAATAATTTTTCCTTTTCGACATATTTAGCCATATTAAGACTTGTTCTTTATTTAAACAGCATCTTTAGATAATTTAAAATAATAAAACAATGAAATTTTGACCTTGCAATAATTTATTCAATAAAAAAATGAACAGATATGTCATTTCTGTCTGTTGAAAAAGTAAGTTGACTCTAATAGCTGGCGTTGCCCCCTCAAGTTGGCACCTCCTCTATCTGTCTAAAAGTTTCTGACCTCGATTGCTGGAAAGTTTTTCGTACTCCTCCATGCAGAATCCTTTGATCTGTGTGATGTTTGAGGGTTCTTATGTGTCCACAGTTCTGGAATGGCCAAGTCGAAGTCCACAACTCGTCTGCAGTCCCCCAAAACATAACATCTCAGATCCGGGTTTCTACTTGGCCTTGCCTTCCTGAACTCTCCATTTCTCCCTTTTCATGCCTTCCTCGGTGGGTATACTGACATGTGTAGTGTCATTGTCATGTTGTGAGGTCCACTTTTGGTTGAGCTTCAGTCTTCTGACAGGTGGGCTCACATGATCCTCAATGAAGAATTCCTAGAGGATTTTATGATGGCGGGCAGTCGAGGTCCTGATTTAGCAAAGCAGCTCCACCCAACCAGTGCCTTACAGCTGGCAGCAGGTTCTTCTGGTCAAATGCTGTCCTTGGTTTTTGCTAAACATGTCTTCTGCTACTGTGGCTAGATAACTCTATCTTTGCTATGTGTGATACAAAGGAGGGCGTCAGTGAACCCCCAAACCCCAACAGTCCCGGGTTCAAATAACAGTGCGTTTATTCCACACACTCCTCAAGAAAATTAACAAAATGTAAGACAATGTTAACATAAGCACAAGATTCTCTTTCTCTCTCTTTCCACAATACTACTCACCACCAACTACTGCACTGCCCTCCTCCAGTCGAGTGTTGCCCCACGTCCTCCCAGCTCCGAATCTCCTTGGTAAGGGAGTGCGGTCCCTTTTATTAAGTACCGTCCGGTGCCAGGGCCACTGCCCGATGGAAGCATTTCCTGGTCATGTGACAGTCTATTATAACAGGGAGCTTGTCTACCAGCATGGCTTCCTACTGGGCTGCTGTCATCTAGCATAAAGAGTAAAAAAGCTCCCAGTGACATCTTCCCTTTTCAGTGGGCTGTCCGTCCATCCCTTCTGGTCTTTCCTTCCAGGTCTGATCCTTTCTCCACCCCAGCCTGTTAGAAGCCTCCCCTCCGGGTAAGGAACCATCCCCTCTTCTAGCTGGGATGCCCATCCAGCCCATGTGGCATCTACACTTGTCTACCCGGAGCACATTGTTCCGGAAGCCCTAGTTCTACCCATTTTGTTCCTGGGTAAACTTTAGTCTTGCCCTGATGTTCTTTTTGGTTTCCTCCTGGCACACATCCCATGGAGATCCCTTTTGAGCCGCCTCTGTCTAATGGTCGACTCATGCTCTTTGACATCAAAGTTGGCGGAAGCTACCTGGAGGTCCTGTTATGCAATTCTGGGCCTCCTAGAGACTCTCAGCATCTTATGCTTGGCCCTCAGGCTGAAATTGCTGTCATGGCCAAGCTGGCAGCTATTTGACACCTTCTCCACTTCTTCACTGGTCGGTTTCCAATTGTTTGGTAGATCTGTTTGAATCCTTCCTCAGACTCACTGGCATCTAGAACCTTCTTTGTGAAAGCCTCAGAGAGCGCTTTGGATTTCAGCATGGTGATGAGACACACTTCGGGAGCAAAGCGCAAACCAAACCAAATGAGGTTTTAATAAGAGGACAGCGTCAGACGAGCTCCCCTCTCAAGATGTTCTGATCATCTGCACCTGATTCTAATTGGAGGTATTTGAGGTTGCGATAAATGGAAGGGGGCACTTACTTTTTCCATATGCAAAATTTGGATTTATATTTATTTAAATGATACCATCCATCCATCCCATCCATTATCCAACCCACTATATCCTAAGTACAGGGTCACGGGGGTCTGCTGGAGCCAATCCCAGCCAACACAGGGTGCAAGGCAGGAACAAATCCCAGGCAGTGTGCCAGCCCACCGCAGATATTATATTATATTATATTATATTATATTATATTATCCAACCCACTATATCCTAACTATAGGGTCACGGGGGTCGGCTGGAGCCAATCCCAGCCAACACAGGGCGCAAGCCAAGAAACAAACTCTGGGCAGGGCACCAGCCCACCACAGGGTGTAAATGATACCATGGAATCCAAAATGTAAATGCGGCACGGCGTTTGTTATATTATGTTATCTTTGTTATCTATAGATATTGATTAATTGAAGATCAAAACTTGATATGTCACGCACATGCGCATGGGAAGCAGCTTGAAGGCTTGGGTGATGGTAATTCTCCACCGAGACAGAAGGTGGCACTGTGTACTGACAACCTCTCTTCTGCCCCTTCTGCAGATAGAATGTGTCATGTCTGACTTTATTTCAGTTATTTGTATGCATGTTTATTTCCTATCGGAACCCTACCATCCGCGACATCCATGGTGGTCTCGGAGAACATAGCCTCCAAAGAACTGAGAAACCGGCACAAGGACCTGCCGTGGACGGCCGTAAAAGGGGGACCTCCTCTCCGCTCGTTCATGCATGCCAGGAATTTGTGCAGATACAGACATTGTCCGTGGTGCCGTGGTGCGTCCTACGGGAAGACCTCTTCTGGGAATGCCGAGTGGAAGGGTCACTTTTTGACGCCCTGGAAAAGGAATTGGAAGAGTCGGTACCCAGAGACAATCTCTCGCACCATTCGGTGCTCTATGGACTTTTCCCGGGTACCCACTCACTGGAAGCATTCTATCCTGGACTCCTTGAAGAACTGAGGATAGCCAAAGCCATCTCTCCCTCCAAGAAAACGATTTAATGTAACCTTTGTTTTACTGCAGTCCTCGGTGAAGCCCCCTCTTTGAGGACAAGCCTTCAGAGACGGGGACCAAGCCGAGACTGCGGTAACTTGTAAATAGTAACAGAATGTGGAACGCTGTATTGGATGTAGTGGAAAATAACCAAATGTTATTGACAGAACACTTAATATGGCGTGTAATATTGTAAGGGATTGTGTTTTATATATCTATATATCTAATTCACTAAGTAGCGAACCATGGCACGCAAGACAGAGACCATGGGATACGCACGACAGAGCCACGCCTGCCAACTAACAGAGCCCCGCCCACCAACTCTAAGACCATGGGATACACACGACAGAGCCCCGCCCGCCAACTCTAACCCTCCTCCCGCATCATGGGATACGCACGACAGAGCCACGCCCGCCAACTCACAGAGCACCGCCCAGCAACTCTAACCCTCCTCCCGCGTCATAGGATATGCACGACAGAGCCCCGCCCGCCAACTCTAACCCCCCTCCCACGTCATGGGATATGCACGACAGAGCCACGCCCGCCAACTCACAGAGCCCCACCCACTAACTCTAAGACCATGGGACACGCACGACAGAGCCAAGCCCGCCAACTCACAGAGCCCCGCCCAGCAACTCTAACCCTCCTCTCGCGTCATGGGATATGCACGACAGAGCCCTGCCCGCCAACTCTAACCCTCCTCCCGCGTCATGGGATATGCACGACAGAGCCCCGCCCGCCAACTCTAACCCTCCTCCCGCGTCATGGGATATGCACGACAGAGCCACGCCCGCCAACTCACAGAGCCCCACCCACTAACTCTAAGACCATGGGACACGCACGACAGAGCCCCGCCTGCCAACTCTAACCCTCCTCCCACGTCATGGGATATGCATGACAGAGCCACGCCCGCCAACTCACAGAGCCCCGCCCAGCAACTCTAACCCTCCTCCCGCGTCATGGGATATGCACGACAGAGCCCAGCCTGCCAACTCTAACCCTCCTCCCACGTCATGGGATATGCACGACAGAGCCACGCCCGCCAACTCACAGAGCCCCGCCCACCAACTCTATCCCTCCTCCCGCGTCATGGGATACGCACGACAGAGCCCCGCCCGCCAAGTCTAACCCTCCTCCCGCATCCACCCTCGCTCTCGTGGCTTGCACACTGCCTGCTCATGTACCCATACGCAACACCTCACCAAACACCACCTCAGTCGCTTTCGGCTCTGCTACAGTCCACATGCACCTCTGAGCCACGTTGACTTTTCATTGTTCTTTTTGGTTCCGGCTGCTTTTCTATATACTAAGTCGACCATGGCATGCAAGACAGAGACCATAGGATAGGGATACGCACGACAGATTTTCACCTGCCAAGTCTAACCTTCCTCCCGCGTCCACCCTCACAAACTGTTTTACACGCTGCATACAGCGATTCCCATCCACGACAAACATGCTTCTTCTTGGATGGTCCTGCAGGAACAGGGAAAACCTTTGTCTACAAAAACCTGATTCATACCATACTAAGAGCACAGTGTTTTTGTTGGCTTGCCCGCCTGCCCGCCTGCCTGACTGTTACCAGCATTCACCGCAATGTACTGGAGTGTAAAACTATCACAGCTGCTACCTCACAAACTGTCCTTATTCCCCGGATTTCCCTGACCCCATCAGATTCAAATTTGCCTTTTACTTTTACACACAGACAATTTCCTGTTAGATTGGCCTTTGCAATGACAATTAATAAGGCACAGGGCCAAACTTTCAAAGAGATATGCCTGTATCTGCCAAAACCAGTTTTCACTCACGGACAATTGTATGTTGCTCTCTCCAGAGTTCCATCTTTTCGTTCACTTACAGTCGTATCCTCAAACCCACCCCATTTTGACAACTGTGTCTTTCAGGAAGTGTTCACCCATCAATAAATAATTATACGGCGTATGTTTCATCGCGGATTGGCTAGTATATATATATTACCTATGCATATGTAAATATGGTGTAGCAGGTAATGGATAGTGAAAGACTGTATCAGACTATAGCTGAATACAGTCGTTTCTATTTGAGGTAGCAGATCGTTATAGATTGTAAGATTACTAAATTGTGTTTTATATACAGGCAGTCCCCAAGTTACGTACGAGATGAGGACTGTAGGTTTGTTCTTAAGTTGAATTTGCATGTAAGTCGGAACAGGTCCATTATTTTAATAAGTGCTATTGTTGACCGACTGTAACCAAGTGCTCTGCCGATGAATGATGGAGTTTCACCTCTCTGACCTTTTTATTATTTCTACTTGATTTTCAATGGTGATGGTTTTTCTCTTCTTTACTGTATCACCAGCACTTGCATCAGATTTGTGTTTCAGAAACATCGTTGAAGGGTGAAGACAAAAGGTTAAGATGAGCTCTTCTGCACAGCACTGTACACGCGATCACAGCAGGAAGGCACCCGTCGTCAACACGTCTGATGTACTGAACGAGAGACAACTTCCTGCTATGTGCGTAACAGTACAAGCAGGCTTACTACTGAGAATGAATGGGGGCATCGATGGGAGGTTCATTGCCAGCCCACCTCACAGTCACCTCCGCTACAGTATGCTGCCTGCAGCGTCCGCCCACCGAGAACGAACATGGTGCGGCCAAAGGCGGGTAGTGAATCGCCCCCATTCAAGAGGCAGCCATCCGATGCACACTACAATGGTACCCCCTGCCACCCCATTCAGCCACAACCGGATCGCTGCTTGAAGCATTACCAGCCGCCCACTGAGAACGAATGGGGCAGCCATGTGTGGTGGGTGGGAGGTGAAATCGCTTGCCGCCGGGAGCCGCCCGAGGGACACTACACTACACGAGCAGCGAAATCGCCCCCCTCCAGCCACTGCTTGCAGCGTCCCCAGGCTGAAGATAATGGAGCGGCAGTTACTGAAGCGCATACATCGCAGCTGCAGCCCGTTCGTAAGTCGTAGGTCGGATGTCCGTAACCTGGGGAATACCTGTATATTACCCAAATATATATGTTGTGAGACTTGCCCGGACACCACCAGTCGGAGACCACATCTTTATAAAAGTCACACGTTTATTTTACACAGGAATAAAGTCCAAAGCACCACACACAATGCACTCAGCAATAATCACCAGTATTAGACTTCTCTTCCTCAGTCCTTGGCCGCCAATCTCCTCCTGGGAGCTTCGTCCTGCTCCCTCTCCCGACTCTAGCTCCCAGATTGCTCGGAGGCGGCGCCTTTTATTCCCACTCGGATGTGCTCCAGGTGGCTGATGACGATCTTCCGGCAGCACTTCCTGGTGTGGCGGAAATGCTGCCCTTTGGCCCGGAAGCACTCCGGGCTTCCCTGGCAGGTTCCTCCGCCATCTTACCAAGTGTGGCGGAAGTAATGTTCTCCCAGGTTCTAGGAGGCATAAGATGCCCCCTGGTGGTGGCCACGGGTCCCAACGAGTTGGAAAGTCTCTCCTCCTCTCCCGTGGTCCTCTCCTGCTCCAGGGCGGTTGTGTCCTCCTGACCCGCAAGCTTTTACTGCCACCTTCCGGACCTTCTAGGCGTCCCGGCCGGGTAAGAACCCCAGCCGTCTGTGACAATGTAAATAAAGTATACTTTTTAAAAAATAAAAAAAAATTATGTATGTTTTTCTGTTAGTACGTTGGAAAAGGGGAAAGGCCTTAGTTACGTCCCGTGTACTTTGTGAGTGTTGCCTCAAGGGGTGGGGCCACCAGGAATGACTCTCCACCCTATTTAAGGGAGGGCCTCCCATAATTCCTGGCGTTTCATTGAACGCACTGGGATGGAGAGTTCTTGTGAATATCGGTCTCTTTGCTATCACCTTTTGATTTCCTGGCTATCAAACCTGTGTTGTGTTTCTCGACTTCGTCTTTGGATTTGTGTATTAGGATTTTTTGAACCTCTGCTCCATCATGACTTCGATTGTTTTGGATACCGCATCGGGACTCTGTTTTCTGTATTTAGTGTCTGCAGAGCTTTGTGCCTGCACATGCTTTTGTGAGAATTAACCTTTTATTTTTATCAAGATCTGTCTTGGCCCTTTGGGATTCAAGTCGGGGTATTTTTGACTGTGTTTTCCCCCTCTAGTGGGCAGCATTGGAAGTTTTTTTTCAGCCAGTTCACGGCAGAATGATTGACACCACTCCATCTGACGTCACTTCCGGGGTTTGTCCACCTGGACCCGCCTCCTCCTCCCAGAATGCCTTAAATTGGGAGGAGCCGCCATCCTAGTCAGTCTACCTAAGATGGAAGTCGGGACGACTCATTTTTCTGTGTTATAACATGTATTCTTTTCATATTTACTGCTTAAAATTATAGAGGGTTGGCCACAAGTTTCCCCAAATCACTGACCTGGTCCTGTGTTTTCTTTCACACAACATATGTTAAAAAAGAGAAAACATTTCATGGGGTGCACTTACTTTTTCACATGACAGTATGCCATTATACACTCACTGCGCAAATTCCTAAGACTGCTGTCCCAACCCAGTTCTTGGGGGCGTAGATTCTACCAGATGTTGGCAACATTCCCTTGACATTCCGGTCCATGGTGACATGACAGCGTCACGTAGTTTCTGCACATGTGCCAGTTGCACAGTCATCTCCTGTTCCAGCACTTCCCAAAGTCATTTCCATTGGGTTCAGATCAGGTGACTGGGAAGGCCACTGGAGAACACTGAATTCATTGTCACGTTCATGAAATGAGTCTGAGACGACTTTAGCTTTGTGCCATGGTGCATTATCACTGCCACTAGAAGATGGGTAAACGGTGGCCATGAAGTGATGGACATGGTCTGGAGCAATACTCAGGTAGGCTGTGGCATTCAAGCGAAGGTTGATTGGCATTAACAGATCCAAAGTGTGCCAAGAAAACATTCCTGATGCCATTACACCAACAACACCACCAGCAACCTGGACTTCAGGTTGGGTGCATGTATTCATGCTGTTGACCCTACCATCTAATTGCTTGAGCAGAAATCGAGATGCATCACACCAGTCTACGTTTTTCAAGTCTTCAGCTGCTCAGCTTTGGTGAGCCTGTGCCCACTGCAGCCTTGGCTGACAGGAGTGGAACCCAACGTGGTCTTCTGCAGTGGTAGCCCATCCGCCTCAAGACTTGACATGTTGTGCACTCTGAGATGCTTTTCTGCTCACCACAGTTGGTTATCTGAGTCACCATATACCAGCCATGGCCATTCTCCTCTCACGTCTCACTCATCAACAAGATGTGCCCGTCTGCAGGACTGGCACTCACTGGATGTTTTTTTGCGCTTCAGACCATTCTGAGTAAACTCTACAGACTGTTATGGGTGAAAATCCCAGGAGATCAGAAGTTACAGAAATACTCAAACCAGCCCGTCTGGCACCAACAGCCATGCTGTGGTCCAAGTCGCTATCGCTATCACCATTATGGTGTTTGATGTGAATATGAATGGAAGCTAATCATCTGGATCTACAGGATTTTATGAATTGCATTGCTGCTGCCATCTGATTGGCTGATTAGATCATTATATGGGTGTGTGGACCCGCAGATACAAGTGTGCCAAATTATTGTGTTCAATACCATTTGCAAACAAATAGACTAAACTTCTTTTGCTTTACCATCAGAAGATGACAGGGCTGTGCCATTTGCATGTTAACTTACAGACTTAGTGACATCTCCACATTAACTGTTTCAGGGAGGATTGTCAACAGGAGGGGTTGAGGGTGACAATCCACTGTAAACGGTAACAAAACCCACCCATATGCTTTAGTTGGGCTCTCTTTGACAGAAGGAAAGTTAGCTTCATGGGTTTGACCGAGATTCCCTCCAGTCACATGAGGAGCGAGGAGCAAAGAAAAGCAAAAATGACACCAACATCTGGCAAGAGATCGAAACGAATGCGCAAAGTAAAATACTCCGTGGACGACATTTGAACATTTTGGCGCAAGTGATTGAAAGCGAATGTAAGGTACCAGGATCAGCTGATCATGTTGCTGAACACGTTCGTGTCGCTGACCCGCTTATGGCAACGTTTGTCTGGGAGGACCACCACTTACAATGACAAGACGCACAAAGTAGGCTGTGTTGTGCTGCAACTGTGACCGCGACCACCGCCCCGGCCCCCCACAATCCGACAACAGCCTTTCAGTCAAGCCAGAGCTGGCGGCCACTGCACACAGCAACAAACATTGCTTTGTTTGATTTTCAGAAAACGGTGTTTATTGGAAAAAATATTCAGCTCTCAAAGAATTAAGGGAAAGTGGCACACTGCTGCCACATCAACCAGCAGATGGTGCTGTTGTGAAAAAAAATAGGGAAGCTGACCTCGGTAGTTAAACAGATTGTTTAAAGGCCCATCACACGAAACGACTCTTCCAGCAGTCTTCAGTCGTGGAATTCATTTACACAGTCTTGGTGAGTCTGGGAGGACGCGGTCTATGTGACATTTCCTTTGTGTCACTAGCCTGTTGTTGGCTGTTTGGGCAGACGATTCGACCCTACAGGTGTGCACAGGTGCAGCTTCAGCTTTTCAGTTTTACCTTCAGCGTCCCCTTGGATAACACAATTTAAAGTGGGCCTGAAATCGTTTTGGAGCAGTCGACATTATTATTGTTAATCATATCAGTTATCTATCTATCTATCTATCTATCTATCTATCTATCTATCTATCTATCTATTTATCTATCTATCTATCTATCTTGTGGAGGCCGGCCCGGACACAGACAGGCAGACACGTACATTTCACCCAACACACGCTTATTTACACTATTTACAAGAGTCTTTAAGTGCACCACAAACCCCACAAGTCCCTAAAGTCCTGGCCACACAATGCCTTACTTTCCTCTTCAGGCCGTCTCCTTGCCTCCTCCAGCAAGCTCAGTCCACTCCGCTCCCGACTCTCGCCTCGAATTGAAGGGAGGCGGCCCCTTTTATCCACACCCGGATGTGCTCCAGGTGCTTCCTGGCAATCTCCCACCGACATGCCCCTGTGTGGCGGAAGTGCCGGCTGTATCCCTGGAAGTACTCCGGGTGTCCCTGCTCCTCTTTTCCCCTGCACTTCCTGGTGTGGCAGAAGTGCTGAGTTCCAGGGCTCTAAAGGCATGGGGGCACCTCCTGGCAGTGACCACTGGCCCCTACAGGGTGGAGCTTCAAAGCTCTGTACCCGTGGCCCCCAAAGGAACCAGGGCGGTCGCCCCCAGATGGTCTGGGGAAGGCGTAAGCCCTCCTCCGGTCCTCCTGGGCGTCCCAGCCGGGTCGCCACCCCAGCCACCTCTGACAATCTATCTATCTATCTATCTATCTATCTATCTATCTATCTATCTATCTATCTATCTATTATATAGTGCCTTTCTCTTCTATCTATCTATCTATCTATCTATCTATCTATCTATCTATCGATTATATAGCGCCTTTCATCTATCTATCTATCTATCTATCTATCTATCTATCTATCTA
>JANRMT010062817.1:8760948-8817327 GCA_026402145.1 Polypterus bichir lapradei | reverse complement strand
ACGCAGCAACAAAAATGGCAGACTCTATACATCGGGTTCCCACTCCCAAACTGGGTTTTTATCATGGCTTCCTTCGTCTGTTATGCCACATAAACTGTCATTAAAGAAAGATAAGTCATTTCTCTTGTGTGATTTCTTACCGCCGTATCACTAAGGGAGGGGTTTCGCCTTTTTATATTATATCTTTATAGTTTTGGGTTATGTAACACGCTGCAATTACAAAAGAACTTATTCCAACAAGGGAGCTAGCGCCCCCCCACTGGATTCAGCATCATCAAACCAAATGTTTAAATCAAGACTGAAAACGCCCCTGTTTTCGATTGCCTTTAACTGTATATGAGTAACTCTGGTATCAGTTTATTAAATTTTTCATATGCACTGTTTATCTGCTGATTGGTTCCTTTAAGTTATTTGTTTTGATATTTAAGTGATTTTTTTTGTTTGTTTGCTGATTAACTATTGATATTTTTTGATTTTATTGTACAGCACATGGGTTTACACTTATGTGTTTTTTTTTATAAATAAATTTTGATTTAATTTTTGTCCTGTACACACTTAGGGGGCTCTTCTCCTGTACTGGACATGCTGGACACTGCAGCCTTCCACTGGGGTGGGTTTACTCCATTCATCCAGGACTCTGTTTGGAATAACCAATAATGTTGGTTTAGTCTCTGGGTGCTCCCTTCTGGGGTCTGGTTGCCCTCTGTGCCATAATGTGGGCAAGGCTCTGGCACTGGATAAGCATTGGGTGCCCCCCAAAATCAGAAACACTTCTTTCAAGACATTCATTTGGACCCCACTGGCCATTTCTACCCCCCAGCAGACCCGTGTCATTTTTATCTCTCACTTGTCTGTGAAAGTGTGTGTTGGAGTTTCAACTCACTTTTGTGGTTCTCCTGTTCGTTTCTAACAGTCTTTGCCTTTTCGGAGAATTTCTGTCCTTTTTATTTTTCTTCTAAATGAGCCCGTGTGAAAATCATGCATGGAGCGTGTCTGCAGCAAGAGACGTTAAACCAACGCTGCTTTTTTTCAGTCGGTAGCCATGAGACATACTAAGCCCGCGTCACCCAGCGTGTTTCTCATTACTGAGGGGCTCAATTGCTGGTGGTGCTGCCTCACAGACTTTGGTTCAACTCCCAAGTGCAACATGAAAGTTCCCCCCCATACCTGAATTACTTTTTCACTGGGGACTCAAGAGCCAACAAGACCACAGAAGCGGGCAGCCACAAAGACTTGGGTTCAATTCCCAGCCTCTCTCTGTGTGTGTGTGTGTTCCCTTTCCATGCTGTCCCTAATACGGCTTTTTCTTGGGTGCTCAGGATGTTATGCTGATATGGCGGTGAACTGGCTGGTGGCCCAATCCTCAATTCCCAGCCCAACTGTACATGCAATCTGAATGCTCTGCCCATTTGTGAGAATCTTTTCTCTTGGTAGACATGTTTACAGGCTGTGGCACACTGGTGTTGGCGCGGCTGCCTCAAAGCCACAAGGACTTGGGTTCAATTCCAGGTCTGGCTTTTTATGTTCTTCCTGTTACGTGCAGTACAGACCAAAGAGAAGCACAGGGGCCCACTTGTTGGCACCGCTGCCACATGAACCATAGTTTGAAAACATGAAATGATTTTTTTTGAATGAAGGTCTACAGGACGGTAGTGAGACCAGCTATGTTATATGGGCTGGAGACGGTGGCACTGACCAGAAAGCAGGAGACAGAGCTGGAGGTGGCAGAGTTAAAGATGCTAAGATTTGCACTGGGTGTGACGAGGGTGGACAGGATTAGAAATGAGGACATTAGAGGGTCAGCTCAGGTTGGACAGTTTGGAGACAAAGTCAGAGAGGTGAGATTGTGTTGGTTTGGACATGTGCAGAGGAGAGATGCTTGGTATATTGGGAGCAGGATGCTAAGGATAGAGCTGCCAGGCAAGAGAAGAGGAAGGGTTAAGAGAAGGTTTATGGATGTGGTGAGAAAGGACATGAAGGTGATGGGTGTGACAGAGCAAGATGACGAGGACAGAAAGATATGGAAGAAGGTAATCTACTGTGGCAATCCCTAATGGGAGCAGCCAAAAGAAGAAGAAATGATTCCAGAACACCAACATGACATTCTCAAACCCACTTAATTCGGTTCAGGGACATGGGTGGCCAAAGCCTAACCGGGCAGCATCGGGGCAAGGCGAGAACCAACTCTGGGTAGAATGCCCTTCCATCCACCATGACATAACTTCAGCTGACCTAAAACGTCACGACAAACTGTGACTCGGCTCAGTTCGGTTTATTTTTGTATAGCGGCCCACCTCTCCCCAGCTGATAGATGGGACCAAAGGAACACGCATCATAAAAAGACCCTCTATGGATACAACCAATGAGCCTACACTGGGAATCTCCATTAGTGAATGAATGCATTTTAATATTATATACAGTACGTAGCTCCATTAACGGTGTGTGACTACGGTATGCATCTCAATTAGCAAGTTAATGAATCCTTATTTTTTACAGCGTCATTAACAACATGTGACTAGAATGGGTATCACAGTTAGTGAATGAGTAAATCCCATTTTTATATAGCGCCTTTAATGGCATGTGACTAGAACATGTACTCGTATCTCAATTAGCAAATGAATAAACCTTAGTGTCAAGGAACTACTTAATCTAATTCAAGGTTGCAAGAGGCCGGAGTCTTTTATTCTGGCATCACCAGATATAAGGCAGGAATCGGCTCTGGATGAGATGCCAGTCAATGGAGTATTTAGAATATTGTGATCAATGGTATCAAATGTGGCACTAAGAGGATGAGAACAGATAAACAGCCTCTGTCTGCATTTACCCGCAGTCCTTGAAAGTGGATGTGCTTCTGAAGGTGGCAAAGTGGTGGGCACGGCAGGCTACGCCCTGCTGTTTGTTTCTTTGTTTTTCTCCTAGAATGCAGTTGGAGCAGTTGGAAATGAATTGTTTCTCCACGAAGTACAACGGCTGCCCAGCTTACCACAATTTACAGCCAGGCAGGGTGGATTTCTCAGGACTGTTTTTTTAGATCCCCAATGAAACCCTAACAGGAAGAGCCTGAGTGCGTCAGATTGACAAACAAACAGCAGCCGTCACGGTGCCCAGCCTCGCCCTGATTAGATAAAAAAAAGCAAACCTTCAGTGAAGCCTGATAAATTCACAACAAATGAGCACAACAGGGAAGCAACCTCGGCTTTCCATATTCCCTCTAAATTTGTGACTAGGCGTTGAATGAAAGCCACCATAAGGAATGGGCAATTGATCGACTGGAAGTTCAGTGGATTGAGAAATAATTCATTTTTTGTTTATTGAATTTATTAAAACCAAATAACATTCCATACAAGCAAGTCAAATTTAACAAAACTAAATTCAATTCAACCTCCGACCAAGAGAAACTGTAAGACCAGCCAGAGTGAAACTGTAAGAGTCGAAAAAAGGGGAAGAGAATCCTTTTCCACAGTTTAATTGCTTATTCTAATATATTATTGATTTGGTCCTGCCAGATTTTTAAAAAGTTCTGCACAGATCCTCTAAGTGAGAATTAAATTTTTTTAATTTCGTATAGTATATAACATCAGTTACCCACTGACTTAACAGAGGTGGGTTAGGATTCTTCCATTTGAGCAAGATAAGTCAACATGCCAATAGTGAAGTAAAGACAATTACAGTTTGTTTGTCCTTCTCCACTTGAAGCCCCTCTGTGAGCCCACCAAACACAACTATTGGTGGATTAGCAGGGATTGTGACACCAAGGCTCTCTGAAAGGCATTTAAAGATTTTGGTCCAGAATGTTGTTAACTTGGTGCATATCGAGAACATGTGGCCTAGTGAGGCTGGAGCTTGATTGCAACGTTCGCAGGTTGAATCTTGCCCCGGAAACATTTTGGACAATTTTTAACGAGACAAATGTTCTCGATAAAAGATTTTAAGCTGAATAATTGCATGCTTTGCGTATTTCAAGCTCGAGTGAATTCTGTGCGTGGCTGCCTTCCACTCCATTTCTGAAATGTTGAGCGAGAGATCCTTCTCCCATTGCACTCTGGGATGTTTGAAAGGAAGGGACTTTAAAACGTTTTTATACATTATTGAAATGCTCCATGAGTCCTCAAGACTGATCAATATCTCTTCTGGAATAGAAATAGGTGGGAGGTGAGGAAAATTGGGCCGTTTCCATTTAGCAAAGTTTCTAATTTGGAAATAGTGGAAACATTGTGTTGATGGGAAGCTAAATTTGGAGTGTAATTGTTCGTAGGTTGCAAAGACGTTATCTATGTACAAATCTTTAAGTGATTTAATCCCATACACCTTCCAAATATTACAAACTGTGTAAGTTTGAGAGGGTGGAAAAATGTAGTTATCGTGCAGAGGTGCCACAGATAAGAGCTTCTGTATCTTGAAGTGCTTCCTACATTGGTTCTGAGTGATTGAAGGACATTTGGTTTGTTAGTATAGTGACGATAATTTGTATTTACTGGGGAACAAAACAAGTTATATGAAGAGGTACTGCAGGATTTATTTATTAATTTGTGACAATGTCCAGGTTTTTATAGCTTGTGTATTTACCGTTTAATAATAGAATTGAAAGTTAGGTAGTGCTGTTCCACCTTCTGTTGTAAGTCATTGTAGGGTCACCCTTTGGATACGTGGATGTTTTGAACTCTAAATAAATAAATGAGGTTACGATTGAATCTAATTTCTTAAAAAATTATTTGTTGATGTATATAGGGATGCTTTGAAATAGAAAAAGAAGCTTAGGGATGATAGTCCTCTTGACAATGTTAATTCTCCCTGCTAATGTAAGATGGAGGGTAGACTATCTATGCACGTCTTATTTAGATTTTTCCATGCAGACAGCAAAATTATGTTGAGAAAGAGCTTTAGGTTTACTTGATACCCCTCGGTATTTAAACTGATCTGCGACGATAAAAGGGAAGGTGTCCAATCTAATGTTGTGTGCTACAGAATTCACTGGAGTCCTGAAATCTTTTGAAATTCTGCTAGTCATATTAGGACTGCAGACAGAATATTTTGTGGATCTGATATATATAGTACCATAGTATCTGTATATAGTGATATTTTTTCGGTTCAAGTCCTTCTCTGATAATCCCCTTTATCTCATAAGCATTTCAAAAGTGAACAGCCAATGGCTCAATGGCAATTGAAAATAGCAGTGGTGACAGGGGGCATCCTTGTCTAGTATCACGTTCTAGTTTGAAGTAGTCTGAAATAATGTTTGATCCATGCACATACCGTTTTTACTCGTGTCAGATGCGCACCCTAATTTTACAAAGAAAATCGTTGTGATTGTATAGGAAGCGTTTAGAGAGAGAGAGAGCGAGCAAGCAAGCCCAAGCAGAAGAGTAAACATTACAGAATTACATTTCCTCATGTATGACGTGCACCTGATTTTCTAATGCTAATTTTTGGGAAAAATTGTGTGCGTGGTACACGCGTACTGTAAATACGGTATGTTTGGGCCAAACCCAAATTTGTGCAATGTAGTGAAAAGGTAGTCACATTTAACCATATCGAATGCCTTTTCTACATTCAGAGATAATAACTTTCTGGGTGAATATATTACATTAAAAAGGTGTTGAAGCTAAGTGTCTGCTGTTAATAAATTCAGTTTGGACTTGGGATATTACTGAAGGGATTTTTTCAATCTTTCTAGCTAGAACATTGGAGAGTATCTTAACATCATTATTTAGAAGTGAGATTGGTCTGTATAATGCACATTGTAATAAGTCCTTTTTCCTTAGGAAAGACAGTAATTAATGCTTTGTGAAAAGTTTGAGGTAGAATTTTAGTGTGTCTGGCTTCTGTAAATGTTGCTATTAAAACAGAGCTAACTTAATTGAGAATTTTTTATAGAATTCGGCAAGGTAGCCATCAGGGCCTGCTGCTTTCCCACCTGAAGTGAGTTTATAGCTCCTAGTAATTCTGAGAGTGTCAGAGTTTTATCCAATTCCTCTGCACTGAGAGTATCTAGTTGTGTTCTCTGTAATGCATCTAAAATGCATTAGGTTGTGTCTTGTCTTCTTTAAACTGAGTAGAATATAAGGACTTATAGTCGTCTCAAAATGTGCACATTATATTTTGTGGTCAATGATTTTGTCTCCATCTATGTTGGTTATTACTGATATTGCATTGCGAACTTCCAGCTTGTGGATTTTTTGAGCTAAGATCTTATTAGCCTTCTCTCCTTGTTCATAGTAATGATGTCACAATTTAAAAATGAGTTGTTCCATTTCTTTTGTTGTCAAGAGGATGAGTTCTAAATTCAAAGCCTGTCTTTTCCTATAAAGTGCCTTATTTGGGAACTCAACGTGCTCTTGATCTCTTCAGGTAATTTTACTGAATAACTCTGATGCCTTCTTAATTTTCGATTTATTCTTGTGGATGAGATATGAGATAATATATTCTCTTAAAAATGCCTTCAGAGTTTCCCCAGAGTATTCCAGCAGAGACCTCTGAGGATGTGTTTGTCTCTAAAAAAAATCAGTTTGCTTGGATATAAATTCTGTACAGTTCTCGTCTGCTAATAACAGGGGGTTAAGACACCAGCTGCGTGATGAGTATGTGGGGCATAATGGATTTGAGCTCCATGATTAGACGGGTGTTGTCGGAGATAACAATAGTGTCATACTTGTAAGATTTTATCGTGGGCAAAAAACTTGTTATCTATACAGAAATAATTAATTCTTGAGTAACAGTGATGTACTGGTGAGAAGAAGGAACGTGCTCTTGAGGTTGGATTTAGAAATCACCAATGGGTCTGATAACTTGTGATCAGTTACACAACTTATGTGTTACAACTTACAGTTACATCTGTGCAATTGTTTTTGCAGTGTTAAATGTTATCGTCCAATCTCTTTGCAACCGAAACTGATCCTTACTTACTAAGTGGGTCTCCTGTAAAAATTAGTATCTTGGTGCTTAGACCTGTTAGGTGAGAGAATACTGCACTTTCTCTTAAATTCATGATTGAAACCTTTAACATTCCAGCTCACACAGTTCATTGTTTGATCCTAGAGCCATTGCTTCTGAACTTTTGTTGACATTTTGGACTCTTAAATTAAGGTAGTACATTATTACATTAGATAGCTTTAACCTTAATTTCCAATTTTGCCAGGAGTTATCGCTACGAAGCCTATTGTTGTGTTGGCACTAACAATTGTGTGGGTTTATTATAAAATACCTCAGAACTGGTTTCTTCCAAGTTGCACAAGCACACATATACACTATAATCCTCTTTTTTTCTTTGTCCTTCCATCTCTTCTCTCTCCTTCCACCTCCCTCCAGTGAGTGTTGTCTTTTTTCATCCCAGTTCTGACTCACCGGAGGAGGCTGGATGGCTTCCTTTTATGTCAGAATCAGGAAATACTTCTGGTGCCAGGGCTTAGTTGGAAAGAAGCATTTCCAGGTCAAGTCCTGAGAAGTAGGGGCTGCGTCACCCACTCATGGCTCCAATGGGACTCAGTAGGGCTGACTCTCAGTACTACAACTGCCATCATGCCCCAAATGGTTCTACAGTGATTCCACAGTCCTGGAATGCTGCCATCTAGTGCATGGAGGATGAAAATATACAAATTTAGGATCTTTCCCTCACTGCTCCCTTATTCTTGTCTTCCAGTCCGGGTGAGGATCCCATACTCATCCCAGTCGGGATGCCATACCATCTTGCTTGGCACTTGCAACAGGAAATAATCCTAATAACAGTGAGACTGTTGTGAAATAACTGGTTAAAAGGTTGGCAAATGACACGTTTCTTTATCTGAAGTAGTGAATAAAAAAAAATGGTGGGCTTTTCTCTTGTTTTTTTAAAGATTTTTTTTTTCTGGTTATGGTTCTTGCTACAGCCTTTTGACTACATTTTTTTGGTTCTCATTTCAGTTTTGTCGACAGTTCTCTTAATCTTCCGCAGTTCTTTTCCTTGAGTTTTGACTACATATTTTTTCCCAGTCTCACTCTAAATCTCAGAGGCAAAAGGAAACTGCATATGGTGTAAAAATCTCTTACCAGCACTAAACACTTGCCTAAGAAAACAGAGCTCAATAAATAATGGAGTTGAATGGCACTATCCACATGAGCGCCTGCCTACCTAGAACTAGCTCCTCATTGTCTTCACTGTTTCAGTCTCTCTGCAGAAGAAAATCGATACAAAGAAGGGAATCAAATGGCAGAGACACAAGGGCAACACAAAGGCAAGAGTCTGAAGGTAGCAAAGGTCCAAATACTAAAGAGCAGTGATTGGCAAATGAGGCTCAACAAACTCACAGTCATGAACCACTCAGTAAGTTAAAACCAGAATGTATTACTTTGAGTGAGTTGTTCATGCAATTTGATTTCTTTTATTAGATCTTTCTGTTAAGAAAAAAGCTCAACCATCGCTCTGACCCGTGGTTTCCATAACATGGCTGCCATTTCGTCACACATTATCGTGAGTGTCTGTCTGACATGTCCTAGATAACAGATTCAGAAAACTATCCATGATTGCACAAATAGGAACTAAAATGGAAGTTACAAATAAAAAAAAACTGTAACTTAAGGCAGAGTGGAGATTTGTTTCGGTATCTGTAAGGTTCAAATCCCGTTACTGCCAGAAGGGATCCTACTCTGTTGGGCCCTTGAGTAAACCTTTTAACCAGAAATTTGGTCCAGGGGCTCTGTGCAATGGCTGACTCTGTGCTCTGACTCCCAAAGGTCATGTGAAATGGTAATTTCCTCTCAGGGATTAGCAGAGTAATGTCATGACTCAGGAGTCCCAAAAGCACTTTCAAAAATTGCCGTTTTTGGGGGGAATACCGTCAAATCCCAACTAGATAAAAGAAAGGGCCATAATAACTTTAGGAAAAATAAAAGGTTTGTTTTATCAATAGGCTCTGCAACACACAAAGAGCAGAAAGGAATTGCCTGAAAAGGTAAGGCAATCACAGCAAACAAAGTCCCGTAAAGAATCCAAAGGCATAGTCGTAAACAGAAAAACAGGTTAAAAAAAATCCAGAAAACACAGAAGAAGCCATAGCAGAAGGAACAATAGACACAAGACACTCCACTCCCCAGAGCATTTGAAATAAGCCGCCAGGAACTATGGAAGGCCCTCCCATAAACAAGGTGGAGGGCCGTTCCTGGTGTTGATTGGCAGGTGACCCCGCCCCTCGGGGGAAACCACCCACAAAACACATGGACATCATCTAAGTCTTTTCCACTTACAAATTAACAGAAAGAAAAATGTACATAATAAAAAAAAACAAATACAAATAAACGGCATAAAATTAGACAATACAACCAAGAAATTCCACTTTGAATCCCAGCCAGGGGAGAAATGCTGGCTGAAACGTGGTAAGTATTTCGAAATCAAAAATAAAAATTATCAAACTCCAGCAGTAACCATAGGGCATATGAGAGCAACAGTTAAAAAGAATATTAGGGAGGCTAAAAGGCAGCTGGAGAGAAATATTACAGAAAAGTAGAAAGATGACCCAAAGAGATTCCTTCAGTATTTTAGTAGTGAAAGAACAGTCAAGGACGAGGTGAAGATTATAAGGAATGGTAAAGGTGAGCTTGAATATACAGACAGTGAAATAGCAAATGGTTTGGTACTCACATTTTAGTGAAATTTTTTCTGATAAACTCCTGTCACACGCATGCGTATATGGGACAGTTGTAGGGCTCAGTTGATGGTAATTCACCACCAATCCATTAGGAGGTGCTGTATGATAACATCCTCTCTTTCTGCTCTCTCTTCAGACTAGAAGACGGGCAGCTTTCTAAGTGGATGGCACTTTGTGTCCATCCACCAAGACTCGCCTCTTCCTGCCAGTATGAATGGAAGACTCGCCATCTTGGATAGTCTGAGTAGGACTCCGGCCTGAGGAGACTCGATTTCACGTGATTTATTTTATTTCAGTTATAGAGGGTTTGCCCATGGGTGCCCCAAGACTCTCACTACCTCTGTTGATCTTATTACATTCCCAAAGGTAACAGGGACTACTTAATGGTTTGGAAATTTTAGAGAGAGAAGTGCTGCTTAGATTAAATAGACTGGAATGTAACAAATCAACAGGAGCAGATCACATTTATCTCAGAGTGCCACCTAAGTAAATTAGTGAGTACAGATAGAAACTCCTGGCACATACCCATTTTTTGAACATCTCTCACACTGGAGAATTTCCTGCAGACTGGAGGCTAGCAAATATTATCCCATTGTATAAAAAGGGTGATAGGGAAGATTCAAGGAACTAGAGGCCAGTAAGCTTTACGCGCATCACAAACAAATTGATGGAAATGAATTTTTAAGGAGATGATCGGGCAACATAAACCTCGGTTATTTTTGTGTCTCACCTCATATAACAAATGGAGTAGCGTGTGCAATTTTGGTCTCCATTTGTGTTGACGGTTGAAATTTGCATTTTTCACAGGGAATATGCTGCATTCGCCACTGACCTTGTTCACCAAGTATTTTCCTGCAAATTCTCCGTGTGGCCGGCCTATATGAATATTTTTTTCTCCTCTTTCAGTGATTGTACCACCTCTATAGAAAACAGCAGGGTGTTATGCTTGGGAGTCCCAAAGCACATTAGCCTTTCTAAAAATGCCCACTAAGGGGGGGGGGGGGGAATCCCATCAAAAACCCTAGCTATGTACCAAAAGGCTCATGTAGAATCTTCATAAAATAAAAGGTTTATTCTCACAACAAATGCTTTTCCAAAAAAAAATAATGAATCACCATAGAGCACAAAAGTGCAAAATGGACTTACCTGAAACAATACAGCAATCCAATGCAAACAAAGAATCCAAAGAGTAAATACAGTGAACCCTCGTTTATCACGGTTAATCCGTTCCAGACTCTACTGTGATAAATGAATTTTCGCGAAGTAGGATTCTTTATTTATAAATCGAATATTTTTGCAGCTAGAGTATAGAAAACCTGTTTACGACCTTCTAAATACGTTTTTTAACATTATTAGAGCCCTCTAGACATGAAATAACACACTTTAGTCACCATTACACTCGTATTACCCAATATATTAGACAAAATAAGAGAAAATAAGGCATATTAGACATTACAAATATATTATTACTAGGCTCACCCGCCTTTTAAGGCGACCGACTTTTATCCATTTATCAATTTGTGTGCGCTCCATGTGTATGTACATCAGGCATGTAAGTGTAGGGAATGAGAACATTAAAGTGCCCATTCATAACATCTCCCGAAAACCTACGTTTTTTTATCCCCTCGAGTGCCTGTCCAAAGTCGTACAATGTCAGTCCGAATCTGTACCGCTAAAGACGGAGTTTCATGCACTAAATAAGCTATAGATGAGAATAAGCAAGCACCATCTCCCCTGATATTTACTACGCGGTGAGGCATTTGTACCCCATCAACATTAATTATTTCCAGAGACATCATTTTGTCTATTTTTCCAGCGCATCGCGCACAAAATCAAGCACTCTGCTCACATCGCATCGCTTCTTACCGCAAGCCGCAAGTAGTAAGTCTGTGATAAGCGGAATAACGCTACGCTTTGCACTCACGGGACAGAAGGACAATCCCGACCGCTTTTATATAGTAGATTATTGTACTGTACATTTAAATACACACACACAGTTCTTACACACAACCACTAACCTGTGAAGGCACAACATCAGTAGGAGAGTCTTCAGGTGGTGCAGTATATTCAGCAGGTGCATCGTTGTCTTCTTCCGCTGAAGGAGTACTAAGAGTAGGCAGTGGGTACCTGGGTGCGCGGCTGAAGAACATCTTGATAGGCAGTTGCTGGCGCTGTCTTTTCATATGCGTGAGGAGGCTTTTGTAGGGTATTGCCATCTTTAATCATATCCAAGAGTTTCATCTTCTCCTGGATAGCAAGCATCTTCCTCCGGCACTTAGTTTTATTGTCAGAAGGCTTAGAAAAAGCAGCACGTTTAGGAGCCATCGTGGGGCTTAGATAAAAGTTCTCAGAAAGCGCATGCGTAGTGACGTAAGCGTGTATGAGAAAAAATCGCGATAGAGTGAAGCCGCGAAAGTCGAACCGTGATATAGCGAGGGATCACTGTAATGTCAAAAATCCAACAAATCCCATTAAGCACAGAAAAAACAGAATAACTCACCAAAAACTGCCAAGAATTTTCAAAATGAACCACAAGGAACTGTCAGAGACCCTCCAGGTTTATAGGGTAGAGAGGGCTGCTCATGGCCCTCTTGGGGGACCACCCACAAAACACAAGGCAGATAAGAAAGGCATAGAAAACAAAAGCAACATCAACACACCTCAACGACAAAAAAAGACATAAGACAAGACTTTGTACCCCAGCCAGGTGAGGAAGCCAGGCTGCGATGTAACATGGGGGCATTTGTGTTTCTGTTATACTTTTTTATTCTCTCTGCACTCATCCTTCCCTTGGGTGTGTTTGTATGATATCCATATACTTTGGCCTTCTTGTTATTGTCACATATGTGTGCCTGGGGACCACCTTCCTGGTTCTGGTGAGGTTAGCAGTTCCACCCAAGGATGATAGGGGGCACTGATGCTAACGGTATCCTCTCTTTCTCCCGTAGCATGAAACAGCCACCCAAGGACAATGCCTGGCTCCGCCCACAAGGTTCCACAGAGACTCCGCCCCTTCTGGCGCCAATGACATAACAAGGGGGCCGCCTCTAAGCAAAGTGGTGTCAGTGTTTGACCTGCTTGTGAAGAGAACAGAACTCCAGCACTGATTTAAAAGCAAGCCTGATACAAGCCATATATACAGTACTTTCAGTTTGGCGGCTTTACTTTTAGTTTTTTTTTGTTATAATTGAATGTAGCAACTCGGGTGGTGACCCCAATTTTTTGCCTGCCTTTCACCAGTTTGCTTTCACATCCACCTTACAGCATTCATTTTTGTTGCACAGGATTACTAACAGGACCTCCCACCTATCATTTTTTTCATAGTATAATTAAAATTACCTGTAAATTATTTTAAAAAAAGCATCTTGATATGACACTAATAAGGCAAATCAATAACACAGCTGATAATTGGACGAATCCCTACATAGGGAGAAGGGGTCGGGCTGATGCTGTGGCTGCAAAAACTGAGACCGTTGAAAAATTTCCATTGAAACTTGCATTTCTCCTTTTTTGTTTAATAATTTTATTCTTTTTCAGCAGGACACAACTGCCCAAATTGTTTCTGAAGTGAAATTACAAATGAAACAGCCGATAGAAAAGGGCAGGCTGGTTTATTATTGGATTTCTTTTCATTTACTTGTCATTTCTTTGTTTCTATTCTACCTGAAAAAGGGAAGCGAGACGGCGCTGAGATCCTTTGAGACTTGGTGTCCATCTAGAGAGTGAAAGCGAAAGCAGCTGCTGAGGCCCCCTGGTGCCTTCTGCCATTGGCTTGTCCCTACTGCCATAGTGCAGTGAAGAAAATCAAAAGAGCAGGGAGACTTATTGGAACTGGAGCCAAGGGCCCATTCATCTCAAACCAAAGCACTGAAGAATTGCAACGGGCTGAGAACTATTTACACCAAATCATGATCTTCCATTAGGGTCACACACTAAGAAGCTCCAATAGCACACCACAAAGGTCTCTGTAACCCACTCCATTGCTCCACTCCTAGAGTGAGTCAAAGGTTTCTCCACCACCTGCTCAGGTGTTATGGACATTGGAGCACATCACAAATGTCTCTGCACCCTGCTCTACTGTACCGATCTGATGTTCTGGCCTGCTTCCTGTGGTAAGTTCCACCTGAGAATCCCGCTGCACAACAAGGGTCCACTTACGGACCATTCTCCACTGCTTCTTTCTTCCCGATGACATACTGCTCCATGCTGCTCTACCCATTCTCGTGGGACGTGAAAGTGTCTCTCTGAAAAAGTCACGTCTCGTCTCTCTTCCCAAGATTTTATTATTATAATAGAAAGATATATATATTTACAAGTTAAATCCTGTTATTGTGAATACCGAAGTAATGAAATTTTCAGAATAACGAATATTTTTTTGGGGGCCAAGAGAAATGTTCCTAGAACATTGTGTCAAATGAATCTTGTTTTAGCAAAATGTAAATCTCAGTATAACAAATATTTTTTCAAATCAAAAATGGCCATCGAAGATATTAATGCGATGCAAAAAATAATCAGTTCTGCTCCTACACGTTCCATGCCGAGTCTCAAAAAGAGAGAGAGAAATTTCCAGTCCCGGCCAGTCTCGACGAGCATGTAGGCGTGACAGCACAGTCAGTGTTCCACCGAGGGTCTGCGTGGGTGGATACTTTACTGTTTGAGCTTTTGCGCCTTTGAGAAGAGGTACGCTGAACGCACCCCAAGGAGACGCGGTTGCTCCCCAGAAACCCCCTCTTAAACGGTGATAACAATGGGAAACAAATAACAGTTGTTTTTATTACGTCCTCTTTGCTCGATCAGCTGCTGGCTTGCTGCTGATGCCCTGTTGTGTGATCTGCATTTCGTGCGCCGCTTCGAACGTTTAAAAGCCTGTACAGCAGCTGTCCTACTCTTTGTCTCATTGCCTTGTCTCTCTTGTCCCCCAGACATTCTCAAACACTCTGCAATCTCTTTTCGCTGTTCCATTATTTCACAGAGTAATATTTTCAGTTTGTGCTAATGTGATGTTTACTCTCATTTTTTTGGGACTTTTATATTTTCCTGCTTCTATTATCTCCTCGGGGGAGCATCCTCCACTAATCTTACCTGCTCTGCATGTGTATCACGGGACTTGCTTCCAAAGGTTGTAAGTATGACGTGACTTGCCCGTCTCGTGGGACGTGAAAGCGTCTCTCTGTCTGTCTTCCAAAGATCTCGTCTTGTTGCAAGATTTTTTATTTTTTTATTTTTTATTAATTTTATTGCACTCCATACAAAGCAATCAAGTTTTTACAAAAAGAAAAATAGAGTCAAGAACAGATCGATCCCCACCCTTGAGAGAGAGAGCAAGCCAAACGGCATAAACATTTTACAGCTTTTAAACATACCTAAATTAATAAATTCTCTATGCTTCATGAACTTATTTTTAAAATATTACTGATTAGATCCTGCCATGTTTTGAAAAAAGTCTGTACGGATCCTCTAACTGAGTATTTGATTTTTTCCAATTTCAAATAATATAACACATCGGTTTCCCACTGACTTAAAAGAAGAGAGTTTGGGTTCTTCCAGTTTATCAGAATAAGTTTGCGTGCCAAAAATGTAGTGAATGCAATCACAGTTTGTTTGTCCTTCTCCACTTTATGCGCCTCTGGAAGAACACCAAACACGGCTGTTAATGGGTTAGGAGGGATTGTGAGTCTAAGGCTATCTGAAAGGTAATTAAAAATTTTTGTCCAGAATAATGTTAATTTGTTGCAGGCCCAGAACATGTGACCTAGTGAGGCTGGGACTTGGTTGCAACGTTCACAGGTTGGATCATGCCCTGGAAACATTTTGGAGAGTTTTAGTCGAGACAGATGTGCTCGATATATAATTTTGAGTTGTATAATTTTATGCTTTGCGCATATGGAGCTCGAGTGAATTCTCTGCATTGCTACTTTCCACTCCTTTTCTGATATATTAATTGAGAGATCTTTTTCCCAGTGTCCTCTTGGATCTTTGAAAGGGAGGGATTGTAAAATGATTTTATATATTGTAGAGATGGAGTCTAAGTCCTTGAGATTGAGCAATATTATTTCCAGCATGGATGAGGGTGGAAGATGAGGAAAATCTGGAAGGTTCTGTTTAACAAAGTTCCTGATTTGAAGATAGTGAAAGAAATGTGTAGCTGGAATGTTAAATTTGGAATGTAATTGTTCATAGGAAGCAAAGACGTTGTCTATATAAAGATCTCTAAGCAAGTTAATTCCAAATTTTTTCCAGATATTAAACTGCATATGTTTGTGAAGGTTGAAAGAGGTGGTTCTCTTGCAGAGGTGCCACAGATAGAAGCTTCTCCGTCTTAAAATGCTTTCTACATTGGTTCCAGATTCTAAGTGAGTGGAGCACAATTGAGTTATTTGTATATTGCCGATAGCGTGTGTTTATTGGAGCACAGAGCAAGGAATACAAAGAAGTACTGCAGGATTTTACTTCTATTGCGGTCCAAGCCTGTGTATGTTCTTCTATTTGTGTCCAGGTTCTTATCGCCTGTATATTTGCTGCTCAGTAATAAAACTGGAAGTTAGGTAGAGCCATGCCGCCTTCCTTTTGTCTTTGTAAGGTCGCTCTTTTGATGCGTGGATGTTTTGAATTCCAAATAAATGAGGTTATTGTTGAATCTAATTGCCTAAAGAATGATTTTTTAATGTATATTGGGATGTTTTGAAATAAAAAAAGGAGTTTAGGAAGAATATTCATCTTAACAGTGTTAATTCTTCCAGCTAGTGTGAGATGAAGGGTTGACCATCTATGCAAGTCTTGTTTAATTTTTTCAATGCAGACGGCGAAATTTTGTTGATAAAGAGCTTTATGTTTACTTGTGATGTTTACCCCGAGGTATTTAAACTGTTCTGCAATGATAAAAGGTAGGGTATCTAAACTAATATTATATGCTTGAGAATTCACTGGAAAGAGTACACTTTTATTCAGATTAATTCTGAGACCAGAGATCTTTTGAAATTCTGTGAGTGCTGCTAAGACTGCAGGCACAGAATTTTCTGGGTCTGATATATACAGTACCATGTCATCTGCCTATAATGAGATTTTCTGTTCCAGTCCTTCTCTGCTAATCCCCTTTATCTGATCAGTATTTCGACAATGTATTGCCAGTGGTTCAATGGCAATCGCAAACAGAAGCGGTAAAGTAATTTAATCCATGCACAAATGTTTGGGCCAAACCCAAACTTCTCCAATGTAGTAAAAAGGTATTTCCATTCAATCTTGTTGAATGCTTTTTCTGCATCCAATGATAATATGATGTCTGGGGTGTTTGATTTAGTTGGTGAGTATATTACATTAAACAGGCGTCGAAGATTTGAAGATAAGTGCCGGCCCCTAATAAATCCAGTTTGGTCTTGTGATATTACCGAGGGGAGCACTTTCTCCATCCTTCTGGCTAAGATTTTAGAGAGTATTTTAACGTCGTTATTCAGAAGTGAAATTGGTCTGTATGATGCACATTGTAATAAGTCCTTATTATTGTTTTGAAAAGACAGTGATTAGTGCTTGGCGAAAGGTTTGTGGAAGAGATTGGTTATCTCTGGCTTCTGTAAATGTTGCTAATAGGAGGGGAGCTAGCTGAGCGGAGAATTTCTTGTAAAATTCTGCAGGGTAGCCATCAGGGCCTGCTGCTTTCCGGCCTTGGAGTGACTTTATAGCATCTAGTAATTCTGATAACGCCAGAGGTTTATCAAATTCCTCCGCACTAAAAGCGTCTATTTGTGGTATCTGTAATGTATCTAGAAATGTATTAGATTGTGTATTGTCTTCTTTAAACTCAGTAGTATATAGGGATTTATAGTAGCCTCTGAAAGTGTGCGTTATATTTTTGTGTTCGACGATTTTATCTCAGTTCGTGTTGGTGATTACCGAGATTGCGTTGCGCACTTCTTGCTTGTGAATTTGTTGAGCTAAAAGCTTATTAGCTTTCTCTCCATGTTCATAATAATGATGTCTGGATTTGTAGATTAGTTGTTCAGTTTCTTTAGTTGTCAAGAGGTTTAATTCCGAATGTAGAGCCTGCCTCCTCCTATGTAGAGTCTCGCTTGGTAGTCTGGCATGTTCTTCATCTATTTTAGCAATTTCGCTTTTTATCTCTGCTACTTTCTTGGCTTCGAATTTATTTCTGTGGGAAAGATATGAGATAATCTGACCTCTTAAGAAGGGCTTAAGAGTTTCCCAGAGTATTCCTGCAGAGATCTCGGGTGATGTATTTGTCTCTAGAAAGAATTTGATTTGTTTGGGTATAAATTCTGTACAATTCTCGTCAGCTAATAGAACCGGGTTGAGGCGCCATCTGCGGGGTGAGTGTATGGGGCTTAGTAATTTTAGCTCCAAGATCATAGGTGCATGGTCAGAAATAACAATAGCATCGTATTCGCAAGATTTAATCATAGGCAAGAAGTTATTGTCTATAAAGAAGTAATCAATCCTTGAGTAACAATGATGCACTGGTGAGTAGAAAGAATATGTTCTTGAATTTGGGTTTAAAAACCTCCAGGGGTCTGATAAGTTGTGATCAGTTATAAACTTTGTAATTATCTTTGCGGAGTTAGATGCTGTTCCCCCTGTGGAGGAAGTCCTATCTAAAAGTGGATTTAGAACACAATTGAAGTCCCCCGCTATTATAACTTTATGAGAGTTCAGATTGGGAATGGATGCAAATAAAGTTTGTATAAATTCCTTATCAAAATTAGGTGCATAAACATTCATCAAAATCATTTTACAGTTAGATAAGTCTCCCATGACCATTACATATCTCCCTTCAGGATCCAATACTACATCTGATGCTACAACTGGTACTGTTCTATGTATGAGAATTCCCACCCCTCTAGTTTTCTTTGTAAAACTAGAATGGAACATTTGGCCACTCCAGTCTTTTTGCAGCCGGAACTGATCCTTGCTTAGTAAGTGGGTCTCCTGTAAAAAATACTATTTTAGCATTTAAAACTGTTGGGTGAGTGAGTACTTTCTTTCTCTTTAATTCATGATTCAGGCCTTTAACATTCCAGCTTACGAAGTTAACTGTCCCGTCATGGAGTCACTGATTCTGAGTTTTTGATGTTATTTTATAGTCTTAACTGGAAGTGAGACAGCTTCGGCCTTAATTTCCTATTTCCCCTAGAGTTGTTGCCATGCAGCTTATTATTACGTTGGTAGTTATAATTATTAAGATTAATAGGATAGATTAGGTATAGATCAAGCCTGCTCTCTTTCTCTCCCCCCCTTAACCCCCCACCCTCCCTTTTTGCCTCCCCAAGTGAGGCTAAAACCCACTTCACGCAGTCCCGGTCCTCTGACATACCCAGAGACAGAGCACGTCCAAAGCAAAACAAGCCCCAATGCAGCGGCGCTTTAGGGTTAAAAGATAGAGATATCTGTTACCAATATAGTCTTTAAAAAAGAAAAAAAAAGAATTTTGCACTTAAAATATATATATAGTCTTCAGCAATTTTAGTGCATTAAGATGATACACCCAGATAATAAACCCGGGTGATGGTGTTAAAGATGTGTCCAAAATAAGCATAACAAGTCTTAATGCAGTAATAGCAATTACAATAAACCAAGGGTATGATATTGAACAGTCTTGTTTAGGAAAGGAAAGAAAAAGTAATTAAGCACAATAAAACATAAACAGATAGCGCCCTAGTAATACTAAGTAATAATGAGAATATATGAGAATAAATGAGAATATATGCTGATAAAAAACCTGTATTTTAAAACAAATAGATCAGACAGTAGATTATTAATCCTTGCTTTATCATTTACCGCCATGACTCACTATTATGTATCAGAATAGTCCCGGGATCAGCTTTCTTAATTCCTTTTCTGCTTCTTCCTTGCTAGCGAAGACATAGAAATGACCTTGCCATCCCACTTTAAGTTTTGCCGGATACAAGAGGCTGTATTTGACGCTGGCTTGCCGTAACCGCTGTTTGATGTTGTAGAAGGCTGCGCGTTTAGTAGCTGTTGCTGGAGAGAAGTCAGGAAAAATACGAATGTGGTTATTTTCAAATGTAATATCTTCCTTGTTTCTGAGGAGTGCCATCACCTCTAGCTTAAATGATAATCGTTCAAAACGAACTATAAAAGACCTTGGTCTGGGTCTAACGGTGTTTGATCCGCGTACGCGGTAAGCTGCTGCTATCTCAGATTCTGCTTTAAAGTCGTCCCCGATTATTTTAGAAAAAGTTCAGCAGCGAATTTCACCGGGTTTGAACTTTCTCGATTCTCAGGCAGACCTTCAATTCTGACGTTATACCTTCTACTTCCATCTTCCAAAGCAGCCAGTCTGTCTCCGAGTTTTTTGCATTCGGAGCTGACATTTTCTGCTTTTTCTTCAGCACTGGTAGCTAAATTTTCGGCTAATTCAATCCTAGTCGTGAATGTCACCTTGAGATCCTCCAATTGATCAGTAAGCGTTTCAATTTTACCCAGCACCTGTCGCATTTCCACTTGCATTTCTTGTCGCAGCCTTTCATTTGCCTGTTGCAGAATCAGCCGTTGCGTTTCGTTTGCTTGCTGCCATTCCTGTTTCAATTCCAGCAACTCTTGTTTCAGCCTCTCATGTGCTTTTGCCCTTGCTTTCTCATTTGCCTTCTCGGTTTTCTTAATATCTTGTACGATCTCAGCAAGCATCACCTCCAGTTTAGACATTTTAATTGTGCTTTCTTGTACCGTAGGTGAAGCGTCAGGCTCTACTGTAGCCGGTGCCCCCGCTATTCCCGGCTCCCGTGGAGTAATTGAGATTGCGGACTGTAATGCCTTTTCCAGTTTCGGGTGTTCTCCGATCAGCGAGCTATCGAGATCTGCACTCCCGATCGTACATTCGCTCCCCTTTTCACTCTCAGCCGGCGGTACGATGTAATGGACCTTGGTCCCGAAGAGTCTGTACTTTCGCCCAGCTGTTCGAGGTCTATCTCTGAAAGGCCTTATCTTGAGCTAGGGATTGCTGATCTTCTCTTGGGTGCAGCTTTAGTTTTCTTTTCTTTCGGACCCCCTTTCTTGCTGGCCATGTTTATATATGCTTACATATATACTGTAGCAGTCTCCTTGGGTTGAATAAATGCAGGATATCTCAGGATAATAAGCAAATAATATGAAAAAATAACACCGCTGCTAGCGGAGCTCCACTTCAGACGTCCATCTCTCGCATCGGACGAGACCAATCCATCAATTTTTTTTTTAATAGAGAGATTTATTTACTTACTTACAGTCATATGAAAAAGAGTGGGACCCCCTCTCAGCCTGCATAATAATTCTCCTTTCAACAATAAAGATACCAGTGGTATGTCTTTCATTTCCTAGGAACATCTGAGCATTGGGGTGTTTTCTGAACAAAGATTTTAGTGAAGCAGCATTTAGTTGTATGAAATTAAATCAAATGTGAAAAACTAGCTGTGCACAAATGTGGGTCCCCTTGTCATTTTGCTGATTTGAATGCCTGTCACTGCTCAGTGCTGATTACGTGCAACACCAAAATGGTTGGATGAGCTCGTTAAGTCTTGAACTTCATAGACAGGAGTGTCCAATCATGAGTGGTAAAAAGTATTTAAGGTGGTCAATTGCAAGTTGTGCTTCCTTCCATTTGACTCTCCTCTGAAGAGTGACAGACAGCATGGGATCCTCAAAGCAACTCTCCAAAGATCTGAAAACAAAGATTGTTGAGTCTCATGGTTTAGGGGAAGGTTACACAAAGCCATCTCAGAGGTTTAAACTGTCAGTTTCAACTGCAAGCAGTGGAATCAGGAAATGGAAGGCCACAGGCACAGTTGCAGGTCTGGCAGGCCAAGAAAAATACAGGAGCGGCATATGCTGAGGCAGGATTGTGAGAATGGTTACAGACAACCCACAGATCACCTCCAAAGACCTGCAAGAACATCTCGCTGCAGATGGTGTATCTGTACATCGTTCTACAATTCAGCGCAATTTGCACAAAGAACATCTGCATGGCAGGGTGATGAGAAAGAAGCCCTTTCTGCACTCACGCCACAAACAGAGTCGCTTGTTGTATGCCAATGCTCATTTAGACGAGCCAGATTCATTTTGGAACAAATGCTTTGGACTGATGAGACAAAAATGGAGTTATTTGGTCAGAACAAAAAGTACTTTGCATGGAGGAAGAAGAACACCGCATTCCAAGAAAAACACCTGCTACCTCCTGTCAATGTGGTGGAGATTCCATCATGCTGTGGGGTTGTGTGGCTAGTTCAGGGACTGGGGCCCTTGTTAAAGTCGAGGGTTGGGTGAATTCAACCCAATAGCAACAAATTCTTCAGGATAATGTTCAAGCATCAGTCACAAAGTTGAAGTTACTTAAGCAGGGGTTGGATATTCCAACAATACAATGACCCACAACACAGTTGGAAATCTACAAAGGCATTCATGCGGAGGGAGAAGTACAATGTTCTAAAATGGCTGTCACAGTCCCCTGACTTGAATATCATCGAAAATCTATGGGATGATTTGCAGCAGGCTGTCCATCAAATTGAACTGAATTGGAGAGATTTTGTATGGAAGAAGGTCAGAAATATCTCCATCCAGAACCCAGACACTCGTCACAGGCTATAGGAGGACAGCGTCTAGAGGCTCAACTAAGTATTGATGTCATATCTCTGTTGGGGGGCCCACATTTATGCCCCTGTCTAATTTTGTTATGATGCATATTGCATATTTTCTGTTAATCCAATAAACTTAATGTCACTGCTGAAATACTACTGTTTCCATAAGGTATGTCAGATATTAAAAGAAAGTTGCTACTTTGAAAGCTCAGCCAATGATCAACAAAAATCCAAAGAATTGAGAGGGGTTCCCAAACTTTTTCATATGACTTTACTTATAAAGCACTTTAAAAACAACATCAAGGCTGACCAAAGTGCTGTACTATAAAACCCAACATATAAGACACACAATGACCAAAGGGCACAAGAAACAGAAACACATAAGAGCTGAAGAAATTCATAATAAATAAAAAAACAAAAAGTACACAGAAGTCAGCATATCACACTGAGAGTCAAAGTGTGTTTTAAATAAGATTTAAAGACAGCAAGTGAAGGAGTCTGCCTAACGTGCAATGCAGAGTTTTGGAGCTGCAGCTGAAAAAGCCCAATCACCTCTAAGTTTGCGTCGTGTCTTAGGGACACGTAAAAGCCTCGGGACTGCTGACCTGGGAGGGCGAGACGGTACATAGGGGTGCAGCAGTTCCAACAGATAAAATGGAGCACAACCATTAAAGGATTTAAAAAAAAAAACACAGGGCGGCACGGTGGCGCAGTGGTAGCACTGTTGCCTCGCAGTTAGGAGACCCGGTTTCGCTTCCCGGGTCCTCCCTGCGTGGAGTTTGCATGTTCTCCCCGTGTCTGCGTGGGTTTCTTCCGGGCGCTCTGGTTTCCTCCCACAGTCCAAAGACATGCAGGTTAGGTGGATTGGTGATTCTAAATTGGCCCTAGTGTGTGCTTGGTGTGTTTGTGTGTGTCCTGCGTTGGGTTGGCACCCTGCCCGGGATTGGTTCCTGCCTTGTGCCCTGTGTTGGCTGGGATTGGCTCCAGCAGACCCCCGTGACCCTGTGTTTGGATTCAGCGGGTTAGAAAATGGATGGATGGATGGAAAACAAACACAAGGATCTTGAAATGGATTCGAAAACGAACTGGGAGCCAGTGAAGGGAAGCCAGTGTCAGGGGTAACATGCTCATGCTTGCTTGTACCAGTTAAAAATAGAGCACCAACTTAGGCGAGCAATGGAGTCCTGGCTAATTCCAAAAAGAGTGGTCTGAAAATGGGAAAATATCACAGTTCTCTTGACAAAAATGCCTTGTTGATGCCAGAGGTCAGTGGAGAATGGCCAGAATGGTGTGAGCTGAGAGAACATTAGAAGACTCTCGACGAGAACAGGCCATTCAGCCCAACAAAGCTCACCGGTCCTGTCCAATTATTTCTTCCAAAGAGTTTTGAAAGTCCGTAAAGTCTTACTGTCTGCCACACTACTTGGTCTCTTATTCCAGGTGTCTATTCTTCTTTGTGTAAAGAAAAACTTCCTAATGTTTGTGTGAAATTTCCCCTTAATAAGTTTCCAACTGTGTCCCCATGTTCTTGATTAACTCATTTTAAAGTCACAGTCTCGACCCACTAATTCCCTTCATAATTTTAAACACTTCAGTCAGGTCAGGTCTCCTCTTAATCTTCTTTTGCTTAAACTGTAGAAAGGCAGCAGTAACTCAAATAAGCGCTCTTTACAACCGAGGTGTGCAGAAGAGCATCTCTGGAGCACACAACACATCAAACCTTAAAGCAGGTGGGGGGCTACAGAAGCTGGAGACCACACCGGGTGACACTCCTGTCAGCTAAGAACAGGCAACTGAGGCTACAATTCACTTGGGCTCACCAACTTTGGATAATAGAAGATTGGAAGAACATGGCCTGGTCTGACGAGTCTCGATTTCTGTTGTGACATTCCGATGGTGGGGTCAGAATTTGACGTCAACAACATGAAAGCAGGGATCCATCCTGTGTTGTATCAACGGTTCAGGCTGGTGGTGATGGTGCTGGTGTGGGGGATATGTTATTGACAAATGTTGGACCCTTTAACACTAACTGAGCATCATTTGAATGCCACAGCCTACCTGAGTGTTGTTGCTGACCGCATCTCCATCCCTTTATGACTGCAGTGTCCCCATCTTCTGATGGCTCCTTCCAGCAGGATCACGTGCCATGTCACAAAGCTCATCTCAGAGTGGTTTCTTGAACATGACGAGGAGTTCACTGGACTCCAATGGCCTCCACAGTCAGCAGATCTCAGTCCAACAGAGCACCCTTGGGATGTGGTGGAATGGGAGATTTACAACGTGGACGTGCAGCTGACAAATCTGCAGCAACTGTGTGAGGCTATCCTGTCAATACGGACCAAAATCTCAGAGGAATGTTTGCAGCACCTTGTTGAATCAACGCCATGGAGAATTACGGCAGTTCTGAAGACTAAAGGAGGTCCAACCTGGTACTAGCAGGGTGTACCTAATAAAGTGTAAATAAGAATGTATTATTATTATTATTATTACCCCCGCAGAATGACAATAGCGTGCTGCCTGACTGTGTCTATGCTGTATGACGGGTTGACGGGTTTGGCAAGTTTATTTTTATTTTCTCTTTCTTCCATTCTCTTGTGGTACATAAAATGTGAGACATCAGACAGACGAGCTTCTTTTCTGCATGTGAGGGCCAAAGCATTCTATGCATCGTATTTCCAATTGAGCACTCATTGATTGTCCGCTGTCTTGCACAAACAGACCACCGTGACAACTAAAGACAACAATCAAACCTGTTTGAGGGGCGAGTCGTGGTTCTTTTTGGAGTGGGTTGCAGGGTATCTCAGACTAGGTGACTAGCCTTCACCGGAGCGCACCACCAACGACCGCCACTGACTTGCTACAACTGAAAATTGCCAGAAAAGTCGAGTAATGCGACACGGCCCTAAGCCTTTATTTAAATACTTTAAAATTCTTTACAGTTTCTTTACATTGCGATTTGGCCCTTATTGATGTCTTTCCATCTGCTCACATCTTTGTTGTTTAAGACGTCGACTGTGAGTGTCTCATGTCAGTTTACAGTCTAATATACTCCTGACCGTGGCCTGCACTGTTGTTGGGCTTCAATTAACAGACTGGCTTAGGAGCACAGCGGTCCATTGGTCAAAGGAAAGCACCGCCATCTTAGTGATAACTTCTTGAACACCCAGACGAGCCACCTGGCAGCACTGTGACCTTGGAAAAGAGCAGGAAAACACTGAGGACACCTCACCTTGGAACAAAACTCAAAGCTCTTATGAAGCTTCTGAAATATTCTGTGCTTTGGTCATCTACTTTACAAGAGAAAGGGAATTCAAAGAAGGAAAAAAGTCTCTAAAAAACTGCCTATCTAGCTATCTAGCTATCTAGCTATCTATCTATCTATCTATCTATCTATCTATCTATCTAGCTAGCTAGCTAACTAATAGACGTGGGAGCTTTGTATACCTCCTTGGCCCAGAACACAATTACAAAGAGTCCAGAAAGCCAATGAAAAGTGTGCATTAGACAAATATCTTCAGACACAAACCTTTTCTCATACTAGTGAACATTTCTTTTTTGTCTTCTTCTTTTTCTTCTTCTGCTTCTTCTTCTCATGCCAGGTGAGACCTCGCCTCTCCTACCCTTCCACCAAAGTCTTATTAGTTTTATTAAAAGTGCCTCCCACATCTATCTATCTATCTATCTATCTATCTATCTATCTATCTATTATATAGCATTATAGACTTGGAGGCTTTACATACCCCCTTGGCCCAGAACACAAATACAGTGTCCAGAAAGTCAATAAAAAGTATGTATTAGACAAATATCTTCAGTCACAGACCTTTTTTCACACTAATGTACCTTTTCTTTCTTTCTTTCTTTCTTTTTCTTTCACCAGGTGAGACCTTGCCTCTCCTACAATTCCACCTCTGAACTGCCTTGGCTGTGAGTTTAGGAGGCTTCGTTTAAAGATCAATCTGGGATTGCTTACGGGACTCCAGAATGACTGTGTGGAAGCTCTTCTCAGTCACCCAGAGCACCAAACAAACAGGAATGCCCCAATAGGATTGCCCACCAGAAATTCCCAAGCAAGAAAGGTACCTTCCATTTTGTTGGAATCTGTCCAGGAAAGGTACCACTAAGCACTCTGGATGGGTCACCAAAGTCACCATAAGTCTTATTAGTTTTATTACAATTCCCTTCCACATCTGTCAATTACATTATATAGTGCATTATCTATCTATCTATCTATCTATCTATCTATCTATCTATCTATCTATCTATGTGTTATATAGTGTGACTTGACATTTGCGCGATAGACATATGAGCGCTGACAAAATAGCGCCGATTAAAACGCGGCATCAAACCCGCGCCGACAAATTCGCGAAAGTTTCATTAAATATGAATTACTAGTTTAAAGCATATATAATAATGTTTATTTTAGAAGTCAATATTATGAGACGCGGCATGCCATCAGCACGGCACGCAGATAGTCCTTAAGATCACGCCCTGCATATGTAGGAAGAATTACAGCAAGACGTCTTGATAGTTGAGCGTATTTAGACTTGCTGGCTGCCTGACTGCTGGTAATTCCGCTTTGTATACGACGCGTTATGCCAACCCTCGACTGAGTTATTTGTTCGCCATCAGCAGTTATAACAGTTATAACCTAACACATAATGTGTACATAATGCGCACGTACGCGTCCCACTCTCTTGGCCTCTCTCGCGATTTTGTCGCGGCGTTTTTGTCGGAGCAAATTTGTCGAAAACCAGTTAGCGGGTTTGTCGGCGCTCATTTGTCCGTCGCGGTTTTGTCGGGGCGCATATGTCTATCGCGCTTTTGTCTGTAAACCGTTATATAGTGCCTTTCATATTTATCTATCTATCATATAGTGCCTTTCCTATCTATCTGTCTATCTATCTGTTATATAGTGCCTTTCATATCTCTGTATCTATTTTATAGCACCTTTCATATCTTTCTATCTATGTGTTATATAGTGCCTTTCATATCTATCTATCTATCTATCATATAGTGCCTTTCCTATCTATCAATCTATCTATGTGTTATATAGTGCCTTTCATATCTATCTATCTAATATAGCGCTTTCTATATATGTGTTATATAGTGCCTTTCATATCTATCTATCTAATATAGCGCTTTCTATCTATGTGTTATATAGTGCCTTTCATATCTATTCATCTAATATAGCGCTTTCTATCTATGTGTTATATAGTGCCTTTCAACATTTGTGCCTATGTATCCCTGCTCTAAGCTTGACGTTGCCACCATAGACTGCGGTCCCCTCCACCCCTGCTTGCCCTGACTAAACTGACCTAATGATGGCTGGATTAGTAGACGGATGAACCCGTTTAGCCCCCCATACTGATCCAATGTACACACATCTGAGGTCCAAGTCTAAGCCCCTATGCCCACAGTAACTTTTTGCCAGTTTTGTCCCCCCGCCCTCTGTGCCCAAATACCACCCTGATTCAATGATGTCCCTGCTGTTGCACCCTCAATTCTCATGAGCGCTTCTGTCTTTTTGACCATTTTCTGCATGTGCGTATTTTTCAATGGCTTCTTAAAGTCATTATTTCTCATTAGAGTCAGCGGGCCTCGGTGTAGTAAGGACACCCGTGAAGAACACAGGCCCCTCTTCGGTTTTTTTCGGCTCCTTCCCCTTTTGTGTACTTTAAATAAGATTTGCCTGTAATAATGAAACCCGCCATATTAGGCTCACTCGGGGGCTCACACGCCTGCTCCTCGTCCATTCATACTTACTTGTCAGCCGTCAAAGTGGCCAAGTTTAGAGAAGTAGCCATCGTCACCAGGCGTTCTTGTTCTTCTTTGGTTTCAGACCACAATGTGTAAGCCTTTGGTTAGTTTTATTTTTAGACCCGGGACACCACGTGTGACTCTTCCAATCTTTTTTGGCATCATAAAGAAGAAGACGTGGATGCCATTGGCCACCAAATCAGTGGGTCGTGTAACTCAAACGTGGCTCTCTGTCTGTTTTCTGAATCCATCATGGTGTTGTGGTGAACTGAAGTCTACCCCAGGTCATGCCAGCTCGTAATGCTGAGCCTAAGGGGTTGGGACCCCCTGACACTGCAGCCCCCTTTTCAAGGCCTGCATTGTTTATGGCAGATAAAATTTGATGAAAATAAATGTAAGAAATGAAATGTAGGGAGTAGAAATGTTAGAGTGGAATGCACAGTGGGAGGTCAGAAACCTGAAAGCACACATCATGAGGAGGATCTGGGGGTCTCGGCAGACTCATGAAGATGTAAGTCATCAGGAAGGCTCAAAGAATGTAAAGTTATATAGCGCCTTGATGCATAAAGTGCAAGTCAAGGGAGGTTATGCATAAGCGTTAAAACACACGAGTGAGTCCTCACCTGTCTCATGTTTCAGCCAGGGTTTCATCTCCAACTTAAATTTGTTGTCCTTTCATTAATCTTCCTCTTGTTTTGAATTGTTTTCCAAAGAAAATGTATTTATTTTTCTGTTGTTCACTCGCTGAACACATTCTTAGGAACACCTGCTTATCTAATCAGCATCAGCCAATCAGGTGGCAGCAGCAGCACAATGCGTAAAATCCTGCAGGTACGGGTCAGGCGTTTCAGTTCATGTTGACATCAAACACCAGAATAGGCACAAAAGTGGGATCTCACTAATCTGGGCCATGGCAGGATTGTTAGTGCCAGATGGGCTGGTCTGAGTATTCCTGTACCTGCTGATCTCCTGGGATTTTCACGTTGTAGGTGGCATAGGGGATGGACAGGCATTCCAACCAGGTTAGGGGTATGGGACTTTACCTGAACGGGAGGCTTCTGGAGGACAGACAAACATCCCAGTCAAGGGAGAGAAAGGCACCAGACCTGAAAAGGAATTCTCGGGAGCCCGGACGGACATCCCGACCTGGAATCTCGTACCCCAGGCAATTGGAAAGGTGTCCCAACCAGGAGCGAGGATGGCGCTTTACCCAGATGGGAGGCTCCTGGAGGACAGACAGACATCCCAGCCAAAGGAAGAGGAAGGCACCAGACCTAAAAAAGGACTTCTCGGGAAGAAGGGCAGACATCCCCACCAAGAATCCTGACCCCCAGGCAATTGGAAAGGCGTCCCAATCGGATATGTTTTGAGGATCTTCCCTGGCCGGGATTAAAAGAAGGAGACATGAAAGGACAGTGCCTGAGGGGTGTTTATTCCCAAAAAGCATTAGATGACAGCTGCCCTCCATATCGACGCCCCTATTCCAGGAACCAGCAGGGAGTGCTGGGAGTTGTAGTCCGGAAGCACAGCCCTGCTGGGGTCCGTGGGTGCCACAAGGGGACACTGCAGGGAGATGTGCTCCCCAATTTATGGGACTTCTGTTTGACTCCTGAAGTACTTCCATCGGGCGGTGGCCCTGGCACCAGAAGTACTCCCGGGTACTTCAATAAAAGGGGCCGCACTCCCTTATAGAGCTGGGAGGACGTGGAGCAACACTGGACTAGAGGAGGGCAGAGCGGTGGTGAGAGGAGAGAGGTTACTTGTGCTTTCTGCTTGTGCTTTGTCAACTTTGGAGGTACAGTGGAACCTTCCGGAAACGTGCTCGCAATCCAAAGCACTCGTATACAGTATCAAAGTGAATTTCCCCATAAGAAATAATGGAAACTCAGATGATTCGTTCCACAACCCAAAACTATTCATAGAAAAATGATTAATATAAAATAAAAATACATAAATTAACCTGCACTTTACCTTTGAAAAGAATCGTGGCTGGTGTGAGTGAGTTTCTAAACACTTGTGGGATTCCACCCAACAGGACGACATGCGGAAGAGCGTCCCGAAGCAACCGCAGGCACCCAGCGTTGTAGCAGTTCTCCGTAAAAGCGAATCCGAAAAGATGGTGGACATGCTATAAGTGCCTGCCGTTGATGGGTGATACAAGGAGCATTGTAAATGCGCAGGGCACAGGATTCCCTGTGACCATGTTGTAGCGGTCAAGTGCCGCTAAGATTCACACCGTCAAGATGACTTATTGATTTATTATTTTAGTGGTGGATTACCAGGGACTACCCCAGCCTTGGAACGACACACACACACACACACACACACTACAGAGACCAAATAAAGCACGCTGGGAACATTAACCGATAAAGAATATAATGAAATTAAATGAACTAAATGAAAACAATAATACCACCCCTGAGCCCTTCAGCGATATTACATTTAACAAAGAAATACAATAAACACGCAGCAAAGTCCATGTAAACCAAACCGGATGAAATGAGAAGTGGAGAAGTTAAGTCCAGCAATCTGTATGTTAAAAGGGTGAAAGAAAAGTCAGTCCTACCGGTGGTTACCGAAAGGATGAAGTCAGATGGATGGTTCAGGAGCGCCCCACTCTTCCGGAAAACCAATGAATCCCAACACAGTGCACAGGTAGACAGACGATCCAGACCCCAACAAACGAATACAGTCCAGGACACAATGATTAATTAAGGTTCAAATAACAGCAGGAAGCACCAAAACAAAAGAAACTTTTTTTTCTATTTGACACCTGCCCTCCTTTTAAACCCCCCTGGCCACCTTTGACCCCAACAGCGCCTGCAAGGACTGCTGGGAGATGCAGTTCTAACTACTAGTAGCATTGCTACACTGTATCATCTGTGTACTAGTAGCATTGCTACACTGTAGTTAGGGTATAACGGGTTGGTTAATGGATGGATGGAGGGCACAGTATTACTTAGCCACTAACCTGGCCCCGACCCTGCCTGACTGCTGTGTCTCTGTATAGGAGAGCGGTAGATCCCGCTTCAATAAATAACCGTGCTGTTCCTGTTTCACGCTGAATAAAGCTGGTGTCGCTAAAGTACTGAGACATAGCCTTGTGTTTTGGGGTGTAAGACGGGGACTCACATGTCACAACACACACACACACCTGGTCACCGTGCTATAGTAAACAGTATACGCTCGTACGGATGTTGACTATATGAGTGAGGCACGCCGAATGAGCCCGAAAATGGGAGACGATTACCCACAATCCCGCAGCAAGAGAGAGACAAACCATCAGCTCAGTTGTGATCACGTGGCAATCAGCAGACAAAGCGTATACGGACTACTCGTATTGCAAGACCTCGCTCGTTTATCAAGTTAAAAATTATTACAAATTTTAGCAAAACACTCGCAAACCAAGCTACTCGCAATCCGAGATTCCACTGTATTGTTCTAATGCAGCGATTCTCAACCTTTTTCTCCTTGTGAACCCCTTCACAAAACCGGAATAAATTGGCGAACCCCCTGTGTAGTCATTACGATCTAGAGGTTTATCCTTGTTAGTCGGATGTTTTGTTTCAATGCGTCTGTGAAGAAGTGATGGTTTTAAACTGCTGCTGGCCAGGAATTCATTACAAATTACACAAAGCGGTAAAATAAAAACCCATTCGTAAATAGTCGCTGTCATATTTTGTTTCATCTCTTTTGTCTTACTATGTTTGCCTATTTTTTCTTTGCTTTCAGCCTGGAGAGACGGTAGCTCACTGCAACTTTCAGTATCGTCACCCTGTGTTGGTACCAAATCAGGGACTGAAGTAGAAGAAGCAGCAATTGATTGCTCGTCCAGCTTTTTGTCAGACTTGATAAAAACTACCCGTTTTTAACTCTTTCAGGGCTGAGGTCGACTTTTGTCAAAACTCGGGGGTAGAGGACGGTAATCAGCTGTAAACTGTGACAAAACTCGCCCTTACGTTTTAGTTTTGCTTTGCTAGAAGGAGGGTTACATAGCTTTGCCGATTTAACCTCGATGCCCAATGCGTGCGTGAGAAGTGAAGAGCAAACTTCCTCGAAAATGGCGTCGTCCAAAGCAAAATGCTCCACGGACGTTTTACATCATTTTGTTGAATTGGACTCTTTCTTACCTGTCGGACTCCGAGTTTGATGCAAGGGATCTGGAGATGGATATCGAAAACGAAAGTGAGGTGCCGCCATCATCTGATCGGAGAACCACCACTTATGATGACCAACCATATTGTGTCACACTGAGACCAGTACCGCTGCCCTCCTGCTGTGATGCCAAACGTGCGTCAACAACAGCCACAGCACAGAGCAACAGACGTTTTGTGTTGATTTATGTGTGAAAACGTTGCTTTGTGTGCTTTACAGAAAACTTGAGTTTTTTGGAAAAATAATTCAGCCCTCAAAGAGTTAACCATCGATCCATAACAAAATTACGGAGTAATAATTATTCATGTTCGCCGTGAGCGCGTTTAAGTAAAAAGTCTTTATCGTAATTTATTTACACACACTATGCACTCCCAATTTATCTTATTACTCCTCCATTTTGCAAATCACCCCCCAAGTGGTGCTGGGCCGGATTGAATTCTAGCTAGTTTCACACTATTAAAGGAAGTTGAATGTGTTTGTCCTTTAATAATCATATTTGTCCTAGTTAATTTGAGAAAAAGGGTCTGCCACACTTTACAATTTCTTGATTCTTGATTTCTTGATCTATCTATTATATAGTGCCTTTCATATCTATCTCGTGGTTCTTAAGCGCGTCGTATGATTCAATTCGACTCTACTCTCCCTTTGTCTGATCGTGGCGTTTTTATATCGGCAGACGTTATTCTCGTTCTTTCGAGCGCATTCGGGGTCCTCAGTTCGTTGAATTGGAAGTTTCCGGCGCATGCGAGAATGCACACGCATCGCCAGCGGCGTGGCGTCTCATCACGTTACAGATTGTTACCTGTTGCAACTCGACAATTTTACGGAATCTTCTGTCGCAATGCTTAAGTGACTGAGGTAATATTCATGAATTTGACATTTAATTGATTTGTTGACCCACTTTTATTGTTGTATTATTAATAGTACTGTGAATATATTTGCCTACATTTAATATTTTGTTTTATTTTTTACGTTTGGGATTTCAAATTTTTTTCGCAAACCCACCGGTTGGGAATCACTGGTCTAATAAAACCATCCATTGTTTGATCCTAGGACTGTCTTCATGTGATGGTGTTTGGGGCTCGCTGGCGGTCCGGAACCATCACCGCGTACAACAGTCTCAAAAAGGTGCGAAAAAATGACAGACATCCACTTCTGTGGACGGAAACGTCATGTGGATGACGGTGATCAGAGAAGAATGGCCAGACTGACAGGAGAACCACTCTGTACAACTCTGGGGCACAGAAAAGCATCTCGGAATGAACAAACATGTCGAACCCTGAAGCGGATGGGCAGCAGTATCAGAAGACCCCGTCGGGTTCCACTCCAATCAGTCAAGAGAGGCAGCAATGGGCTCAGGCTCACCAAAACTGGACAGCCATGTGTCTGGTCTGGTCTGGTCTGATGGATCTCACAGATGGTCCCATAAAAAATAATTTGACAAACGGGAGGAGACCGCTCAGTCCATCAAGTTTAAACTGTCCGCTCCTGGCGCCCTCTTCTGTTATAGGAGCCTCTTGAACCCGACACCGTCGATAACGTAACCGCATGAGCGTGGCTGATGGGGACAAAACACACATGAAGCAAGGGGGAAACAAAAAACTTTCTCGTATACTCAGATATGGGGATGGATATTTGAGGAGTAAACCGAGGAGGTCCCCAGTACTCTTAGAAAAGACAAAATGAACAATTTCGGAAATGTCTGCTATTGCACAATGAGAGCTGCAACAAGCCATGGAATTAAAGAACGGGTTTAATGAACAACAAGAATTGCCTAATTAAGCAACTGGTTGGAGTTTGAGGCCCTGACTTAGGTGGTCTTGTGTTGTGCTCCCTCACTTTACATTTCATTTCTGTTTTGGTGCCATTTATGGAAAGAAATGAAGAAATTCTGGGGAACAAATCTTAAAAAAACAAGTCCATTAAAATAAATGGAAGAGAAGTTAAGTAGCAACAAAAACAGGTCACTAATTAAGAAAAGGGTTAGAATGAAAAGCTGCAGCGTCTGCGGCCCCCCCCCCAGGACTGGAGTTTGAGTCCCCTGCCCTACTCGGACCTCGCAGCACAGAGGCGCAGACGTCCTTCAAAACTGGCCCAATCCATGCCGTTCCAAGGGGAGCCACCGGACCCTGCTCCCGTGCCCATCGCTGCCAATCAAAGGCTCCACCTGGTGAAAGCGCGCCGTCCTCTCACCGCTGCCAGTCACAGGCCCCACCCGGCGAGAGGATCCTCTCTGCTCCTGGCTGGCCACATGCTACCTCCTGAGGTGCCATTCCCATCCGCCTTCTTCCACTTGCTGCTGCTGCTGCTGCTCCTGCCGTTCTCTCTGTCCTTTAATTTCCATTCTCTTTTGTTCCGATACTCTTTCTCTTTTTACGCTCCCCTTTATAGTCTGGTGGAGCGGTTGCAGGTGCGATTGCCTGATTACCTGATAACAAGGCCATCAAACTGCCAACACTTGCCAGCAAGGCAATGCACAGATGGCTGACCACCTCGCACCAACCCAGAGATGGGGCGTCTTCGGGCAGACCACTCGCACCTGCTCACCCTTCTCAGCGCGAGCGCATTCATCATTTATTCATTTATTAAAACGGCCACTCTTTTTGAGCCGCGGACCCCCATACCACGTAAAAAAATGCGGCCCCAACAGCCTGACTCCAAGCACCCAACCTGCCTTGCGTCAACAGCCCAGGCTGGTGGTCTAACAATGTGGGGCATGTATTCTTGGCACACTTTGGGCCCATTAATACCACACAATCATCGCTTGAAGGCCACGACCTATCTGAGGATTGTCACATCCCTTCATGGCCACAATAATCCCATCTAATGGCTACTTCCAGCACGAAAGTGCACCGTGTCACCAATGCTATGACAGTGACTTCAGTGCTCTTCAGCGGCCTTCCCAGTCACCTGATCTGAAAACACCAGAAACACCTTTAGGATGCGTTGGAACAGGAGACTCGCAGCATGAAGGTGCAGCTGACCGATCTGCGGAAATTGTGTGATGCGATCCTGTCGGCGCAGATGAGAGTCTCAAAGGAACGCGCCCAACATCTTGTGGAATCCATGCCATGAAGAAGTGAGGCTGTTTTGAGAAAACACCAAGGAGATTTCAGACTCGGACCCTCCACATCGAGAGGAGCCAACTGAGGTGGTTCAGCCTTCTGAGATGGACGCCTCCCCGTGGAGGTTTTATGGGCACAACCAGCTGGGTGGAGACCCCAGTGGTAGATCCAGGGCTTGTTGGGAGGATTATATCCCCCAGATGGCCTGGGACTCCCTTGGGATCCCACAATATGTGTCTGGGGAGAGGAATATGTGGGTCTCATTGCTAAGACTGTTGCCCACCATGACCTGGTCTCGGATAAGTGACAGAAAATGAATGAATGAAGTTGGGTGACCGGGTGGAAGGCCATCAGGGGGGGTCTACTCACACTCACCAGTTTAGAGCTGCTCGTTGACCTCAACTTCACATCTTTGGAAAAAACCTGAGTACCCCCAGGAACAGCCACAATGGCGCGAGGAGAATGTGGACATGTCCCTTGGGACAACGTCCAGCCCCCACTGGGATTTGACGGTAGGGTGGTGAGACCGTGAGACAGCAGGTCATTTTGTTACGCAGCCCTTTTGAGCCATAAAACTATTAGACATCAAAACTCCATCCAATGCTAAATATAAAATTCTTTGCATAAAACAATGAAACGACCGAAAAAAATTTGAATTCTCTTTCCGTTTCCATCATGGTTTCCGAGAGAACGAAATACGAGAAGTGAAGCGTGACCCTGGCCCCACTTCTTCATCCTTTTAGATTATTCAGCAGCTGCGGATTTTTTTGGCCTTTTTTTTTTTTGTTCCACTAAAACTGTGTGCCTAGGGAAATTAACTGTATGTTCCCAAGGGTGTGACAATCCCCCCCACCTTGGCCCCCCAACCAACCACACACACACACATTCAAATAACACACACCCCTGCAAGATTAGCTAATCCCTCGTAACGTTAAGTGAGTTGCAAGTCAATTTCTAAGAAGTTTGCTGGCTCTGGCTGAGACCACCCTAAACCCACTTCCTCTAATTCGTTAACTGAAGTCAAAAGGCAATCGGTGGAGTGGGGGCTGCTGCTGCTGCTTTTGCAAGTGGTCTCGAACATCTTGTAGTGTGCGCTTTGGAAGTGGGCACAGCTCTACGGAGGGCATTCTGGGTGAACGGGCTGACTCCCTGAGCCAGGGGTCTCCATTAGACCTCCGACAAATGGGAAATATTGAAGGGTTATTCAACTTGACCGACTGAATTACACTTTATATTCTGGTTACTTATGTAAGAAAATTAGAAATGCCACACACGCCATACCCGCCACACACACACACAAGACTCTTTATGGTCTGCGCTGTCTTCCTATTTTGCGGCACCAACAACCTTTCACTTTGTGCCCCCCTTTCATTTGTTCCCCAAAAGGTACTTTTTTTATGATCCAAACCTTTTTTATTTTAGGTTCAGTAATCACACAAAAAGGGGTGGCACCGTGGCGCAGTGGTAGCGCTGCTGCCTCGCAGTAAAGAGACCTGGGTTCGCTTCCCAGGTCCTCCCTGCGTGGAGTTTGCATGTTCTGCGTGGGTTTCCTCCCAAAGTCCAAAGACATGCAGGTTAGGTGCATTATTGATTCTAAATTGTCCCAAGTGTGTGCCTGGTGTGTGTGTGTGTGCCCTGCCTGGGGTTTGCTTCTGCCTTGCGCCCTGTGTTGGCTGGGATTGGCTCCAGCAGACCCCCATGACCCTGTAGTTAGGATATAGCGGTTTGGAAAATGACTGACTAATCACAAAACATAGAAACCCCCCCCCACTACAGGCCCCTGACACCCCTCCAGCCCTTCTGAAATTGCCCTGATAAAGGGTGCCATCTTGATATTTAAAAACTACCACTACATAGATAGACACAATGAGCCCCACAGAAGCAGAGGAATAACAAAAGAGGAGAATGAAGGATTCAGATTAGGGGTGCGACGCGGACCCCTCGCCGGCTACCTCTGAACCGAGGGTGCAGCGGTTTGAAATTTTTTCTATAGACGGGGAAAACGTTGTTGATCCCCTTATAGCTCATTGAAGAAGTGCTGTCTGCCTCCTGATAAGGGGTGACATGAAGAGCCGTAGTCCCCTCCTGTATACCTGCAGGCCTTTGACGTGGCATTAAGTAAAGCAAAGCCAGTGTGACAAGAGGTCCGGTGTTGCTTCTTCTACAGAGATCTCCTAAAATGGCCTGCACACATTTGTTGGGACCCCTAGAGCCAGTGAACGAGTTCAAAAGAGGCGCGTCCACGGAACAAGCTCATTTTTCTAAGAACGGTGAACTTAACGTAACGTATTTGCAAATGAAGAACTTGAACGTGAGTGAGTTCAGTTTTAGGTGACATTCTGGATCTGGTTTAGGTCCAGATTAAACGTTTGGCCTTACCCTGTAATGTAGGGGTGGAGCCGAATCCAAATACGGTATTCAGATAAGCAGAAATCGTGGATTTTTACGAATATTTTCTTTGTACAAATTTTTTGCCGTTTATTTGTATTCAGAAAAAATAACGTAAAATCAAATAGGCTGCACCCTCGCTGACACGAGCACGTGGTAAATTTCAGCCGGGTTTCAGAACAAATCACAGTACAGAAACTGCACTCGTTAAAGTAGTAAATGACTTGCGGGTAAATGCAGACAGAGGCCGTTTATCTGTTCTCATCCTCTTAGATCTGAGTGCTGCATTTGACACCATTGATCACAATATTCTTAGAAATCACCTTAGTCAATGGGTGGGCCTCTCTGGCAGGGTCTTAAATTGGTTTGAATCCTACCTGGCAGGTAGAAAATTCTTTGTTAGTTGTGGTAATTATACTTCAAAGACACATGATATTCAATATGGTGTTCCACAAGGCTCTATCCTGGGTCCGCTGCTCTTTTCGATCTACATGCTTCCGTTTGCTACCACAGCTATACCGATGACACACAACTGTATTTATCAATAGCACCTGATGACCCCGACTCTCTTGATTCACTCACCCTCAATGTCTTACTTGTATTTTTGAATGGATGAGTAGTAATTTTCTCAAACTAAATAAAGAGAAAACAGAAACTTTAGTGATTGGCAATAATGGATATAATGAGTTTATCTATACTAATAAAAGGCAAAGCCCCCACTGACTGACTGACTGACTGACTGACTCGTCACTAATTCTCCAACTTCCCGTGTAGGTAGAAGACTGAAATTTGGCAGGCTCATTCCTTACAGCTTACTTACAAAAGTTAGGCAGGTTTCATTTCGAAATTCTACGCGTAACGGTCATAACTGGAACCTACTTATGTACATATATACGGCCGTATCCTGCAGCTCGGTCGCCGTGTGAGGCAGAGTTGCGTCCCTCATCGTCACGCCTCCCACGTAATTGAGTGTCTGCCCATATAAGGTCGTCCGTCAGCAGCAATCCAATAGACACGCTGCCGCTAAATATTCGCGGGTGAAGGACTGTGCTTATGCAAACGAAGATGAGATGGTCAGGGATAAAATAGTGTTTGGCACAAACTCAGCAAAAGTGCGAGAGAAACTTTTAAGTGCCAGGTCTGAGCTAACATTAAATAAAGCCGTGGACATCGCAAGATCGCACGAGATAGCACAAGCACAGCTGAGAACCTTCGATGCATGTACTCCTGAGCGGCTCACGTGAACTGACTGTGAACGCAGAACGCAGAGAACAAGCAAGAGCTCCAAAGAGCGCTGAACAAAAACTGCATTACACGATTGAGAAGGCAGCAAAAGAATATGAAGCGAGTGACGCATACAAGCATATTTATAAGTGCAGGTACTGTGGAAACAAAGCACACGGTGGAAAAAGTCAATGTCCAGCTAAAGGAAGACAGTGTAAAAAATGTGGTGAATTGAACCACTTCACTAAAGTTTACAGGACTGGGAAAGGTAAACCCGTGCATGCAGTGTGTGATGTCTCAGATAAAGAGGAAGACGAGCCGTTTACTGATGCAGTAAGAAAGGAACAACCCTCTGGATCTGAACAAGCCTTTGTAGACATATCAGTAGCAAAGCAAGGTGTAAAGCTTAAGTTTAAATTACGTTCATAGACACGCTGCCGCTAAATATTCGCAGGCAAATCCACAACTTAATACCGGGAATGCCTGTTAAACGTCTTAGATTCACGAGTACCGAGTTGGGTAGTGAACACTTCGATGAATGATACCTGTTACCTTTACAACGGTTGACAACAAAGATGAGATGGTCAGGGATAGACTAGACAAACACGGAATGTAACTTGAACACAACACATCCTCCAAATACGAACCTGATTGAAACAAATAATGATAATCAAATTCTTGATGACAGCAACACTTATAACAGTCACAAAACAATTACATTGACAATCATGTTACGTTATTTTTAAAATGTTTCCTTTTCTTTTTTATAACTTCTTTAACACACTACTTCTCCGCTGCGAAGCGCGGGTATTTTGCTAGTTAGAAATAAACTTGATGCATTAGGATTAAAAGTCAAGACAGAGGTAATGAATTTAGGGGTAACTATTGACTCTGACCTGAATTTTAAATCACATATTAATCAGATTACTAGGACAGCATTTTTTCACTTAAGAAATATAACAAAAGTTAGACCTCTTATAACATTGCAAGATGCTGAGAAATTAGTTCACGCTTTTGTTTTTAGTCGACTAGATTACTGTAACACACTCCTCTCAGGACTACCCAAAAAAGACATTGATCAACTGAAATGAGTGCAGAATGCAGCTGCTAGAATCTTAACTAGGAAAAGAAAATCCGAGCACATCACACCAGTCTTAGCGTCACTACACTGGCTACCTGTGTCATTTAGAATTGACTTTAAAACACTGCTCATAGTTTACAAAGCCTTCAATAATCTGTTCCATCTTATATATCAGAATGTCTGACACCTTACACTCCAAATCGTCACCTTAGATCTTCAAATGAGTGTCTGCTTAGAATTCCAAGAGCTAAACTTAAAAGAAGTGGTGAGGTGGGCGGCCTTCTGCTGTTATGCACCTAAGATCTGGAATAGCCTGCCAATAGGAATTCGCCAGGCTGATACGGTGGAGCACTTTAAAACACTGCTGAAAACTCATTACATTAACATGGCCTTCTCATAACTTCATTTTAATTTAATCCTGATGCTCTGTATATTCAATTAATTATTATTATTATTCCTGGTGGCTCTATAATCTGTGCTAACCCCTACTTTCTCTTCTGTTCTTTTTCCGGTTTTCTGTGGTGGTGATCTGCACCCTCACCACCTAATCAAAGCACCGTGATGTCCCTACATTAATGGATTAAAGGCCAGAAGTCCACATGACCGTCATCATCAAGTTCTTCCATGTGAACCCTGAATACCATGAGAACTGATTGAGGTCATTTATGTCAGGTAGGATGCCTAGAGGGGGCTGACCAGGTGGTCTTGGTGGCCTGGACCCCCTGCAGATTTTATTTTTTTCTCCAGCCGTCTGGAGTTTTTTTTTTTTTTTTTTTTTCTGTCCTCGCTGGCCATCGGACCTTACTTTTATTCTATGTTAATTAGCGTCCCCTTATTTTAATTCATATTTATTTTGTCTTTTTTTCTCTTTCTTCATCATGTAAAGCACTTTGAGCGACATTATTTGTATGAAAGTGTGCTATTGAAATACATGTTGTTGTTGTTGAAGCTCCGCTTTCGCTTTTAGGAAAACGTTGTACTTCACGAGGCCACTTTACATTTTTCCCCATTGGATGTTCAATATGTGACGTGAATTTTGACCAGCAGCATAAAAAGTTAGTTCACCTACACGCTGCTTCCACAGTCACCATTTTTGTCACACAGTTGGAAATATGTATACTTGCATCTATTTCATTTCTTTTTTGACCGGGAGAATATTAACACATATATAGTTATATGTGTTTGTTGCTGGCTATAACTCAATAAAGTGTCTCTCTATTATAAAAAAAAAATCTTGGGACAAGACGAGACTTTTTTTTCCTGTGACGAGACGTGATCTTTTGAAGAGAGACACAAAGACACTTTCACGTCCCGCAAGACGGTCCAGTCACGTCATACTTACAACCTTTGGAAGCAAGTCCTGTGTGACGGTGACTTTTAACATGAGATTCTTTCAAGTCATGCCCTACTTACAGCCATTTTCAAACAAGACCACGGTCATCTAACCTCTCAGTCGTTGAATGCTTTTGGCAGACACACTTCTTGTGCTCTCCGCTCTTAAAAATTTTACATGTTCTACATGACACGTCAATGACTAAGCGAAGAAGAAAGAGCGGCACGTCGAAAAGAGACCCAAAAGCATTGGAGAGAAAAGAATTCAAAAAAAGAACAAAAATAATCTGAAAATAAGGAAAGTAATAGTCATTTAACCACACCCGGTGCCAGAAAAAGACAAAGTGGAACATTGTAAAGAATTTTAGAAATGGCAGAGCAGGTTAGAGATAAGGGAAGTACGAAAATTTGAAACTTTCAAAAAAAGGATAGTAAAGATCGCATTAGCGCAAACAAACAGAAAATATTACTCGGTGAAATAACAGAACAGTGAAAAGAGATCTAATATATTGTTCAGCTTTAAACTTTAAGTCAGAGACTTGTAGATCGTCTAATTCGTGTTGCCATCAGGAAAATGTAGTGTTTCTTCACAATGAAGAGGCGTATCCGCGACAATTAAAAGATTTGTTGTTTGGTGAAAGTGAAATCCACATACGCGAGCGGCAGAGCTGTCAAGTGTCTGGCACATAGCTCAGGCCGGTGGGTTGGCGAGTAAAGCCCCCTAGTATATATATATGTATATAATCCCAGGCAACACAGGGCACAAGGCAGGAACAAATCCTGGGTAGGGCGCCAGCCCACCGCTGGGCACACACACACACACACCAAGCACACCCTAGGGACAATTTAGGATTGCCAATGCACCTAACCTGCATGTCTTTGGACTGTGGGAGGAAACCCATGCAGACACAGGGAGAACATGCAAACTCCACACAGGGAGGACCCGGGAAATGAACCCAGGTCTCCTAACTGCGAGGCAGCAGCGCTACCACTGCGCCACCGTCCATTTAATATTTGTGTCTTCCATCCATCCATCCACCCATTATCCAACCTGCCATATCCTAATTAAAGGGTCATGGGGTTCTGCTGGAGCCAATCCCAGCCAACACAGGGCACAAGGCAGGGAACAAACCCCGGGCAGGACGCCAGCCCACCGCAGGGCACACACACACACACCCATACACCAAGCACACACTAGGGACAATTTAGAATCACCAATGCACCTAACCTGCATGTCTTTGGACTGTGAGAGGAAACCCACGCAGACACGGGGAGAACAAGCAAACTCCACGCAGGTAGGACCTGGGAAATGAACCCAGGTCTCCTAACTGCGAGGCAACAGTGCTACCCTCTGTGCCACCATGCCACCCCCATCAAGACATTGATGGAGCAAAATGTCCCGCCCAGTGTCAGTAACTGGTCATGGACCCTCTAACAGGATAAGGAGCTGAAACACACAGAGACAAGCCCCCATGAACATTGGACTCATCTGAGAGTCATCAAAAAAGACTGATCTTTTAGTCATGTATATCAAACTGTGGACAAACGGGTGCAGTCATTGGCGTTCTTGTGTATCGGATAAAGAGGAAGTGAAAACAACAAAACACAGGAACGGGAAATGATGTCTTCAAGGAGGCGAAGGAAGTGATGTCATCAGATGAGGACCGGAAGTGACATCATCAGTTGGGGGACCAGAAGTGACCAGAGGGGACTGGGCGGTCTCATGGTCTGAAATCCCTGCAGATTTTATTTTTTTCTCCAGCCATCTGGAGTTTTTTTTGTCCTCCCTGGCCATCGGACCTTACTCTTATTCTATGTTACTTAATGTTGACTTGTTTTATTTTCTTACTGTGTCTTATATTTTTCTATTCTTCATTATGTAAAGTACTTTGAGCTACATTTTTTGTATGAAAATGTGCTATATAAATAAATGTTGCTGTTGTTGTTATTGGTTAGATCAAGAAGTGACGTCATCAACGGGGGGACCAGAAGTGACGTTATTGGTTGGAGCCGGAAGTGACGTCATTAGAGGAGGGACCAGAAGTGACGTTATTGGTTGGAGCCGGAAGTGATGTCATCAGCTGGGGGACCAGAAGTGACGCTATTGGTTGGAACCTGAAGTGACGTCATTAGAGGAGGGACCAGAAGTGACGCTATTGGTTGGAGCCGGAAGTGATGTCATTAGAGGAGGGACCAGAAGTGACGTTATTGGTTGGAGCCGGAAGTGATGTTATTGGTTGGAGCCGGAAGTGATGTCATCAGCGGGGGGACCAGAAGTGACGCTATTAGTTTGAACCAGAAGTGACGTCATTGGAGGAGGGACCAGAAGTGATGCTATTGGTTGGATCCAGAAGTAACGTCATCAACTAGGGGACCAGAAAGTGACGTGATTGTTTGGGGCCGGAAATGGTGTCATCAAACTGGTAAGGGAAGTGTTGTCTTCCGGTAAGGATGATAAAGAGAGAATATTCTTCGGTTGGTCTGTTCGGAAAGGGAGAAAGGCGTTAGTGTTTGTTTCCAACCCTCTCTCTGTTGTGCTTTCACTCACATTTGATCCGTTTGGCTCTTAAGCGCACGTGTGTGCCAAGACTTAGGAGACTCGAAGCTGGAATTGCTACCAAAGGGGCTTCTTCAAAGTACCTCAATGAAGGGTCCGAGTACTTCTGGGAACACGTGGTCATTATGGGTCATTGAGTGTAGACCGATGGGCGAAACGCGCCTCCATTTTTTAACACTAAATCTAAAATAGCGAGAGCATAAAAAACAAAGGGGTCTGAATACTTTCTGAATCTTTTGGCACGTTTTGGGACCACCATTAACGACACTCTGAAGTGGGATGTTTTTTCCTACGACGGCTTCTTAAGCTCATTATTTATTTTTTCAATTTGTGTTAACGAGTTTTTAGGATGTGGCCGGAGGTCCAATGTGCGGTTGCTCTGCGGAGAAGACCGGTGGCTGTCAGGTTCCAACCATTAAGAACTTCATTGCCAAGATTAAGAATGTAGCAGGGAAGATTGTGGCAGATGCCACTCGCCCAGGCAGCCATTTATTCACCAGGCGTCCATCCCAGAGGTGGCACAAGCCCATTAGCTGCAGCTTGGTCTTGGTGGGCCGCAGTCAATTTTTGCAAGTCTGGGCTGAACTCTCTCAGCTTTGTCACTTTGGTTGGACATCACGCTGATCTCTTCTGGCTGTCACTGATGCCCAGACCAGTTCCTGTATGGTGTTGTGACTGACCAGCCCAAGATGGGATGCCAGTCCACAGCAGAGCCCACTCACCCACACACACATCGACTCCCAGTTCTTCAAGTAGAATCCACGCCAAGGAGAGTCTGCAGTGCAGAGAGCGCCCATTAAAATGTAACCAGCTAAATTAAGCAGATCAGCTCCCCACGTGAGAGCCAGCGGGCTGCCAGGCATAGAGTCCTCCGGTGTGCGCCACTTTTTAATGGCCATCCCATGGTGAAGCAGGTGAGCGCAGAATGGCAAAGTTCAATTTGGGAGCTTTCTCTGCTGGGGCGTAAAATTGCTGCAACATGTTCTTCAAGCACCACTGCAAGAAGACTAAAAAGACTGAAGGTCGTTGGGCGTTGCGGAGGGCCGCTTGGGCAGAAAGGAGCTCCTTTTACAAATGACAGTTTGGCAATTTCTGTGGACGTGGTATTCATTAACTGGCAGGAGTGGCACACGCAGATTAGACATTTCAGTGCCCCTTACTTTAAAAGTAGTGGTAGGAGTAGTGATATTATCACGAGTTAATACACCACCACCACGGGCCCATGGGTGTCAAAGCTCAAACGGCAGCCCCCCTTCACCCCACCACACCTCCCACCATTCACTGTGAGGAACCAACTGACATCCCTGGCCGGGCCATCTTACAAGCATCATAGGCCCCCAGGCAAAGCAGTGTGCTAGGACCCCTGTTTTGATAACAAAACCGAAACATACATTGGCATCAGAAACATCGTGGGCCCCCGGCCAGTGCCCATTGCGCCCATACATTAAGACAGCCTTGCTACCGAGATGGGTCCTGTTCCCTTATCGGGCCAGGAGGCCATGAGAAACAAAGGACAGCTGGGGAGCGGCGATATTCCCCTGGCATGCCAGAACACAGGCACAGGAAGATTCTGCAGTGGCAGCAGCTATACCGGGGTTGGCATCCCAGCAGTCTCAGGATGACCACTCTGATTGGGCTTGAGTACCTGGGACATCGGGACAGTGGGTGACTGCCTGCTATAATAATAATTATAATAATAATAATATAGTTTATTTATATAGCGCCTTTCCCATGCTGAAGGTGTTTGCTATGGTTAGAACGCTCCACTGTACCCTCTGTACCTCTGTTCCTCTGTACCCTTGTAGCTTCCCTTCTGGCGAGTCCCAGTATGGATACCTGCAGGGCAACATGGGAGTTGTGGTGCATTTGCACAAATCCGAGAGAGAGGCTGCAGGCCAATGGGAGGGAGAGGCGGCGCCTCAGGGGTAGGGAGCTGCGCAGGGCCCCCCCTCACTCACGCGCCAGCCTCCGTTCGATTTGCTCTCCCTCTCACCACGTGTTGGAGTGGACCTTCCCTCCGCTTAGCTAGTGATACCTGTTTGTTTATTATTTTTAAAGTTTGTCCTGTTTATTGCCACGGAGGCGGCGCTACGGGGGACGTCTAGTATCTCTATATAAATATAATCCAACGTCTGTCTGTCTGTCTGCTTTTCATGACAGAACTACTTCACGGATTTAGATTGGGTTTATTTTCTACAATTTGCTTGAACATTCCGGTTGATTTGGCAACTTCTCTCATCAAGTATTATAGTTTGCTTGCAGTACCAATTTATTTGCGCAAATCCGAGAAAGAGGTTACGGGCTGAGGATAGGAGGGAGGGGCCTCAGGAGTAGGGAGGCGGGCGTTGCCTTAGGAGTAGGGAGGTGGGCGGGGCCTCTTGGGTAGGGAACCGGGCCGGTTCCCGCCCCGCTCACTCACCAGCCTCTGTTTGAGTTGCTCTACCTCTCGCCACGTGTTGGAGCGCTCCTCGCCTCCGCTTAGCTAGCGATACCTGTTTGTTCAGCAGACATTATCATCTACAGATTGTTAAGGAGTAACATTTGATGTATTTGAGATTTGAGAGAGATCAGCGCTCCGTGTGTTTTAGAGGGTAGAGATATCACGGCCACGTGCTCTTCTCCCCGCTCTCCCGTCAGAGCTGAACACGATCAGATACAGTGGCGATGTTTGACGTTGGAGTGTACCAGCCTTCTGCTTCACCAAAGATACTGTGCCAACTTTTGCCAAAAATATCACAGCGACATTCTCATCCCCTGATAGCAAAACCAAAAATAGTGAATATCAATTCTTCTCAATACAAATTGATTCTTAAAGTTTGTCCTGTTTCACTACTATGTGGGTGAAGCCACGGGGGGGCAGCCAATCTATACTAATAAAAGGCAAAGCCCTCACTCACTCACTCATCACTAATTCTCCAACTTCCCGTGTAGGTAGAAGGCTGAAATTTGGCAGGCTCATTCCTTACAGCTTCCTTACAAAAGTTGGGCAGGTTTCATTTCGAAATTCTACACGTAACGGTTGACAATGTTCGCCATGTTGAACTTTCTTATTTATGACCCTATCTTCACGAAATTTGGTAGGCGGCTTCCCTGCGCTAACCGAAACCGATGTACGTACTTATTTCGGTGGTATGACACCACTGTCGGCCGCCATATTGAACTTTCCAATGGTCTTTGTTACTTATGGGCCCATCTTCAAGAAATTTGGTACACGGGTTCCCAACGCTAACTGAATCCTACTTACGTACATATATACATCCATAGCCTGCAGCTTGGTCACCATGTGAGGCGGTGTTGGGTCCCCCATCCCAACGCCTCCCACGTTGTTGGCTGCCTGCCTATATAAGGCCGTCCGTCGCTCCAGTCTCTACATTCCCTTCCTTGCTTCGCCACGGGATTCACGTCTCCCTGCTGATAACTGCAGCCTTTTTATTTAATCCACGGCTTCTCTGCTGTTTTAATGTTCGTTTATTACGATTATAGTTATTGTGTAGGTATTTTACACTTACTTTACATTGTTCAGGTACCCATTTCCTTTATCATTCCAACCGTACCCGCATTACCATGTCTATCGAGGTAATCACCATCGATCAAAGAACTGTCACCTACCGAGTGGTTTCCATGCCCGGAGATGGCACCTGCCTATTCCATTCTCTTTGTTACATATTGCACGGCCATATCAGGCTCACTCTTGATATCCGGAGGAACATTGTGTCTTATGTATTGAATGACTGGGACAGGTTCAAGGTGTGGACTGATGACGGTGCAGGAGATAATTATAATACACACGAGCACTAGAAGAGTGAAATGCTTAAGCCCTTCACCTATGGTTCTGCATGGGAGTTGATGGCTGCCGCTGAATTGTTCGGTTGTCGCTTTCAAGTGTACCGAAATGGCCAAATATTTTACACCTTTGGACAACCGCCAATGCCTCTTAAACATCTTAGATTCACAGGTGACGATTTCAGTAGTGGACACTTTGATGTTTATGAATGTTTAAACTCTCAAAAGCTGGATGTGAAGTTATCAATGAAACTGGTTGTATGCTTACAACGCTTGACAGATGCCGAATGTCACTTCAACACAAGTCCTGCAAATTCTGTCGTAATTGAAACAAACCATGAAACTGAAATCGATTATGACAGCAGCAATCCATGCTGTGAGATTTGAAACAAGATTACTGTTCACATGGCCAACTGTAAGTTACATGCTCAAGAGTAAGCTCAGCGCACAGCTTGGTCGTGTTACAACCGGAGGGCCGAACTGACAACGTGGTATACAAAGAGATCCTTAACAAATAATTATTGGTATATTTTCCCTCAGTTTAAAAAGGTTTACTTTTCTTCCTAATAAAAATTTTAAGGCAGTACTTCGCCGCTGCAAAGCGCGGGTATTTTGCTAATACAATAATAAACTGACTAGCCTAATGTACTCACAAAATGGAATGAAATCAAAGTATAATAATCATCTCTAAACATTTATCTCTTTAATTGCCATTTGCTGTACCCTCACTAACATATGCAAAGAAGGCAATGTCACCGTCCAATCAGTGCACAGTGCAAGGCCGATGATGGAGAACGCGTACCAATCCACTCATGGATAGTGATGAACCCCCAGACAGGTGGTCTCCATTGAATGAACTCTGAGACTCCTAAGACCAAACCAGCCTGTATTTGAAGGGGGGGGGGGGTTCCTATTAAAGGGGATGAGTATTAATGCTGTTCACTATTTTGTCTTTTATATCTCTAAATATTTTAGACCACTTGGCAGAGATCTGTTTTCATTTTGACATAAAGAGTCTGACCCTAACGCTATAGGACTTGCTCCCCTGTCTGTCCCCTTGAGAAATGTCCCACCCACAATTGGCACCAATGACACTCCTCTCACTCACCTTCCCTGTCACCTTCTCTGTCACTTCTGCCATTTCTTTCTTCCACTGATCTTGTCACTCGTCTTTACCAAACCCCAAGACTCAGTCACTGACTAAATGGTGGGGACTTTTCAAGCCCCAGCCAGGAATGTTTTCAAGTGGGAATCGTTTCTGGGTTAAAGGTGGTCCTTGGGGACTCCATCTTAGAACTTCCCCCTACAGATCTCGGGGTCTCCTGTCAAAGAATAAGTAGACCCCGGTGACCTGCTCACTATGACAGGGAGACCCTCACATGTGGGGCCCGATACCTGCCGGCACTTGCTGTCCTGGTGGAGTTCCAGACGTCTCTGCCTTCACTCTGCTGCCCGCCATATTTTCCCTTTTTCGTTACACTTGACGTTTTGGAGTTCCTCCTAACCGTTCCTATTGATAATCCTGCTAAACTCCCACTTAGTGTCTCTAACCTCTGGACTGTGTAGGGGGTGACTGCTTACGAGATCCGTTATTTTACTTTTGCTATGAACTGAGACCACTTTGTGGAGATCTGCGTTCACGTTGACATTTCTCTTGATTAGTGTCATTAGTGTTGTTGTTATTAACAAAATGTGAAAACTTCCAGGGACCCCCGTAAACGGCTATGTTCTCTCTCACGGACATTCGCGTTCTCCACTACTTGCTAGTCCACTGCAAGTGCCGTTTTGTCACCTGGACCCTCCAGACCCCCTGAACTGTGGATTATAAGTGTTGTCAGGGATCGTCTGACGTCCTGACCAGGTCAAGAAATATGAAGGGATCAAAGAAGGTGGCTTTTCCGGAACCTATACTCCCCCCCGATAGACTGGAGGGCAGCATTCTTGTGTCGCCGACCCTGCTTTTTGACCCAGAGGCATGCTGGGAAGTATAGTCCGATGCTACCACCCTGTGGTATCCCATGCTTACCGCCAGGGGTAGCTGCAGGGAGGAACCATCCCTGCCTTCTAGAGACTTCCGCCCGATTATGGGGAGACTCACCAGTTTAAAGGGGGCCGCTCTGGCACACTTTAGGAGGTCGGAGTCGGAGTGGCAGAGGACGAGGATTTGGGGAGAAGAAGAGAGAAAAGGAAGAATTCACCTCATAACTTGGTATTGTATTGTTTAGAAGGTACTTGGAGGAATAAGATCCATTATTTGAACCCGTGACTATGTCAGTGTCAGGGGTTTGGGGGCTCAAGAGTGCCCCCCGTCTTCCACATGATATATTGCCTTTCTCTGACCCTAACGACAAAGAATTACAATTTTCAGCCCCTGTACTTGTGCTTGCCTAACAATCATTAAACCCGTGCCACAGCAGACCGGTTTGTACCACCCTAAACTCTCCAGCATGGCAGAGCCCACCTTTTAGTGCAGTCTGCACACACCGTCTCACGTTACAGTGCTGTGCCAGTTGACTGCGTCCTCATTTATTAACACCAGAGCCTAATGAACCTCTGAAGGCTAAAGTTTAACTTCTCGCCAGCGTGCCCGGCTCACCCTCACATCTCGCCACTGAAGGCTCTGTCCGGTTTTTTCTGTTCTAACAAAGCAGCTGAATGTTGGCAACCTGGCAAACTCTGGCACGGCCGGCTAATCCGATCAGCCAAGCTTAAGAATTACTCTACTGGGCTCTCCTCTGGCACGTGGAGTCACACGGCCTGACTGAGAAAATGCAAAGCCCTGCGTGCTTTAGATTTCATGCTGGTGATGGTTGCTACACAACTCCATGCTTTTCTTCTCGACAAAACACTTTCAGTCCGGCATTCGTTCGCACACAGCACAGCACCGAGACGGCTCTTCTCCGTGTAGTTAATGATCTACTCCGCTCTCAGATTGTGGTTCACTTCATATTCTCCTCCTTCTTGACTTACAGTGGGTATAGAAAAAAATCCCCCCCTTCAAAATCTTCCCTTTTTTTGCTTTACAACCTTAAATGAAAACACAAACTGATATTTCTTGCCAGCTTCACTTACTCAATGCCACCCCATAACATCCACGTGAAAGATATCACAGCTACAGTTCAGAAGAATTATAAAAAAATCAAACACAAGACCTACTGAGATTAATAAAAGATCACCCCCCCCCAATGTCAATTGTCATTTTGTTGACCCCCCTTTTGCTTTAATGCCAGCCTTGAGTCTGTTGAATCTTCTCTATCAGCTTTGCACACCTAGATTGTGTAATATTTGCCCCCCACTCTTCTTTACAGTTTAACTGTTCAAGTTCGGTCACATTGGACGCTGAGCGTTGCTGGTCTGCTATCTTCAGATCTTTCCACAGATTTTCACTGTGATTTAGCTCTGGGCTCTGACTGGCCACACCAGGACATTCACTTTATTCTCCTTCAGCCGCTGTGTGGTCCATTTTGCTGTGTGCTTCGGCTCGTTGTCGTGTTGAAAGGTGAACATTCTGCCCATCTTCAACTTTCTGGCAGAGGGTAGCAGGTTTTCCTCAAGTATTTTGCCCCATCCATTTCTCCTTCTACCCTAACGAGAGCCCCAGGCCCCCCACAACAGGATGCTGCCCCCTCCATGCTTTACTGTCGGTATGCTGTGTTGTGGATGGTGAGCTGCATTGGTGGACCGTTTGGTGTTGAGGCCCAATAGTTTGATTTTGGGCTCATCTGACCAGAAGACCTTTTTCCACTTGGCATCCAAATCTTCAAGATGCATTCTGGGAAAGCTCAGACAAGCCTTCATGTGGTCTTTCTTGAGAAGTGTGACCCTCCTGAACAAGCCACAATTGTGGAGGGCTTGTCAAATTGTTGTCACATGCACACCATTAATGACCACTCTGTGCCATCAAATCCTGTAACTCCTTCAAAGTGGCCATTGGCCTCCTGGTAGGCTCTCTCATCAGTTTCCTCCTTGCTATTCCATCCAGTTTGGAGGGTCCTAGTCGTACCAAACACTTCTTTATACTGGACTTTACTGGGCTCCTTGGGACTGATAAAGCCTTTGAGATGTTGTTGTCTCCATCTCCTGCCTTATGTCCATTCACAACTCAATCCCTGAGATCTTTTGAAAGTGGCCTGCCACCCATAGTCAGGTGTTTGCTGTCAGTTGCAATACCAAGGAAGGGAATGAATGGACCAGGAACAGCTTCACTAATCACACTCATTAGAACTGATGACAAGTGGGAGGAAACCAGTAACCGCAATGGGAATGGTGGGCAATGACACCTGATTGAGTTTAGGGGGGTCCTTTATTAATCTCAGGATTTCTTGTTTTTGATTTTAAATTCTTCTGAACTGTAGCTGTGATGTCTTTCACTTGGATGTTAGAGATTGCAATGAGTAAGTAAAGCTGGAAAAAATATTGGTTTGTGTGTTTACATTTAAGGCTGTTAAGCAAAAAATTTCAAAGGGAATTAATTTAATAATTTATTTAATTTAATAATTAATTTTATAATTTTCTATACCCACTGTAAGTGCAGCATTTGACCCCGTTAATCGTGAAATCCTCCTGTCACGTCTCTCAGCTCAGCCCTTCAATGGCTCACGTCATATCTTGCTAACAGGCATCACATTATCGGCCAATAGAAATCCTCCACCTGACTTGTGTGTCGCGTGGTGTCCCTCAGGGTTCGGTCCTTGGGCCGTTAACTCTTTCTACTTTATATCCTTCCTTTGGGTCAGATTATTCGCAGACACGGCCGTAACTTCCACTGGTGTGCAGACGATACGCAGTTATATCTTAAGACTCACGACTCCCCTCCCAGCACACTCACTGATCTTAAGCTACGGATGGAAAGTCAACTTTCTCAAACTCAACGCCAGTTGAACTGAAGTGTTACTGGTTGGCCCAAACTCCCAGCTTTCTAAGGCCTCAAAACTTCTCTGTTTCTATTGATGGTTCCACTTGTCAAAGCTGCTCCTCTTGGCGTTTTGTTTGATTCCTCACTTAACTTTGAGCTACACATTAGGCCTCCATCCATCCATCCATCCATCCATTATCCAACCCGCTCTATCCTAACTACAGGGTCACGGGGGTCTGCTGGAGCCAATCTGGTACAGGCGGAGTGGTGGCTCTGAGGATAGGGATCTGCACTGGCAGTCGGAAGGTTACTGGTTCGAATCCCATAAATGCCAAAAGGGACTCTGCTCTGTTGGGCCCTTGAGCAAGAAACTTAACCTGCAATCGCTGAGCGCTTTGAGTAGTGAGAAAAAGCGCTATAGAAATGCAAAGAATTAAAAGAAAGAATTACTAATCCCAGCCAACACAGGGTGCAAGGCAGGAAACAAACCCTGGGCAGGGCGCCAGCCCATCGCAGGACATTAGGCCTCTGTTTTATCTTGGTAGAGTGATATATATTTTGCTCTACTTTCCCCTGTTGTATTATTAATATGTAGTCTTAGAATGCCTAATCTCACAGACTTACCACTGTTTATAAGGTATTACTGTATATAACTTATCCCCACCTTACCTTCTATATCTATAACCGCAGGCAATTAGATGTAGTAAAAAGACAAGCAGGAGTTAAGTTACACATAAAATAATGTATTACTGATAATATTCATAAATAATAACAAAATGCAAAGTACATTTGAATATTGGCAGCCATACAACCTGATAAAATGGTGATGTGTAGCTCAGGTGGCACACAGACTTGTAGTTACTTAATGTCTCTAGTTAAGGCATCATTGGTGCTCAGCTTTTAGCCACATGTCTGTTCAATATGGCTGAAGCTGTGCTCTTCATTGTGTTGTCTTCAGTTCATGGTGGGATGGTCTTCTTCAGTTGTTAGCAAGAGAAAGATACTTCTACATCATCACAGCTTAGCAAGAGAGATGCTTCTTCATCATATGTTGGTTAGTCAGAGAGAATGTGGTTGAGCAAGCAAATTTATAGGTTTTCTGTCCAACCCCTACATCCAATCCAGACAGCCATATCTCAGACCAATGGGGGAAATAGTACATCTTAACACCTGCAACCCCCCAAGACCATATGTTAAGCTAACCTGGCTTTGTGTGGGGGATGAGAGAAAGACTTTATCAAAGAAATACTCGTCAAACTGGTTTAAGACACATCCCCCAAATCCTGTCGTAAAATTACAAAGAAAAGTCGTAAACTGGGGGGGAACACGAATGCCTGTCACCAAAGTAACACTAAATTACATTGCTTCGCCTAAATTATAAATAAAGACATACAAAACATTTATCAAGTTATATGCAAAATCTTATATCACAACAGCCTCCTTCCAAAAATTTCATTCTGTCATCCCCGTAACTTTGCTCACCTCCCTCCATTTCTGTCCTTTAATGATCTGATGCTCAAACTGTGGCTCAGGACACAAGGGGGCTAACAGAGTTTAACAGGCCGCCAGCCCACCGCAGGGCAAACTAACACACACACACAGTAAAGCGTATTTAGAGGTCCATGGCAGTGTGAGGACTCTATAAGAATAAAATCAGTGCGTCTCGGGGGTCTGCGGGGGCGGCCGCGGGGTGTTCACTGTAGAGCAGCGTTTCTCAACCTTTACGTATTTGCGACCCGAGTTTTCATAACAGTTTTAATCGCGCCCCCCTAACATTTTTTTTGAAAGGAGCCCACTAATACCAATTTGTTCTTTTTTATTTAATGATATATCATAGATACATAGTTTATTATACCTACTTAACTTTTATCGACATTTATCTAACTCTATATTTATTGTTCTAGTATCAGAATGTAGTTTAAGTTCATTTGTTTTGGTTTCAATAGATATATTTCTCATATTTTTGATTCTTGTTTTCTTTTTTCATATCTTCGGGCCCCCCCTGTTTGTTACTTCGTGCCCCCCTAGCGGGGCCCGCCCCACAGTTTGAGAACCACTGCTGTAGAGGCAGGCGGGTTGCATGGTGAGGTCCACATCGGCGCTCCGCAGACAGGTTTTGGAAAATAAAAAAGCACCGAGTACTTTGAAGTAGCAAACCTTTTGTTGTTATGCGTCCACATTGCCCAGTCCATCCTTGGTTTACGTGTATTAACGTCCCGGGTTCGAGGGGGGAGTATTCGAGCTGTCGGCACTGACGGCATAACGACATAACCACAGAATAAAAAATATCATTTACATTTATTTGCTTGGCAGACGTTACCCGCCTCCGTCCATTTCTGTCCTTTAATGATGTGATGCTCAAACTGCGGTTCATTGTTTCATGACGTCTCGTATTTGTAATTCCCTCTTCATCTACACAGAAGCTCCAGTCCATTCAGAGCTCCACTCTGCTGCCCACCATACTTTCCCTTTTTGGTTACACTTGACGTTCTGGAGTTCTTCCTAACCGTTCCTAATGATAATCCCGCTAAACTCCCACTATGGCTGACTGTAGTGTCTCTAACCTCTGGACTGTGTAGGGATTGACTGCTTACGAGATCCGTTATTTTACATTTGCTATGAATTGAGAGCACTTTGTGGAGATCTGTGTTCACGTTGACATTTCTCTTGATTAGTGTCATTAGTGTTGTTATTATTAACAAAATGTGAAAACTTCCAGGGACCCCCGTAAACGGCTATGTTCTCTCTCACGGACATTCGCGTTCTCCACTACTTGCTAGTCCACTGCAAGCACCATTTTGTCACCTGGACCTTCCAGACTCCCTGAACTGTGGATTGTAATTGTTTTTCATTGATCATCTGATGTCCTGACCAGGTCAAGAAGTGACCCCTTGCCAGGAAGGGAGCCCAGAAGGATGAAGGGATCAAAGAAGTTGGCTTTTCCAGACACTATACTCCACCCCCGATAGACTGGAGGGCAGCCGCCTTCTGTTGCCGACCCTGCTTTTTAACCCAGAGGCATGCTGGGAAGTGTAGTCCGATGCTACCACCCTGTGGTATCCCATGCTTACCGCCAGGGGGAGCTGCAGGGAGGATCCATCCCTGCCTTCTAGACAGAAACTCCAGTACATTCTGAACTCCGCAGCCACACAAAGCGTTTTCTGCTCACATTTCTCCTGCTCTGAACTTCACTGGTTACCAGTTCCATCAAGGATTCAAGATTTTGCTTCTCACCTTCAAAAACCCTACATAAAATTATCTGGGATTTGTGCCGCAGTAGCCCCTCCTGTTGGCCTTTATGGAGCCCTCGTATCGATGAGCCTTGGCTGCCCCAACATCAGTGTCACCAATTTGTGGTTTTTGTCTCTTCAGGCCACTATTGGTAGGTGATCACCATGGCTGACCATCTGTAGTAGTCACGGAGATGCTCAGATTGTCCTGAATCGGTGATTTGTTTCTTTTATTTAGAGACGTCAGGAACACAAACAGCCCTGAGCCATAGCTGGCACACAATTCAACAACAACAACAACAACATCTATTTCAATAGCACACTTTCATACAAATAATGAGCTCAAAGTGCTTTACATGATAAAGAAAGAGAAAAAAAAAGACAAAATAAGAATTACAATAAGACAACACTAATTAACATAGAATAAAGGTAAGGTCCGATGGCCAGGGAGGAGAAAAAAACAAAAAAAAAAACTCCAGACGGCTGGAGAAAAAATAAAATCTGCAGGGGTACCAGGCCACGAGACCACCCAGCCCCCTCTAGGCATTCTACCTCACATAAATGACCTCAATCAGTCCTCATGGTATTCAGGGTTCACATGGAAGGACTTGATGATGACGGTCATGTGGACTTCTGGCCTTTAATCCATCAATGTAAGAACATCACAGTGCTTTGATCAGGTGGTGGTGGTGCAGGTCACCACCACAGAAAACTGGAAAAAGAACAGAAGAGGGGAGGGGGGGGGGGGGTTAGTAAG
>JANRMT010062817.1:8745233-8757679 GCA_026402145.1 Polypterus bichir lapradei | reverse complement strand
TTTCTAATATCTAATCAGCCAATCACACGACAGCATCTCAGTGCATTCTAATATCTAATCAGCCAATCACAAGGCAGCAACTCAATGCATTTCAGCCTGTAGACTTTGATCAAGACGACCTGCTGAAGTTCAAACTGAGCATCAGAACGTTGAAGAAAGGTGACTGAAGTGACTCTGAACGTGACATGGTTGTTGGTCTGACTATTTCACAAACTGCTGATCTACTGGGATTTTCACACACAACCATCTCTAAGGTTTACAGTGAATGGTCTGAAAAATGGAAAGTAGAGCAGCAGTTCTCTGGGCAAAAATGCCTTGTTGATGGCAGAGGTCAGAGTAGAACGGCCAGACTGGTGTGAGCTGATAGAATGGCCACAGTAACTCAAATCAGCACTCGTTACAACCGAGGTGTGCAGAAGAGCAGCTCTGAACACACAACACATCAAACCCTGATGATGGTGGGCTACAGCAGGAAGAGACCACACTGGGTGCCATTCCTGTCAGCTAAGAAGAGGCAACTGAGGCTACAAGTCACATGGGCTCACCAAAACTGGGCAACAGAAGACTGGAAAAATGTCACCTGGTCTGACGAGTCTCAATTTCTGCTGTGACATTCAGATGGGCTCAGAATTTGGCATCAACAACATGAAAGCGTGGGATCCATCCTGCTTTGTATCAACAGTTCAGGCTGCTGGTGTGATGGTGTGGGGGATATTTTGTTGGCACACTTTGAGCCTCTTAATACCAACTGAGCATCCTTTATATGCCACAGCCTACCAGAGTATTGTTACTGACCATGTCCATCCCTTTATGACTGCAGTGTCCACATCTTCTGATGGCTCCTTCCAGGAGGATAACACACCATGTCACAAAGCTCAGATCATCTCCAAATGGTTCCTTGAACATGATGATGAGTTCACTGGACTCCAATGGCCTCCACAGTCAGCAGATCTCAATCCAGTAGAGCACCCTTGGGATGTGGTGGGACAGGAGATTCACATCGTGGACGTGCAGCTGACAAATCTGCAGCAACTGTGTGAGGCTATCATGTCAATACGGACCACAATCTCTGAGGAACGTGTCCAGCACCTTGTGGAATCAACGCCATGGAGAATTACGGCAGTTCTGAAGACAACAGGGGGTCCGACCGGGTACTAGCAGGGTGTACCTAATAAAGTGGCCAGTGATTGATATTATTATTACCCCAGAATGACAAAGTGACAACAGGACTCACTGGATGGGACGCACCTCCTCCAGATTTCTCGCTGGTCTGAATGCTGGTGTCGATGGGATATTTCAGTTTTTTTTTTTTTTTTTATTTTTAATAAATTTCCACACATTTCTAAAATCCTGTTTTTTTTTGTCATTCTTTGGTGTTTCTTGATGAGGGGGAAAAAATGAATTAAAAAAAATGTTAGCTCAAGGCTGCAACATAACAAAATGTGTAAAAGGTGGGGGGTCTGAAGACTTTGTGAAGCCACCATCCTGAATTCTTGACTTATCTGTTACAGTGTCACCGTCACTATTCTGAGGGGACATGCAAGTAAGCGTTTGCACCTTTAAAGAGTTAGTCACTTAAAACAAAAACAATTTGGCACCCCCTTTAGTAGCAGCAATTAAGAGAGGGGGCTGGAATGAAAACAGGTGGCCATTGCAGCCCTCCAGAAAATGACTTGCAGCCCCCCAAGTGAACTGGTCAAGCTGAAGGGACTTTGTGTGGCTGTTTTTACGAGTGGGTCCTGCCACCCTGTACCCACAATGTACCCAGAGCTGTTGGCATAGACCATTAACCTCGCCCCCCCTTGTGCGACCCTAAACTGGTTCAAGCCGGTTTCACAATGTGAAGCAAGCACGAATGTCATTGTCCCCTGTCCTTGTGACAGTAATGACACCATAAGCCTGCACTTCAGAAAGGGCAGCAGATTTCTAAATTGCGATGTGAAGTTACTGCCATCTGGTGGTTTGAGGCAGAAACTGCGCAACTAATTGTTGTTTCATAGATTTGAAGGGTCAGTGTGGTCCATTTAAATAAAAGGAAATAAATTATCATTGGAGTAAAACCTACAAATTACAACAAAGTCATTAAGACTAAGTTAAGGTTTTTCGTCACATGTCCTCCAAAGTTATTATTATGAGCAAAAAGATGAAACTGTTAATAAAAATATAAAAATGAGAAGAAACTCCTGAGGCCACCGAAAGCACAACTCAAAATAAAACGCTAAACTACAAAGAAAATGTTCAGTTGTCGTCACACCAGGACTTACATGTGGGCTGCTGGACCCCAAATATTCACCCATCCATTGTCCTAAGCCAAGCAGGACTGCAGGGAAGCTGAAGCCGATCCCAGCGAGCATCGGCCACAAGGCAGGAACAATCCATCCCAGAGGAGCCACAAGCCAACTAACCTGTGGGGCATCGAACTGGGGGTGAGGAGCCCCCACTCGGACACGGGGACAACATGCAAACTCCACACCGAGGGGGGACCCTCGACACGAGCCCCCAGTTCCTTAACTGTGAGAGGCATCAGTGGCACCCACTGCGCCGGGACCCTTCAAGTCATGTGACCGAATTACTCATAGCTTTATTTCTGCCACCCCCAGGGACGTACCCGCCTGCGGTCAGAGCAGCCAATGGTGGATGCCGGTCATTGGAACAGCAACAGGATGAGCTGATGATGGAGCGAAATGCATGTGAAGAAGAGGATGATGATGATGATGATGAAGCAGAAGAAAGTGATTACTTGTATGGTAATGTGGTGGATTCTTCGGACCCCCTTTACTCTCTCTCTGCTGTAGATTTCACTTGCAATGGGAGAATTTGCCATTTTCACCCACCAGACTCCATTCAGTAGTCCACCATGAAAATCCAAAAAATGAGATTCTACAAATTTTGGTCCGGTGCCTCCCGTTTGATTTAATTTCTTCTTGAGAACCTGACCTGATTGGATGTCATTCAGGACGGCACACACGTCACCTTCTGTAGAGGAGGTCCCACCATTAATGCCCAAACCAAACCATGAAGTCTAAGGAGCTCTCTGTAGACCTCAAACTGTGGCAAGACAGCGACCAGGACATCTGGGGGGGATCAAACCATTTGGAAAGCTTTTGAGTGTTTCCATCGAGCATGGTGGCCTCAATCGGTGCGAAATGGAAGATGTTTGGGACCACCGGGGCTCTTCTTAGAGTCGGCCCAACTGAATGACCCGTCTAGTAGGACCTTAAGCCAGGGAGGTGAACCCAATGGTTGCTCTAACGGGGGTCCTGTGTTGAGATGGGAGACCTCCCACTCAGCTGCACTCCATCAATGAGGTGTTTGCGGTAGGGCGGCTGGACAGAAGCCCCCCTTGAACAAAAGGCTTATGACAGTTCAGAGGTCTCGGACGGGAGGAGGAGCAAAGCTTCTCTGCTCTGGTGAGCCCAAAAATTGAACTCTTTGGACGGAACTCCAAGCCCCCGTGTCTGGTGAAGATCCAGGCGTTGCTCATCACCAGTGGTCTTTCAGTCAGTGGATGGGCACATCTCGACACCTCTTCATACCGTACCATCCTGGTGAGATTCCCCCCAAGAGGTAGGACTCAGACCATCTGAGGGCAGTCCCAGGGATGCCAAGGTCAGAAAGAAGGATCTGGTGGTTGACCGTGAGGATGAGCAGGATGAGCACAGATGACACGTTGGTAGCTCTAGCCCACCACGACACAGTCGACACCAGTGAGATGAGCCGGGCTGATTAGGTTCCAGCGGACTGTTCTGTAGAAGAAAGGAAGAGGCTTGGTTAGAGATGACAAGTTCAAGGGGTTTAAGAGAGAGGAAGAGGAGAGACCCCGGTCTGTGACGACCTGCCTGGGATCGGGGCCGCCTTAACAGCATCACAGGCCCCGGGCAAAACAGAAACCTACATAGGGATCAGAAACATGGTGGGCCCCTATGCTCCTGGGGACCCCAGGCAGTGCCCATTGTGCCCGTATGTTAAGATGGGTCAAGCGTGGGTGTCTAGAGAAGAGGACTTGTTAGGGGTCTGTTGGACTGCAGTTGGGAAGGTGTGGATGAATTCTGCAAATCTTCAAATCATCCTAATTTTACAGTCACGGTTATTATACCTCCCATCAAACACTGGGGGGCTCAATGCAACACCATGTCCCCGATTAGGGTGACCTGCATGTCATTTCTAAGAAGGGGCCTTAGAGGGCCGGAGATGGAAATGCTTGAGTGCTCTAATCACCGTGAGAAGCTCAGGTGTTAACTTTTGTCACACTCCGCCATCGGGCTTTGATGCGAGGAGGCAAACAGAACGGTGGTCTGCAAAACAAAACTTCATGCCGACTCCTGCAGAACTTCCTGCCGAGACCCCAAAGCGCCTGACAAGCCTGCAGGTCTGACCTCAGTAGCAGAAGCTGACCTGTTAGCTAGCGGCTTGTGTGCAGACAGGTGGGCTGAGCGGACCCCTGAATGTGAAGCCATCAGTAATGTGTTCCTAATGTGGAGCTGGCATGTCTGCTCTGGGCTCCTGTGGCTGCCTTCCTCCACCAGCCGAGGCCTCAGCTCTTAGCTTACAGAAACTTCTCCAATGGCTCCCTCTGCAGGACTTCATTAGGCATTGCAACAACTCCCTGCGATCTCAACCAGGAACCACCGGGTTAGGGAAAGAAATAACTGAGGACAGCGTTAAGGGGGCAGTCGGACTGGCAGAAGGTGTTTAGTGTGAAGGCGAGCCTGACATACTGGGCAAGAACCCCGCTTTACTGGGGCACCACAGTGCAGCGCCATACTGGAATACGGGGACACAGTCTACCGATCTCTCTATTATACAGCGCCTTCCAAATTTACTGATTATTAAATAATAAATAAGTGGGAAAGGTACTATGTCACAACATTCATACCTGTTATATAGTGCCTTTCACATCTACATATTTATTATATAGTGTAATTCATTACCATCTTTCATTTCTACTTATCGATTATACAACAATAGCAATAACAATGGTAATAATAATATTGCAATGATAAATACAGGTATTACTTTCTCCATACCCGAAGTGCTTCATAGCGCCTTTCATATTTATTACATATCACCCTTCAAACCCCACTCTAATATATGCTGCCTTTTGAGTCTATTTGAGTATTAAGCAGGGGTGTCCAACTCCGGTCCTGGAGGGCCGCAGTGGCTGCAGGTTTTCATTCTCACCCTTTACCTAATCAATTTTCACTGCTAATGAACTCCTTTTTCCATCCATCCATCCATCCATCCTCTTCCGCTTATCCGAGGTCGGGTCGCGGGGGCAGCAGCTTAAGCAGAGAAGCCCAGACTTCCCTCTCCCCGGCCACTTCTTCCAGCTCTTCCGGGAGAATCCCAAGGCGTTCCCAGGCCAGCCGGGAGACATAGTCCCTCCAGCGTGTCCTGGGTCTTCCCCGGGGCCTCCTCCCGGTTGGACGTGCCCGGAACACCTCACCAGGGAGGCGTCCAGGAGGCATCCTGATCAGATGCCCGAGCCACCTCATCTGACTCCTTTCGATGCTGAGGAGCAGCGGCTCTACTCTGAGCCCCTCCTGGATGACTGAGCTCCTCACCCTATCTTTAAGGGAAAGTCCAGACACCCGCAGAGGAAACTCATTTCAGCCGCTTGTATTCGCGATCTCGTTCTTTCGGTCACTACCCATAGCTCATGACCATAGGTGAGGGTAGGAACGTAGATCGACTGGTAAATTGAGAGCCTTGCCTTACGGCTCAGCTCCTTTTTCACCACGACAGACCGATGCAGAGCCCGCATCACTGCGGATGCCGCACCGATCCGCCTGTCGATCTCACGCTCCATTCTTCCCTCACTCGTGAACAAGACCCCGAGATACTTAAACTCCTCCACTTGGGGCAGGATCTCGCCCCCAACCCTGAGAGGGCACTCCACCCTTTTCCGGCTGAGGACCATGGTCTCGGATTTGGAGGTGCTGATTCTCATCCCAGCCGCTTCACACTCAGCTGCGAACCGCTCCAGAGAGAGCTGAAGATCACGGCCTGATGAAGCAAACAGGACAACATCATCTGCAAAAAGCAGTGACCCAATCCTGAGTCCACCAAACCGGACCCCCTCAACGCCCTGGCTGCGTCTAGAAATTCTGTCCATAAAAGTTATGAACAGAATCGGTGACAAAGGGCAGCCCTGGCGGAGTCCAACTCTCACTGGAAACGGGCTCGACTTACTGCCGGCAATGCGGACCAAGCTCTGACACCGGTTGTACAGGGACTGAACAGCTCTTATCAGGGGGTCCAGTACCCCATACTCCCGGAGCACCCCCCACAGGACTCCCCGAGGGACACGGTCGAACGCCTTTTCCAAGTCCACAAAGCACATGTAGACTGGTTGGGCAAACTCCCATGCACCCTCCAGGACCCTGCTAAGGCTGTAGAGCTGGTCCACTGTTCCGCGACCAGGACGAAAACCACACTGTTCCTCCTGAATCCGAGGTTCGACTATCCGACGGACCCTCCTCTCCAGAACCCCCGAATAGACTTTTCCAGGGAGGCTGAGGAGTGTGATCCCTCTATAGTTGGAACACACCCTCCGGTCCCCCTTTTTAAAGAGGGGGACCACCACCCCAGTCTGCCAATCCAGAGGCACTGTCCCCGATGTCCATGCGATGTTGCAGAGACGTGTCAACCAAGACAGTCCTACAACATCCAGAGCCTTAAGGAACTCCGGGCGTATCTCATCCACCCCCGGGGCCCTGCCACCAAGGAGTTTTTTGACCACCTCGGTGACTTCAGTCCCAGAGATGGGAGAGCCCACCTCAGAGTCCCCAGGCTCTGCTTCCTCATTGGAAGGCATGTTAGTCGGATTGAGGAGGTCTTCGAAGTACTCCCCCCACCGACCCACAACGTCCCGAGTCGAGGTCAGCAGCGCACCATCCCCACCATATACGGTGTTGACACTGTACTGCTTCCCCTTCCTGAGACGCCGGACGGTGGACCAGAATCTCCTCGAAGCCGTCCGAAAGTCGTTCTCCATGGCCTCTCCAAACTCCTCCCATGCCCGAGTTTTTGCCTCAGCAACAACCGAAGCCGCATTCCGCTTGGCCTGCCGGTACCTATCAGCTGCCTCCAGAGACCCACAGGACAAAAAAGTCCTATAGGACTCCTTCTTCAGCTTGACGGCATCCCTCACCGCCGGTGTCCACCAACGGGTTTGGGGATTGCCGCCGCGACAGGCACCGACCACCTTACGGCCACAGCTCCGGTCAGCCGCCTCAACAATAGAGGCACGGAACATGGCCCATTCGGACTCAATGTCCCCCACCTCCCTCGGGACGTGGTCGAAGTTCTGCCGAAGGTGGGAGTTGAAGCTACTTCTGACAGGGGACTCTGCCAGCCGTTCCCAGCAGACCCTCACAACACGTTTGGGCCTACCAGGCCTGACCGGCATCCTCCCCCACCATCAAAGCCAACTCACCACCAGGTGGTGATCAGTTGACAGCTCCGCCCCTCTCTTCACCCGAGTGTCCAAGACATATGGCCGCAAGTCCGACGACACAACCACAAAGTCGATCATCGAACTGAGGCCTAGGGTGTCCTGGTGCCAAGTGCACATATGAACACCCTTATGCTTGAACATGGTGTTCGTTATGGACAATCCGTGGCGAGCACAGAAGTCCAATAACAGAACACCGCTCGGGTTCAGATCGGGGGGGCCATTCCTCCCAATCACGCCCTTCCAGGTCTCACTGTCATTGCCCACGTGGGCATTGAAGTCTCCCAGCAAAACGAGGGAATCCCCAGAAGGTATGCCCTCTAGCACCACCTCCAGAGACTCCAAAAAGGGTGGATACTCCAAACTGCTGTTCGGCGCATACGCACAAACAACAGTCAGGACCCTTCCCCCCACCCGAAGGCGGAGGGACGCCACCCTCACATCCACCGGGGTAAACCCCAACGCACAGGCTCCATGTCGGGGGGCAGTAAGTATGCCCACACCTGCTCGGCGCCTCTCACCGGAGGCAACTCCAGAGTGGTAGAGAGTCCAGCCCCTCTCAAGGAGATTGGTTCCAGAGTCCAAGCTGTGCGTCGAGGTGAGTCCGACTATATCTAGCCGGAACCTCTCAACCTCGCGCACTAGCTCAGGCTCCTTCCCCTTCAGAGAGGTGACATTCCACGTCCCAAGAGCCAGTTTCTGTAGCCGAGGATCAGAACGCCAAGGTCCCCGCCGCCGGCCACTACCCAACTCACATTGCACCTGACCTCCTTGGCTCCTCCCATAGGTGGTGAGCCCATGGGAAGGAGGACCCACGTTACCTCTTCGGGCTGTGCCCGGCCGAGCCCCATGGGTGTAGGCCCGGCCACCAGGCGCTCGCCATCGAGCCCCACCCCCAGGCCTGGCTCCAGAGGGGGGCCCCGGTGACCCGCGTCCGGGCAAGGGAAAACGTCGTCCACAGTTTTTACTCTTCATTGGAGGTTTGTTGAACCGTTCTTTGTCTCATCCCTCACCTAGGACCAGTTTGCCTTGGGTGGCCCTACCAGGGGCATAAAGCCCCGGACAACATAGCTCCTAGGATCATTGAGACACGCAAACCCCTCCACCACAATAAGGTGACGGTTCAAGGAGGGGACTCCTTTTTCCCTTCATTTTAATTGCCCTGTTTTTAAGGATTCAGTCCTCTGAACTTTTTTGTTTCTTCATTAAATGGCAGCCGAACAGAAATGAGACGAGAAACGAGCCGACAGATGACCAGCTAAACTGGGGCTTCAAACTCCAACCGATCTCTTAATAAGAAGCCGATTCTCACTGTTAATGAGAGCCGTTATTGATTATCAGGACTTATTGCTGCTCTCATTCTGCCAAAGCTGACTGTTGATTTTTCTGTTTTTGTCTAAGACCACCGTCAAGATGTTTTGGTGACCTGAGAGATCAACATGACCGAGACCTTCCTTTATTTTAATATATCGTGTGATGGACACAGGTGAGCTGCTCACGCAGCGGCTCGTTTTGTGTCTCATTATTGTTTGGCTGCTAATTAAAGAAAAAGAAACAACTAAAGGGTCTGAGCCACGTTAACTAAAATTAAGGCAAAAGAAGCCGAAAATTTATTAAGAAGATGGTTAGAATGAAAACCTGCAGCAACTGTGGCCCTCCAGGACCGGAGTTCAACCCAAATGAAATGGAGCCTTTAATAAGTGATATATAGCGCCTTTCATATCTCTCTATTACAGAGCACCTTTCTGTCTATGCCTATTATGTGGCACCTTTCATTTCTATTGATTTATTATACATAATATTTCATATAAATCTGTTATATAGTGCCTTTCATATCTATAAATTTAATCTATAGAATATTTTATATCTATTTTTCTATATAGTGCCTTTCATATCTATCTATCTCCCTATCTATCATAAAGTGCCTGTCATACTGAACAGTGAACAGTGTCATCTCCAGGCAGAGGAGTAGCTTTAGTGACAGACTGAGGAGATCGTTCCTCCCCCACACTGTGCGACTCTTCAATTCCACCCGGGGGAGTAAATGCTAACTTTTTTCATTTTTATTACTATTTAATTTAATATTGTTTCTTTGTATCAGTATACTGCTGCTGGATTATGTGAATTTCCCCTTGGGATTAATAAAGTATCTATCTATCTATCTATCTATCTACTTATTTATTTTATTGAACATTTCAGTGAGTCATTTTCTAACCTGTTTAGTCCTGAACACGGTCACAGGGTGTGCTGGAGCCTAACGCAGCGACAAAAGAGCGCAAGGCAGGAACAATTTATTACTCTATTTTTATACAGTGGTGCTTGAAAGTTTGTGAACCCTTTAGAATTTTCTATATTTCTGCATAAATATGACCTAAAACATCATCAGATTTTCACTCAAGTCCTAAAAGTAGATAAAGAGAAACCAGTTAAACAAACGAGACAAAAATATTATACTTGGTCATTTATTTATTAAGAGAAATGATCGAATATTACATATTAGTGAGTGGCAAAAGTATGTGAACCTTTTGCTTTCAGTATCTGCTGTGACCCCCCAATAACTGCAACTAAACGTTTCCAGTAACTTTTGCTCATTCCTGCACACCGGCTTGGAGGAATTTTCGCCCATTCCTCCGTACAGAGTAGCTTCAACTCTGGGATGTTGGTGGGTTTCCTCACATGAACTGCTCGCTTCAGGTCCTTCCACAACATAAGGTCAGGACTTTGACTTGGCCATTCCAAAACATTCACTTTACTCTTCTTGAACCATTCTTTGGTAGAACGACTCGTGTGCTTAGGGTCGTTGTCTTGCTGCATGACCCACCTTCTCTTGAGATTCAGTTCATGGACAGATGTCCTGATATTTTCCTATACAATTCTCTGATAGAATTCAGAATTCATTGTTCCATCAATGAAGGCAAGCCGTCCTGGCCCAGATGCAGCAGAACAGGCCCACACCATGATACTACCACCAGCATGTTTCACAGATGGGATAAGGTTCTTATGCTGGAATGCAGTGTTTTCCTTTCTCCAAACATAACGCTTTTCAATTAAACCAAAAAGTTCTATTTGGGTCTCCTCCGTCCACAAAACATTCTTCTAATAGCCTTCTGGTTTGTCCACGTGATCTTTAGCAAACTGCAGACGAGCAGCAATTATTTTTGGAGAGCAGTGGCTTTCTCCTTGCAACCCTGCCATGCACACCATTGTTGTTGAGTGTTCTCCTGATGGTGGACTCATCAACATGAACATTAGCCAATGTGAGAGAGGCCTTCAGTTGCTTAGAAGTTCCCCTGGGGTCCTTTGTGACCTCGCCGACTATTACACGTGTGCCTTGCTCTTGGAGTGATCTTTGTTGGTCGACCACTCCTGGGGAGGGTAACAATGGTCTTGAGTTTCCTCCATTTGTACACAATCTGTCTGACTGTGGATTGGTGGAGTCCAAACTCTTTAGAGATGGTTTTGTAACCTTTTCCAGCCTGATGAGCAGGGGTGCGGAAATCCAACGCCCGACTCGTCCGACACGGGTAAATTGACCGTCGGACAAGCGTGTTTTTCTGGTTTCAGTTGTCCGCGGACAAGTGCAATTTTCTGGAGAAAAAAGAATTATATGTGCTGTGCAGGGCACATTTTTACCACTACTTTCAAATTTGAAACTTTTGGGTACGTACTTCGTGTGGAGACAGTCTACTTAGGCATGTTCTTCATGTCTCAGATTGGTCTTCAATATTGATTTTTCAAAGGGGAGGCTCTCTTACGGTCTTACATGAGTATTTTACCCGACTATTTACACGCTTGGAGATGCTGTCATTTTTTTTTCATGCCGACATTACGATGTTATCTGATGATTTTTCATTATAATCGATAACTTTTACATATTATTGATAAAATTCATTGTTTCTACATACAAATGCGGTCATTTTACTTACAATGCAAATGTTTTCACCACATAACAAAGCTTGCTAGGCAGTTAATCTTTGCTGAAATTTGTGATTTCGCGTAGGTTGTGATATATTGAGGAGTTAAGAAATTTATCGCGTGACAACATCAATTCTGATGAGTGACATGTCTATAGATTGTTTTTGATTAGAGAATTTTTCGTATAAAACAAGTTGGTTTCGCGCTGTCAGTTTATTAAAAATAAAGAAGAAAAAAATCTAACGGTTTCCAAATGTTATGAAATATCTATAAAAATCTTCACTTAGACGCGATTATTTTTTCCCCGACAACATCGGTAATATTTACTTCTTTGGAAATGTACCATCTTGCAGAATTTCAAATACGTCATTAGGAATTGCCTGTGTAACCCATAATGCACTGCGGTAAGCACGTTTTTCTCGCTATATGCGTGTTGCTGAAACTGAAGCAAGTAGCATCGCGGATGAGAACTGGATCGTTTCTTGATTAAAACTGGCACAACAGGCCCTGAAAAACATGACAATGAGGGCAAGAAAAGAAAAACTAAAGCTGAAAGGGACCGTGAGTACGATAAAAAAAAAAAACGAAAATCAATCACAATTCAATCGCAATGGCTCAAAGAGCTTCCGTGGGTAAATGCAGACGACACGGACTCAGTTTTTTGCCAAATTTGCTGTCAGTATCAGTACCAGGAACCATGCAGTTCAGCTCAAGCAGAAATTGAACAGCATTCAGCCCACGCTGTCTGAGATGGTAAAGATTCTTGGGGGAGAAGATGTTGCAAGACAAAAGCTGAAGAACATGGCAGAAAATGAATCAGGACAGAGTTCTGTTATGTAACTGTAATATGTGAAACAGAACTAGTGTAGCTGTAATGAAGGCATTGTTTATTAGTGAGTTAAAATGATAAGAGAATCATTTATATAATGTTCTAGAGCAAGGTGGCAAAATACAGTGGGATGCAAAAGTTTGGGCAACCTTGTTAATAGTCATTATCTTCCTGTATAAATCGTTGGTTGTTACGATAAAAAATGTCAGTTAAATATATCATATAGGAGACACACACAGTGATATT
>JANRMT010062817.1:8688645-8740233 GCA_026402145.1 Polypterus bichir lapradei | reverse complement strand
TTATTGCACACTTTCTGTAAATCCAATAAACTTCATTTCACTTCTCAGATATCACTGTGTGTGTCTCCTATATGATATATTTAACTGACATTTTTTATCGTAACAACCAATGATTTATACAGGAAAATAATGACTATTAACAAGGGTGCCCAAACTTTTGCATCCCACTGTACTACTCCCTGAAAGAACTCTTTTCAGTTTTAAAATGAAAGGCAGTTTTGGCATCAACAAAAGAGATCAGAAAAACTATTTTTCACTTTTGTTATTTGTTTATGGGCAAGTGAATTTAACTGGCGGACAAGTGGATTTTCTAAATTTACTTGTCCGTGGACAAGTAGAAAAAAATTTGATTTCCACACCCCTGATGAGCATCAACAACTCTTTTTGTGAGGTCCTCAGAAATCTCCTTTGTTTGTGCCATGATACACTTCCACAAACGTGTGTTGTGAAGAGCAGACTTTGATAGATCCTGTTCTTTAAATGACACAGGGTGCCCACTCACACCTGATTGGCATCCCATTGACTCGAATTTCACCTTCAAACTAACTGATCATCCGTGAGGTTCACATACTTTTGCCACTCACTAATATGTAATATTCGATCATTTTCCTCAATAAATAAATTACCAAGTATAATATTTTTGTCTCATTTGTTTAACTGGTTTCTCTTTATCTACTTTTAGGACTTGAGTGAAAATCTGATGATGTTTTAGTTCAAATTTATGCAGAAATATAGAAAATTCTAAAGGGTTCACAAACTTTCAAGCACAACTGTGCCTTTCATACTGTATGTATCTATCTATGTGTTATATAGTGCCTTGGGGTGGCATGGTGGCACAGTGGGTAGTGCTGCTGCCTCGCAGTTAGGAGACCCAGGTTCACTTCCTGGGTCCTCCCTGTGTGGAGTCTGCATGTTCTCTCTGTGTCTGCGTGGGTTTCCTCCCACAGTCCAAAGACATGCAAATTAGATGCATTAGTAATCCTAAAGTGTCCCTTGTGTGTGCCCTGCGGTGGGCTGGCGCTTGGATTGGCTCCAGCAGACCCCTGTGACCCTGTAGTTAGGATATAGCGGGTTGGATAATGGATGGATGGATATAGTGCCTTTCATACTGTATTTATCAATGTGTTATATAGTGCCTTTCATGTCTATCTATCTATCTATCATATAGTGCCTTTCCTGTGTATTTATTGTATTCTTGATCCAAGCAGACTTACCAAATGGGGTACAAAGACGCCCCTCAATCAGGCTGCACAGCGTCCCGGCCTTGAAGGTCCGCTGCGTGAGCCGCTACACCTCACAACCCGCCACCTCCTATTTGTATTTTTTTTTCGTCTGGTTTGGCGGGTTTTTCTTTTCTTTAGCAAGAACTCCTCTCCTCCGAGGGTCTCTTGTAATTTTGAAGGCCCTGATTATATTATAATTAATAATAACTGATAATTATAATTAGAAGAGTGAGGATGGTGGCAATGCTCCGTTTTGGAGAGAGCATGAAGGACATACAGCCCTTTTATTTCAAAGCCAGATAACAAAAAAAAAAAAAGAAGAAATAAACAACATAAATGACATCTGAGGAAGAGAAAAATGAAGTCTCTCTCTTCTCTTTTTGGTCATCTTGATGACAGGCTGCTGCTGTCCGGGCACACGTGTGGCACACATTTACTGCATGCCAAGTCATGTGACTGCGCCCACAACACGACGACACACTTCGTGACCACAGAGATGTGCATCTGAAGAAGGGGTGCAGTCAGTGGGCTGGGTGGGCACCGCCGGCTGCTCGTGATGTTAAAACCCCGTCTTTGTGTTTATTGGGGAGGATGAAGTGAACTTCAGAGCGCAGCGGAGAACACCGTGTGACCACTAGGGGGTGACGGAGATTCGACTTTTGCCGAAAAGCCCACCGATTCTGTCGTTTCAATTCATCGTTTTCTTCATCAAACAAAACTTGTTATCCCAGAATCACAAAGCATTAACAGAATTTTAGAAACTTTTGTAAATGTATTAAAAATACACAAAAAACTGAAGTCTCCCATTGACACGAGTATACAGACCTTTTACGCAGTTCTTAGTTGAAGCCCCTTTGGCAGCCATTCCAGCCCGGCGTCTCCTTGGCGTTGACGTGACAAGCTCGACACACCTGGACTTGGGGGTCTTCTGCCATCCTTCTCCGCAGATCCTCTCAAGCTCTGTCAGGTTGGATGGAGACCCTCAGTGGACTGCAGTTTTCAGGTGGGTTCGAGTTCAGAATCTAGGTGGGCCACTCAAAAGGACATTCGCAGATTTGTTCCTAAGCCACACCCGTCTTGTCTTGGCTTTGTCCTGTTGGAAGGTCGGAGGTCCCAGAGCACACTGGAGCAGGTTTTCATTAAGGTCCTCTCTGTAGTTTGCTCCACTCAGCTTTCCTTCCACCCTGACTAGTCTCCTGTTCCATGATGCCACCACCACCACCACCAGCACCACACACGTTTGGAATGGCAGTGTGCAGGAGATGAGTGGTGCCCATTGTTCTCCAGACATTAAACACTGATCTTGGTTTCATCAGACCAGTGAATCTTGTTTCTCACAGTCTTTACATGTCTTCTTGTGAACTCCAAGCAGACCTCCATGTCCCTTCTACGTTGCAGTCACAGTTGTCCTTAATAATATGATGTTCAGGTTCTCTGAAGCTCAGCCAGAGTGACCATCGAGTTTCTCCGTCAACTCTCTCTTTTCGAAGTCCTTCTCCCACAATCCCTAGGTTTGGCTGGGCAGTTCAGCTCTAGGGAGAGTGGTGGTTGTTCCGAAAGTCTTCCACTTAGGAATTATGAAGTCCGTTGTGCTCTTGGGAGCCTTCAACGTGGCAGATATTGGCAGGTCTTCCTTTCCCAAGCTGTAAACAAATGTAGGCCTGGCGTTCATCTCCTCACAGGTGATAAATTCATCAATACAGCTGGAGGCGTCTCCTGAATTCCCGCTCACTTCAAACAGATGGTACGATGATCGATCCTGGTACAATTCAGGAAAACAGAATGCATTGATGTTAAGCTGCTCATTCATGTTTCCTATATTTAAGTTCATCTTTTCTCCTGAGCAAAATATAATGTAAATATAGACAAAAAATGTGCTGATTTTGCAAACCACCAAAACTAGTCATGTCTACAGGCGGACTCCAAAGAAACATCTCACTGGTGCTTAATAGAATGGGGCGCACCCGAGCCAGACTTTTAAGTGTCCTGAACGCTCACGTGAATGTAATAATTCAATGTGTAAAATATTCTGAATTCCTATAAAAACCCACCCAGACGACATCCAAATTCCATGCAGGGAGCACCTGATATGTGAACCCTGATCTCCAACCTGTACAAGAGAAAGTCACACATAAAAATCAATCAATCAATCAATCAATCAATGGCGGGAGCCAAACAAGAAGTGCTCGGGGGGCGGATGAAGACGTCTTATGACGGTCATGTTCTGCTGCGTACATGTGGCCTCAGAAAGAGCTCGAGGGTCTTCACATGTCTGTGACAGGAAATGTCACGGTCTTTACACAATGACAATGGCTCCTTCTGTCCAAGTAGGACAATGGTAGTGTTCAAATTCTTAGATAAACATATTCTGTACTATCAGATGATGCCCACACATGCACAAACAAGCTGGCACCTTCCCGTGTCCTAAATGTTAGATACGACCCGTGTACCTACTGGTTAAAAGACAGAAACCCTTCACGGAGAGGGGGCACCAGTCAGGTCCAGAGTCCTTTTACTCACACAGGGAGAGTCCAGCTGCAGACCCCCAGAGCTGCGCTCCACTTCATTGAGGAGCCAATCAAATCGCACACATCAAATGACGTTTAGTTGCCCTTCGCGCTGCACGTCAGTCAGGTTACACGATGCGCCTGGTCATTCAGGTCTTTCTTAAGGCGGAAATCTTCACACAATGGTTAGGTTAGGTTAGGGTAGGGGATAATCACCTTACGGTGAGAATAGAATGTATGGGGGTACACTGTTACAGTCATATAAATATATTTTTTACGGATTTGTCACTCCATATATTTTTTAGAGTGCTCTTACCAACTATAATCTGACAGTAGGGTTAGGGCAGTGGGAGGGTCTCATGATTCAGAAATCTTGGCAACTATCAGGTGGGCGTGTCTTGTAGTCCTGCAGGCTGCAGCCACACCAGGGTTGTCATATAGTCCAGAGAACAATGCTTAAAAATTCCACAGCTGGTTAAAAAATGAGCTCAATACCTGACATAGACAAAGGAACACACCAGAAAGCAAGGACTGGCATCAAGAACAATGGATTTGATAAACACTGTCTAAGTCTGAGAGGGGTTACCTCCCACCTGGAAATGTAAAGACTGAATGGGTGTATACCGGCCCATACCAGACAGAAGCAGGGTGCCAGCATTGAGAATGATGGATTAGGTACATATCCTCAAAGTCTGAGGGGGAGGGGGTACCCCCCTCAGAGATCTGAGAAAGACAGAATTGGCATATACTGTCCCACACCAGCCGGCGATGTGGGGTCTCTGCAGAGATTTTAGAACACTAAACTATATATACAGATGCAAACAGAAGGGGAAGATTTGGTGGACACATGAAATATACGGTAATAATGAAGGCTGGTGGAGGGTTTTCAAAAATAACCCAAAATACTGTCATTTTTTCCAAAAGGTATCCCAAAAAAACAACCCGTGAAAGACCATCCCCGCCCTCAGAGATGCTGATGAAAAATAGCCCAATTGTGTGAAAAATAACGCAGACCTGGCAATACTATCAGATCCTTCTTAAATTTTCCGCTGTGTAAAAATCAAGTTGTTATGATGATCAGTACCAAAGCATGTAAGTCGCAAAGGCACTTTCAGAATTGCCCACTAGAGGGAGAAGTCCTATCCAAAAGCCTGGCTAGACACAAGAATTTACAAAATACAACATTTATCCTTCACAAAAATACTCTTCAGTAACAATGAAGCTCCATGAAGCACAAAGGCAAAAAGATTTACCCAAAACTAATAAGACATCCCAATGTAATCAGGAGTTCCAATATGAAACCCCAAGAACAGCTGAAATACAAAGCAAAATGGTGAATAAGAAAAAAGCACAGGAACTTACCAACTCCCTAGTGCATTCAGATGAACCGACAGGAACTGCGCGAGACCCTTTAGTTTTATAGGACAGAGACTGGGAGGTGACCCGCCCCTCGGAGGACCACCCATAAAACACAAGGAACACAACACAGGTGAAAACAAAACAGCAGATAATTAACAAAAGTAACATTAACATAAATACATGGTTTGAGTAAAAACATAAAGGTTGTGAAATGTGAATTTGAACCCCAGCTAAGGGAGGACCCCTGGCAGAAAAATAGCAAAGGTGACAAAGATGCATTCCAATTGGCCGTTCAGGAGATTTCCAGCAGTTCATGTTCCGTGCTTTAGTAGGTTTATGCTTCTTTTTGAAGCATCTCTGACATGTTGCACTTCAAAAACAGGAAGTGCCACATATCACTACAGATTCATTTTCTGCATTCCCTCTTGCTAATCTTGGTAAAGTAGTGTCAGGAATCCATCAATGCTGGGCAATTATCATTGGAAGCATCAAACGTGGAGACCAAATGAAAAGCCACAGGAAAATATGCTGAGTTTACGGAGCTGGTGCAACATATCAGCATCATTAAGTGATTAAACACAGTAAACTCTCCAACTTCTTAAGTGATACAGACAACCTGAAATTCTACTTGTGTTCAACTTGAAGCTGTCATAATCTGCAAAAGTATTTCAAGACGACAGACTTCTTTGTTCCTTGTTGTCGTCTCTTTTAACATTTGCCCTTGTAGTCATTTACATAGTATTGCACACCAATTACCTTGGCTCATCTGATAGACCTTTATTTATTTATAAAATGTTCTGCATTACACATCAGTAAAATCCAGTGTACAGCACATAGCCCAGATAACAATCAGGATAGTATTCTGCTGCCACCTAGTGGATAAAATAACTATGCTGCAACAAACTCATGAATATTTCAATGTGTTTTGCCAATCTAAAGTAACTCATCAATATTCATGAGTGGGATGGAACCTTTAGCCAAAACACAATGGTGTGTAAAGGAGCTGTAAAACCAGTTTTAGAACAAACTGAACTAATAGTTGAACCAACTGTTAGTGATGACAATGTGATAGAGAAACTGATGCATACGTCACTGGACAACAAAGTGTTATGACATGCCTGGTCAATTTGTTCACCCGATAGTTAACCATGTAGCAAGTAGCTGCATGGCAAAAAAAACAAAAACAAAATGGTTGTATTCAAGTGGAAGGACAAGACAGACGTTAACCACCTAAGCTCTATTCACAATGCAACAACTGTCAAAGTTCATGCCAAGAAAAATGTGGAAGTCACCAAGTCTTGTGCTGCGTTAGCTCAACAATAACACAAGGGTATGGATCAGGCAATGACATTCAACCATCTCATGTATAATAAACAGAAAAAAAAACTGTCTGCCAACTGTGTCGATTGTGACATCGGGCTGTGATCTGGCGATCGTTTCAAAATGTATCACAGGAAGGATGTGTACTGAATCAGCATCACTCAACACACCAGGCGTTTCCTGTATTTATTCTGATGTTTTGGCATTTACACATAATGCTTTTTTTTGGTGAGAAATGTTAAACAATTTTTGGCTCAGGGTTAAACACAACGCTAATGAGGTCAAGTCTGTTATCAACAAACGTGTCAGTTTAGTAAAGTGTTGTGATGAGTCCAAACATGGCTTGGTGTTTATGACTGTGCAGATGTTTGGAAATTAACAAATGGTGGGAAAATGTAGATAGACACCTAACACCACCTACAATAATTGATTAAATCGAGGGCAGATGAAACTTAACATTTAAGGTATGTGTCGACAACAGTTGGCACAAAGAATTGAAAGCTAACTGCCAAGAGAAATCACCCGGAACAGGGGTGGGCAACGATGGCCCTGGAGAGCCAGAATGGCTAGAGGTTTTTTGTTCCAACTCAGTTGCTGAATTAGATTAGATACAAATCCTTGCCAGTCTCAGACCTTATTTAATTTTATGGCTTGTTGGTCTACAACATTAGGTTCTTACATTGTAGATTTTTTTTCTTATTTGGCCGACACCTTTATCGAAGGCGACTTTATCCAACATTCATGATACAACTGGTTACATTTCTTCTGGTTTTCCAATTTGGAGGACAGGCAGATCGAGTGACTTGCTCCTGGTTACACTGGTTCAGTACTGGGATTTAAACTCACTACCTCAGGGTCTGAAGTCCAAAGCCTTAACCACTACACCACACTGTCTACTTTTCTGTCGGTCACATTTTTCTCTTATGTGCTTTATTAAGCCAAATAGTGCAGGATGAATTCACACAGGTGTAAATGGAAACAAGTTAGATGGAGACCTGTTGGCTCCTTTGTCATTTGCATCTTATTGCTAATAAAGAGCCTTTAAAAACAGTGAATGCAGCTATTTTTGACTAATACAAAGAAATTAAGGGTGGGGAACCTTAATAAGCGAGACCACTAAAAAGAAGCATCAAAATGTCAGTAGGAATATGTGCTTCATCAGCAATAATCGACTTCTCACTAAGAAAACTGAGTTGGAACAAAAACATGCAGGAACTGCAGCCCTCCAGGACCGACGCTGTCCACCCCGATATAGAATGTATTATGTAGTTTTATCCACTATATGGCGGCAAAGCCATGAGATTAAGACGAATCGCCATTGATTTTTGTTACAGCAGGGCACCAAATGCCAGCAGCCGCTCTCATCAAACGAAACCCTCTGCCAGAGATGTGCTGTGTACTGTCAATGACTCTGATTCTGCACGGTTAGATGATGATTTTGAGTGACAGAGTGCTGCTGAAAAACTGTTTTGTTAGTTTTATGTTTTTTACAATCTGGATAATAAAAAAAGAAGTTTGATAAAACAAAACAAACAAAGCCTCCAAACAGAATTTATAAATACAGTAAATAACTGACATTTGAAAATGTTTCATTTTTGAAAAGAACCCACAATATCAGTTTTAGAAAAACAAAAGCCTTTTATTTATTCCACAGCCATTCATTTTATAAGTACATGCATACGCATTTTTCCTGTTACGCACACATCACAGTTTAAAGTTAGTTATCAAATTAAAGGTCAACTTAAAACACACACTCATACAAAAATAATAATAAACAAAACACAAATATAAAAAAAATCCAAAACATTACAATCTGAATTCCATTGTGCTGGGTACCTCTTGTACAACAAAACACATAATTTAAACAATTTCAGATTTATTTTTTTAATGTTCACACAAAATCAGAATTAGAAAAAAAAATGAAGATGCACTAATTCTTAAATAGCGGAGAGGCAATCCTGTCATGCTGAAAAAGCAGTATTAAATATTAGTTGAAACAAAAATATTTTTTTTTTCTTGAAGTCTTTTACTTTCAAGTCGATTAATAACCCCTTTTGCAGACAATCCCCGGAGTATGCATCATTAGCTGCCACTTGCATTATGGCCATTCTGAAACATAAAACATTTAGGTTTACAGTTTTCTTTAACTTTTTTTGAACAAAATTTTGGCACGGAAAATGAAGATATCTGCTTAATTTAAGAGCAATAAACTTTTTTTTATTATTAAAAAAAAAAAAAAGTAGCAATTTCATTATATTAAAACAATCTGTGCATCTCAGCCATAAGGGAATACTGTCTCCCATGTCTTTCTGCAGTCAAGGCGCTATATCCCAAGGAGTGTTACTGCAGCATAGACTTGATTTGCTTGGAGGTAGTCTCATCATTCAAATGCTTAGTTGTGTACCTGGTGACAGAGGGAAAAAAAACACAAAACTTTTTTTTGCCATGAACTGGTAATGTCAGGCAATTATAAAACAATAAGACAAATACGTCTTTAATATAAAAACACATTTCTTGAATACCCTAATCGTAATGATTATCATGCACTAATGAAAATGTCATACAGATACAGTGCCCTCCATGATGCTTGGAGCAATGACCCATTTGTCCTTGATTTAACCTTCTGCTCCCACAGTTAAAAGTTACAAATCCAACAATTCTTGATAAATTTCAGTCAGGCTTCAGAACAAATCACAGCACAGAAACTGCACTTGTTAAAGTAGTAAATGACTTGCGGGTAAATGCAGACAGAGGCCATTTATCTGTTCTCATCCTCTCAGATCTGAGTGCTGCATTTGACACCATTGATCACAATATTCTTAGAAATCGCCTTAGTCAATGGGTGGGCCTCTCTGGCAGTGTCTTAAATTGGTTTGAATCCTACCTGGCAGGTAGAAAATTCTTTGTGAGTTGTGGTAATCAAATCTCAAAGACATATGATATCCGATATGGTGTTCCACAAGGCTCTATCCTGAGTCCGCTGCTTTTCTCAATCTATATGCTTCCGTTAGGTCAGAATATCTCAGGTTACAATGTGAGTTACCACAGCTATGCTGATGACACACAGCTGTACTTATCAATAGCACCTGATGACTCCGACTCTTTCGATACACTAACACAATGTCTTACTGGTATTTCTGAATGGATGAATAGTAATTTTCTCAAACTAAATAAAGAGAAAACTGAAATTTTAGTAATTGGTAATAATGGATTCAATGAGGTTATCAGAAATAAACTTGATGCACTAGGATTAAAAGTTAAAGACGGAAGTAAAAAACTTAGGGGTAACTGTTGACTGTAACCTGAATTTTAAATCGCATATTCATCAGACCACTAGGACAGCATTTTTTCACTTAAACATAGGAAAAGTTAGACCTCTTATATCATTGAAAGATGCTGAGAAATTAATTCACGCTTTTGTTTTCAGTAGATTAGATTACTGTAACGCACTCCTCTCAGGACTACCCAAAAATGACATAAATCACTTGCAACGAGTGCAGAATGCAGCTGCTAGAATCCTAACTAGGAAAAGAAAATCCAAACACATTTCTCCAGTTTTGATGTCACTACACTGGTTGCCTGTGTCATTCAGGATTGACTTTAAAATTCTGCTTATGGTTTATAAAGCCTTAAATAATCTCGCTTCATCTTATATATCGGAATGCCTGACACGTTATATTCCAAATCGTAACCTTAGATCTTCAAATGAGTGTCTCTTTATAATTCCAAAAGCTAAACTTAAAAGAAGTGGTGAGGCGGCCTTCTGCTGTTATGCACCTAAAATCTGGAATAGCCTGCCAATAGGAATTTGCCAGGCTAATACAGTAGAGCACTTTAAAACACTGCTGAAAACACATTACTTTAACATGGCCTTTTTATAACTTCACTTTAACGTAATACTGATACTCTGTATGTTCAATTCTTCATAATAACTATTCACAGTGGCTCCAAAATCCATACTGACCCCTACTCTCTCTTCTGCCTGCGCCACCACCACCTACCCAAAGCATCATGATGCACCAACATTGATGGACTAAAAGCTAGAAGTCTACATGACCATCATCATCAAGTCCTTCCGTGAGAACCCTAAATACAAAGAGGACTGTTTGATTTATGTTAGGTAGATTGCCCAGAGGGGACTGGGTGGTCTCTTGGTCTGGAACCCCTACAGATTTTATTTTTTTTTCTCCAGCTTTGGAGTTTTTTTTTTTTTTCTGTCCACCCTGGCCATCGGACCTTACTTATTCTATGTTAATTAATGTTGACCTATGTTTATTTTTTATTGTGTCTTTTATTTTTCTATTCATTTTGTAAAGCACTTTGAGCTACATTTTTTTGTATGAAAATGTGCTATATAAATAAATGTTAATTGATCGATTGAACAATTCAAATATTGTGATTAAGGTGTACACTGCAGACTTTAATTTAAGGGGATTTGCACACATTTTAGGGTACCATAATGTTTGGATACAGCACTGGCAGGTCTATTAGAGACGTCACATTTGGGACTCTCACAAATCCCCAGCATGCAATGACTGCTTGAAGTCTGCCATTCATCAACAATACCAGGTGCTGAGGCTCTGCTAAGGCCCCTAATGCAGCCACATTCAGCTTCTGCTTGTTTTGGAGGGGCTTATCCCCTTAGGTTTTCTCTTCAGCATGTGGAAAGCCTGCCTCAACTGGATTGAAATTAGTTGACTGGCTTGGACGTTCAAGAATTTTCCATTTTTTTTAGTTTTGATAAACTCGTGTGTCCTCAGCAGTGTGTTTGGTTCATTTTCTTGTGGAAGAATTTACTGGAACTTGGAGCAGATCAGATGCTTCTACACACCTCAGAATTCATTATGCCACTGCAGTCAGCAGTTCCCTTTCCACAGGCCCTTTTTCTAGACTTCTGCAGGCTCTTTGAAGTCCTTTTTCACAAACTGTAATCTGGCCAATCTTGTTTTAGTGGATAACTAGTGGTTTGCACCTTTGGATTTCTGTTCATGAAATCTTCTGTAGATAGTCATCGCTTACACATCCACATCTGCCTCCTGAAGACGGTTTCTGGCTTTTTCTTTACCATAGTGAGTGCAAGAGCCATTTGCTAGTTATTTAAGCTATATTAAATGCTTGCCTAAATATTAGTGTATAGTCTATGGGAGGTTCTTATAACCCCCGCAAGTTGAATTGAATTGGTATATTATAACTACTTTTTGTTCCTATGACTGTAGAACAGTCTCAGTTAGTGATCTGCCTTGCCGTGTGTAAGGTATGGAGGGCACATGGTTTTAAACCGTGCCTTACGTGCTCAACAGTATGAAAGTTAACGTGCAATATTATATGTGCAGTGCTGTACGTTAGAAAGTACTGAATACGAAATAAAGCATTTTTAAGTAAAGAAACAATTGAGGTTTGACAAGAGAAGTTTCTTCTATAAACACTTTCTCACATTTTTTTTTTCTTTTTATTCTGTTTGTGTAACAACCCTTTTTCTTTTTTCTTGTGTGGACTATTTGCTTTGAATTTTCACTAAATCTATTAAAACAAACTGTTGGACTGACAGATTTCTTTCAGCACGCATTTTACCCCTGCTTGATCCTAACCCTAACCCTAACCCTGTCCTCATGTTGAACAATGGCAACTACAGACTCCAAAGGGTAGAAGCAAGCTGAGGTATCTCATGAAGCCATGAAACCAACCTGGATAATCACAAACACCTCTGACACTAATTCTTCCAAACAATATGTATAGAGGTGTTCTCAGTGTTTTACATTATTTTTTAGATAAATTTAGTCAATGGAAGAAAAACATAGTTCCAAACAAAGTGTTTTGCCAAGTGCTCCTAAGCATAAACACATTGTAATGGGCTTAGTTGGCGTTTGGCACACAAAACTGTGTGTTTATGGTAAAAGGTAGCAGACGTGTATAGTGAACAGGGTTTACCAGACCCTAACCTTATTTTTCCCATTGGGTCAATGCTTCAGTATCCACGTTTTCCATTTCTGTGATAGTTTTGAGGAACACAAGCTCCACGGATAACAAGAATTGACTGGAAGTAAATATTGAACTTAGGCTAATAATTCTTGGTGTCACATGTACATTATACTTTTTTTAAAATACTTTATTATTATGGTAACATAGGCAGTGTGATAACAGCAAAAACAAAAGTCAACCCCTTCTCTGCAGAAAAAAAAAAAAAATCATAGTGGCACTCTGGGAAGGGTTATGTAAATGCAGGTGCCCCCTCAATTTTCCCTCTGGGACAATAAAGTCTACCTAACCGAACCCCCATTAAAGGGAGGTGTCTGCACAGTCCTCTTGTCTTCAGTCTAGAATTGAAAGCTGGGTGTAGAGTTTTGTTTTTTGAGATGGCAAGCCATAAAATAAGCATGAAAAAAAAAAAAAGGTTAAAACCTTACGAACCACAAGGGTTGGTACCATCCCTGACTACATTTATATTTTTTTACCTTTTTTACTCAAAGTGAGTTGCTTTTATATTTAATATTTAAATATAATTTTGGGTATTATGGTTCAAACCAACATCCACATACAGAGACACTAAGTGCTGGCTGAGTTAACTAAATGTGCACTGCTGACGCTAAAAAGTCTGTTTAAAAGTGGGAGTTATAATAAAAGGAACATTACAATTATTAAGTTATTTTCCATTTGCATTTGTGAAAACATATAAGTACGTTGTGAAAGGATGTGGCTGTAAATTCAAATTAAAACAATAAGCTAACTATTCAAAAAGACAAAATGACTGGTCATGGAAGTGATGAGCAAAAAGAGATCTGCAAAAAATGGCAGTGCTGCATAGTGTGACTGGAGTTAATAAGATGCAAAGTTCATGCAAGGTAACAAATAAATAAAATGCTAGCTTTTGCTATTTAATGAGACCGTTTCCATATAATTCAGAATTATTTTAGAATAGGGACAATCAGTCTGACAGCCTTGTTCAATCCTGTTACTTAATCAAAAGTCAGCTCTTATTCTTAATTTTAAGAGGCTTCAGATGAGCTACTGAGGTTACTAAAATTGAAGATGTACATTTTCAAAGAATGTCATCAGTGTTTTGAGCACTGGGGCAGTGAAGTATGCCTCAGTTTTGGCCAAAATAATTTACAGAATCAGATACTTTACAAAGAGCACACAAAGGATACCAGTTAGCTGTTGCTCTCCTTGTTATTTACATCTTTGTTACTAAAAGCTTCTTAAAATCCAATTAATAGCACACATCATTCTGAATCTTAACCAATGATGTAGGGGAATGGTCTGTTTGGTTTTGCTGCAATATTTGGCCTCTTATATAAAGTATTTGTCAAAAGACAAACCTTCCTTCTACTGATATAAAGGTAGAAACCCCTCCACAGAAATATAGGATCGCTATAGTTTCATGATACCCATACATATATATTTGGGTTACAACCTGTTCAGTCAGACCTCCAGAATGTACTTGGTGGTACAGTAAAGTGAAAGAGCTTTGTTGCTTATGACTTGCTTGGTCTCCTTTCACCAAATCAAATTGAATCAACCTGCACCCTTATTTATGAAAAATGTTCATCAGATACAGCTGTAGGGGACTGCACTAATATGGGATTAAATGGTTCAGGAAACAGATTGATGGATATCTAAAACAGCTATAAGTACATAAAAAAAAAGAACAAACCAAACAAATCTATAAGAATGCATTTTAGTTTATTCACCCATTTACTATATACCTGCTGAAAAAGTGCTTTTTTCACCATCTGTAAATTCACATACCTGAGAGCATTAAGTAGGCCTTCTACACTGTTTACAGGCTGTTCTCGCAAGACTTTAATACACCCTTTCATCTAGGGGAAAAAGAAACAAACATTACTGAACCTAAGCAAGAAAAAATGGCTGTGATAAACTGTAAAAAGAAAGCAAACACAAAACAACCACTAAAAGAAAATACAAAACACTCAAAAAAAGAAAATCCGCTCAAGGGAAACATTACTAATCATGTAAAAAAATTAAAGGATGTTGAATCTATTAATATGCATTTTACACCCTGATCCCTCTGTTCAGGTGGCAAGGGATGCAGCGGTAATAAACATGAACTATGCAGGTTAAAGGATTTTTCAGCTAAAATGATTGTTTCAGTCTTCTGAAAGCTGAAAATTGTCAACCGACAGAAACATACATTTGTATGGTCTTCCACCGCTCAGACTGTCTCCATACTAGCACAGGTGCCCCACAAGGTTGTGTAATTTCCCCCCCTACTTTACTACTTGTACATCAATGTAGGACTGTAGGTCCACTGATCTTTCAGTAAAAATGGTTAACTTCGCTGATGACAGTACCATTATTTGACTAATTACTAATGGTAATGAAACAGCTTACAGAAAGGAGGCTCCTCATGTTGTGTCTTGGTGTGCTACCAATTAAGTTGGTCCTCAATACAACCAAGACATAGTTTTGTCTTTCACTAACAGCAGTTACAGCCTCTCCAACTAATAATTAATGTTTCTGCAGTCAATATGGTATAATACTTAAAATGTTTGGGCAAAACTAGCACTATTAGTTTGAAACTGGGATATTAACACCACTTCCACCACTAAGAAGGCTCAGCAGCAGTTGTACTTTTTACACCAACTAAAGAAATTAAATACAGTATTTCTCAGCCTTCTAGCAGTGATAATCACAAAATATATTCCAGTCAACCTAACCCTTGATGGAGACTTTAGTCTCAATCCACCTCCTAACCTTTACGTCAATATTTGGCGACTCCCTGGCTGGAAACAGTAATTATACAACAATTAAACATTCTTATAATATAAATGAGATGTTGTGGGTTGGGTATTGGTGGTGCATGCTTTAACAGCATGCCTGAGAAAAATTAATTGGTTCCGATGACCTGAGCAAACTGGCCATCCACCACCTCCTGATCATCAGGTACGTGGTAGATGGACTGATACAAGGATTTAATATGCTTCTTATAAGTGCAGTACAATGGCAAGGAGCATAACGATCAATTCATGCCAGCAAATCATTACGAATGAAGAATTATGAGGTTGTCTGTAAATATGGAACTCTGCAATGTTCAATTGAATTGCTGACAGTCAAACAGTGGGGCAGTGAAGTGAAAATTGTTATTTTTACAGCATACTTGGGCATTTCAAATTAAAAGGTTAATATGAGGCAAAGGTTTAGAAGGGACCAGCATATTTATTAATATAATGCATTAATAAAGTGGATAACACCTCACACTTGCAAAATATTTTATTAACAAGAAGCCCTGTCTGTCTTGCTTGTGCTGGCATTCCCGTTTTCTTGGAGGGTAATACTTAAGCTTGATGGGAACAACAATGTCAATGTCAACTCATTTATTCAAAGACAACTGGAGCCAGAAATACCCCTGGCATTAGTATTTCTGCCAAAAGAAATTACTTAAAGTGTGCCCATGCATTTGAGGTAATATGTGATGGATTTCCTAGCATCTGGAATGCTCCTATGGCTAATTTTACCCTTTTGTCATTCAGTATTTGAGTCTGCCCAAGACATGCATAGAATATGTACGATGGCAAAGTCTAGGTAAATCCAGGCCATGACACTTAAACTAATTGATCTCTTTAAGCTTTCAGTCAGATAAAATTAAATAACTAACTGCATTACATAAGTAAGAGCAGTCATGTAGTAAGGAAATCATGTTATGTTACCTTGGATCTTATTATCAGAACATTTTAATGCTACCAGAAATTAACTGATGTGCTGGTAATTTATCACACCTATTTGTGGTTGCCTACTGTTCGATTAAATTTTTGCACAGGCTGTGTAAAAAATAATGACATGATACCCAACCAATAGAACCATGCACATAAATATAATCTGGCATTTCCAGTAAACACTGTGGTTATTTTAGATTCAGTTTTTGAATTAGTTTTCATTTCTGTTTTCCTCTTAAACACTAACACCTATTGAATAATAAATTTCAGTTTTAGTTTTAGATGTTATCTTTCACTAGCAGAATGACATTTATTTTTGATACATTTTATGTAAGTCAAATAAAATTTGCTCTGTGATGTGCTAGGCTAGACTAAGCTTGCTTTGGGCACCGTTAATAATGTCTTAACAACTGTGTAAAGGAAGCGTTCATATTAATGGGATTCTTTTGTCCGAGGGTATACGAAATGGCCTCAGACTTTGCACCCTGTTCTGTGTCCACCTTGCCAAAAAATGACTGCAAAACTCATGTTCATATTTTCTGGTTATTGTCACTTCTAATTTTATTGAGGTGACATTGCCTATTCCTCTTTGGGTGCAGACCTGTAAACTGAAAAAACAAAGGACGGTTGTGCTTGTTCTTTAGGCCTAAGACTTTGTTGATTATGCAGGTGGCGAGGATTCAACAAGTCACAGCAATCAGTGTTGTCGGTGACAGGAAACGTAATGATGAAAACGGGTGTTAAGGTGAATCTCATGTGTATCTGTACAATTTTAGTTTGTTAAAGTATTCTAAAATATATGAATCGTTATGTCTTTGTGGAAATTTATGGATGCATGAAAGACAAACACGAAGTGTCTATAAGATCTACTCACCTGAAAAATAGAGTGATATACAGGTCATTAACAATAATCCTTTGTATTTATATAGCGCTTTTCTCACTACTCAAAGTGCTGAGCAACTGCAGGTTAAGGGCCTTGCTCAAGGGCCCAACAGAGCAGAGTCCCTTTTGGCATTTACGGGATTCGAACCAGCAACCTTCCGATTGCCAGTGCAGATCCCTAGCCGCATTACATATACTTCTCACAACCACAAGCCTAAAATGTGTTTGGCTTTGTATGTATGTTTTTATACCTGTTCTGACAGTAGTTAAAGTGACAGCTGAAGAGCAAAAAAGAGTAAAATTTGAATAAAAACCCTGACTTTCTAAGTACAGTCAACTAGACATCGCCTTACTAATTAGCACACCTTCCAATGGTATGAGACAATGCCAAATGTGTAGACCAATCCATTCAAGAATTAGAAGATTAATACAATTAAAAATAATTTCTATTAAAATAATTCATTTTATCTGAATTTTGCCATATGTTTTACAATAGTATTTTTAATTCCTGTTACATTACCAGTTTTTTTTTTAAATTTTAGTCAACAAGTTTGTTTTTTCAAAGTTTTTATTAATGATTGTAACCATGGTTAACACAACATTAATACTTAAAAAAAATCCACATTAAAAACAAATGCAAAAAAAATGGGGCAGGTTTTTACACTGAGTATAGTTCTCTTAAAGTATTTAAAATGTTCCATACTGTGCACTGTTGACTGAATGGGAAAACATAAATAAAGGGCACTTTAATATGGCACAATACTTCTCGACTCCACAATTTCTACTTCAAGAGCACAGCAAATTACACAATTGCAGTTGCTGAATTTTGTTCTCCGATAGTGTCAAACTATACAACTTCAAATCACAGGGAGTGACTGGCGTTTTCCTTAAGGCTTTTCAGCATGCTTTCAGGGACAAACGGTTGCCTCATTTCAGCAGCCAATCAACATGAACTTACATGCCTAGTGAATGAGCAAGCCCTTACTGGGTAAATTGGGTTCAGCCAGAACTGGACCAATTTTTCCTTCTTTCAAATGAGGCGACATTTATGCTAGCCTCCGTTTGCACAGTACAAAACTCTGACTGCTTTTCCTTTCTTGTTTGGTCACCGCTTTGATCTTTTTATGCATGGCAGTGCTCATTGGCTGTCAACTCCCACACAAACAAGATTCTTATCTATCACATGCAAATTACTATGAGGAAAATTGATTTTGTCCTAGCAAGTTGCAGTATCTACAAATGGTACAACTTATTTAAAATTATGTACATGAAGGTTACAACTGAAAACTGTTGATGTGCGACACTGGATTTAGATAAAAAGTAGCAAACAATCTTTTGCACTTACATCAATCTTGGAAGTCTTTGCAAAAGCCCCAACAGGATGAACATAGTCATAAAGAATTATGACGCCCACCATGACCCGTAAGCAGAATGAGGCTGTTTCTTCACTTGCAAACCTGCTTCTGTATTCCCTAAATAAAATACAAAATTACAGTTATACAATGAAAAGTTTAGCAATAACCTTTAACTAGTTCTTAAATGTGAAATGATTTTGTCTTTTCTACTAAATTAATGATCAAATGTTTTGAATATTATGTATTTATATTAAAAGGAAGAATATACAAAGAAGGAAAGAATAGAGCAAAAAGAGGAACAAGAAAAAGTGCCAGGTCAATTATCACTTTACCTTTACTATTAAAATACTCAATAGTTTGAGCTCAAAATTCAAATACAGTACATTTAATAAACCCCCATTAAAGTTAGACGGTTATTTTCTAACCCACTTAGTTCTGAACATGGCCGTGGGGGTTTCTGGAGCCTATCCCATTTAGCATAGGAACTAACCCTGGACAGGGTGTGCCAGTCCACTGCAAGGCAGACAGGCAGGCACACACACATACACCAACCACATACCAAGGACCACATACCAAATTCAATATCGTCAATCCACCTAACCTGCATGTCTTTGGAGTGTGGGAGTAAACCCACCCAAACACGGGGAGAACATGCAAACTCCATGCCTGGAGGATCTGGGATGCGAACCCTGGTCTCTTTACTGCAAGGCAGCAGTACTACCACTGCCCCATTAAAGTCTTAAGGGAAATCTCTGAATAAAGAATACTAATTATTTTCAACTTTGTCATCTTAAAACATTTACTTCTTATTGTAACATCCATATTGATAGTTGAGCATGTAGCACTAGGGTTTTTTTTTATTTAAATGAACCATTAAAGTCTTAAGGGAAATCTCTGAATAAAGAATACGAATTATTTTCAACTTTGTCATCTTAAAACATTTACTTCTTATTGTAACATCCATATTGATAGTTGAGCATGTAGCACTAGGGTTTTTTTTATTTAAATGAAAAATAATTCTGGAGGAGTACAGCATTAATTCTGAAATGTGAAATGGTACACTAGATATGACACATAATCTGTTGGCTGCTTTGGACAAAAGCATCTGCTAAATAAATATATACTATAAAAGTCAAAGAAAGAAAACTAAACTATATTAATAAGTTTTGGGGATTCAGACTTACGGCGTTTCCAGCATGACTTTACATACACTGGCCATTGTGCTTAAACAGTCTGTGGTATTTTCTATTGGCAGGTTTTTGTGCTGCAAATAAAAGAACATAATAATCAGTTATTTATAAACAGAAATTATAAAAGCTATTCCAAAACGTTATTACAAAGATTCGACATGTATATATGGTAAACATATGCTAAATGCCTTTCTATCCATTTTTAAGAATGAAGTAATGATTACAGTATACTCTTTTACCAAAGTCTGAAAGAACTATATATTGAGGATGTTATACACACACACATTATGTATATACTAGGCTGACCCGCCTTTTAAGGCGACCGACTTTTAAGTTGACCACTTGTTAAGGCAATTCAATATGTAGATTAATTTGATATTTTATACAAACTCATTAATTTGGTTATATTGCATTTGAGCAGTATTACTTTAATACTCGTAGTTTCTGTTATTTTTGTGATGAAATTTAAACTTTTTTTCTATATTGAGGTTGCCCTTTTGAACCCCCCGCATTTGTACTCCATCAACATTAATTATTTCCAGAGACATAATTTTGTCTATTTTTCCAGCGCATCGTGCACAAAAGCAAGGGAATGATGGGAGCACCAGAACTCTGCTCTCTTCATGTTGCTTCGTACCGCAAGCTGCAAGTAGTAAGTCTGTGATAAGCGGAATACCGCTACGCTTTCCACTCACGGGACGGAAGGACAATCCCGGCCGCTTTTATATAGTAAGGAAGAAGAAGATATCGCACAGTCTTGAGTAGAAAATCATCTTTTACCTGGAAAAACAAAACTACAAATCCCATCGTGCATTGCAAAATGGACGGGGCGTGTGTGAAACTCCGCGCCTGTGTAGCACTCACGGGACGGAAGGACAATCCCGACCGCTTTTATATAGAAGGATATTATATATATGTGGTTGGATTCTAGCATAGATAATAACTGCATACTAATACAATCCTTGTATTAAATTACGATTTCCATAAGAGTAAATACATGACATTAGGTTAAAAGAAAATATTTGTCATCACACTGTCATAACATGCTTTGCATCCTTGAAATTCAATAAAATTACAGGTATGTGGGGAATATATGCATATTTTATTCTTAATAAAAAACATACAGCTTCTAATTATAACATCAAACAGGACTTGAGTGCAGAAAATGCTCCAAGTTAAGAAATTTTCTATCACCGGCCTTAACCCGATATAAAGAACAGTCACAATATGGTGCAAAAATGAAGAACTTAATATGCATTTGAAATGCTTATACAGTACTCACCTCTGATACAAACTTTGTTGTGGCATCACTTAAAGTTTTTAGCATTGGCGTTGCTTCAGCATAAAACAGGGACATTCGATTAGCTAATTCATTGTTTACTTCATTTTCTCCCTCTGCCTATATATAACAGAAAACCAGTAACAGAAGAAAATAAGATTTTTTTTCTTTTATCATAAAGAATGTTGTAATACTGAATATATCTAGTAACAATGCATATAATGTAGCACTCTTACTGTTACCTAGGGTTAGGCCTGTAGTTATCTTACAATGATTTTCCAAAAACAACAATAAATTAACCACAGCATTTTTAATGAAACTACAAAAGCACTTCTAAAATTGTTTACACATTGTTTTGACCAATCTGTACGTGTTTTTATACATACAGTGCTGGAAAAATATCGGGCTCCCAACACCTTTTCACATAAATGATTGTCATAACATAGGATTCATAGATCAATTTGACTGGTAAGCTTGATTTGTAAATCAAACAATCTGTTTTCACAATACAGCAATCCATCGCTACTTCGCGGTTCACTTTTCGCGGATTCACGACTTCGCGGGTTTTTAAATATAGTAGTAGTATTTTCTAGTCTAAGAACAACAAAACAAGTTCGGCGACTAAGTGCGTTGTAGCACGGGCTGAGATTGGTACATGGGAGGGAGACGACAAATCACAGCTTCCCGCTTTCTAATTGGGCCCATGATTGGTGCTTTGACTGATGCCCAGATCCCACAGCATCTCCCCTTGTCCCTCTGTCGCGGCCATTTCGCTTCAAGCTTTCTCGCCGAGCGGTTTACTTTACACTGTACTGTGTGAGATTTTTTTGTGGTTTCTTTGTGTTGAACTTCGCTTCAATTTTCACCCCCTGCAATGGCTCCCAAACGTGCTCCTTCTTCCAAGGCTGGTGCTGAGTCTAAACGCCAATGAAGAATGATGACGATCGCTGAGAAGGTAAAACTTCTGGATATGCTGAAGGAAGGGAGAACGTTTGAAACGTCCAAATACACGTTAAATAATTAAATAAATATGGTGTCCCTACTTCGTGGAAATTCAGTTATTGCGGCCGGCCTTGGAACCTATCTCCCGTGATAAACGAGGGATTACTGTACTGCACAAAAAAGAAAGAAAATGTCAAACCGTTAAAAAATTTAATTCCAAAAACTTCCATGGCAATGGTTTGCAAGTACTCCACCCAAAATAAGCGTAGTTACTGACATCAGCAACTATGTCATGAGTGACAACCGACAACCCAGTAGCCACTCTGACAAATGCTATTCTTGAGGGGTAGCCTGACCTCAGGAGTGAGGCTGTAGTTTTAGATTTTTTCCACTTATGTATTATGGACTTTAATGATATCTGAGGTATGTTCAGTGCATTTGAGATGGTCTTGTACCCTTCCTGTGCTCCTCTATAATTTATTTTATTTATATATATATATATATATATATATATATATATATATATATATATATAGGTCCTTCTCAAAAAATTAGCATATTGTGATAAAGTTCATTATTTTCTGTAATGTACTGATAAACATTAGACTTTCATATATTTTAGATTCATTACACACAACTGAAGTAGTTCAAGCCTTTTATTGTTTTAATATTGATGATTTTGGCATACAGCTCATGAAAACCCAAAATTCCTATCTCAAAAAATTAGCATATTTCATCCGACCAATAAAAGAAAAGCTTTTAATACAAAAAAAGTCAACCTTCAAATAATTATGTTCAGTTATGCACTCAATACTTGGTCGGGAATCCTTTTGCAGAAATGACTGCTTCAATGCGGCGTGGCATGGAGGCAATCAGCCTGTGGCACTGCTAAGGTGTTATGGAGGCCCAGGATGCTTCGATAGCGGCCTTAAGCTCATCCAGAGTGTTGGGTCTTGTGTCTCTCAACTTTCTCTTCACAATATCCCACAGAATCTCTATGGGGTTCAGGTCAGGAGAGTTGGCAGGCCAATTGAGCACAGTAATACCATGGTCAGTAAACCATTTACCAGTGGTTTTGGCACTGTGAGCAGGTGCCAGGTCGTGCTGAAAAATGAAATCTTCATCTCCATAAAGCTTTTCAGCAGATGGAAGCATGAAGTGCTCCAAAATCTCCTGATAGCTAGCTGCATTGACCCTGCCCTTGATAAAACACAGTGGACCAACACCAGCAGCTGACATGGCACCCCAGACCATCACTGACTGTGGGTACTTGACACTGGACTTCAAGCATTTTGGCATTTCCCTCTCCCCAGTCGTCCTCCAGACTCTGGCACCTTGATTTCCGAATGACATGCAAAATGTGCTTTCATCCGAAAAAAGTACTTTGGACCACTGAGCAACAGTCCAGTGCTGCTTCTCTGTAGCCCAGGTCAGGCGCTTCTGCCGCTGTTTCTGGTTCAAAAGTGGCTTGACCTGGGGAATGTGGCACCTGTAGCCCATTTCCTGCACACGCCTGTATACGGTGGCTCTGGATGTTTCTACTCCAGACTCAGTCCACTGCTTCTGCAGGTCCCCCAAGGTCTGGAATCGGTCCTTCTCCACAATCTTCCTCAGGGTCCGGTCACCTCTTCTGCCACACTTTTTCCTTCCCACAGACTTCCCACTGAGGTGCCTTGATACAGCACTCTGGGAACAGCCTATTCGTTCAGAAATTTCTTTCTGTGTCTTACCCTCTTGCTTGAGGGTGTCAATGATGGCCTTCTGGACAGCAGTCAGGTCGGCAGTCTTACCCATGATTGCGGTTTTGAGTAATGAACCAGGCTGGGAGTTTTTAAAAGCCTCAGGAATCTTTTGCAGGTGTTTAGAGTTAATTACTTGATTCAGATGATTAGGTTAATAGCTCGTTTAGAGAACCTTTTCATGATATGCTAATTTTTTGAGGTAGGAATTTTGGGTTTTCATGAGCTGTATGCCAAAATCATCAATATTAAAACAATAAAAGGCTTGAACTATTTCAGTTGTGTGTAATGAATCTAAAATATATGAAAGTCTAATGTTACAGAAAATAATGAACTTTATCACAATATGCTAATTTTTTGAGAAGGACCTATATATGTCTTTATTTTGGTTTGCTTTGAGATTTAGCTTCTTAAATTAATAGAGAACAGATGAACTACCCACTCCCTATACAGGTGAAGACCATTAAGCATTTGGGGCAAGGTAGTAAGGTGATTCTGTAAAACCATAAAACACTGCACCTGAGCAAAGTTACCATTAGATTTACAAAGGGTATGGATATTTTTGTAAACTTTTTAACAAAGAGATCTGAAAACCTTTCAAACTTTTCATTTGATTTTGTATTATACACACTATTTTGTAGATCAGCTGAAAAAAAAAATTCTACTTAAAAATTTTATAAGCCATTACAATTGGAAAACAGTTCTGAGGCTGAACACTTTTTCAAAGCGCTGTATATTAGGAATGGACACAAGCAATTGTAAGGAATTCTTAAATGCATTTAATTCAGTTCTAGGTTGCAGATATCCAGATCCGAATCCAACAGCACTTTAGTTTAAGACAGGAATCAGTTTATTGAAAGGCATACTCATGCATACAGTGACACTGGGCCAGGTTAGAGCTGACAGCTAACCTAATGTACCTGCAGGAAAACCACAGCAGACTCAAAGAGAACTGGCAAACGCCACAAGGACAATAACCTAGGGTGTGGGATTTGAACCAGGATACTGAGTCTGCGTGGCAGCTGCACTAACCACTGCAGTCAAAACAATGATGAATACACATTCCTAAGAAACTCTACTTATTCTAAAAATAATATAGAAGTTTTACAGAAGTTTTAAAGAAATGTACCTGGACATTGTTAATCCTCATGCGGTTCAAAGTTCTTCTGTAATAGCTGAAGTCATTTTGTATTGCAGGGTTAGTCATCTGTGAAAAAAAGAAAAGCAAAAAAAGATTATTGTTGCTGATCAGAGCTATCAAGTTTGCCCTATTAAGTGATCCCATTTATAGTTATATAGACCTATAAACTAGTAAGAAAATGCATAATTGCAGTTGCATAATTATTATATATCTCTCTCTCTCTTTCTAATAGATTATATATATTTATAGCATCCATAGTCTGAGTCCCAATCTGATTGTATGGATGGTTACCTACCAGGTAACGCATGTGGCTGGTCTGCCAGTTGGGAAACATCCGGTACGCCCTCTCCCGCTCAGTTGCGAGAAGCAGATCATAGAATGTTACATAGTTTACTGTCAAATAATGCAAAGAGTACGCGACACGTGTTTTGCCCTTATTTGGGCTTATCAGGCGTACACACTCCACTGCACCCCTCGCAGGGATTGAACCTCGGACGCTAGTGTCAGAGACGAAACCCCTTTGCGCTGTGCCACGGTGTGTGGTTAGTTTATTTGACAGCCTGGAGATCGGAGTAATATATTCATAGCATCCGTAGTCTGAGTCGCTGATGTCAGAGGTTCGAAAGTCTACTTAAATTATAAATGGCTTTTGTGGAATCCTAATGTGAGCAGACATTCTGCAGTCATGATACCTACTTAAACAGGTAAATATCCAGGCTCCATTAAAAATGACTTACTTAAATCAACCCTCTGACTGGTTATCACTTTGTGCCTTACACAAGAAATCTGACAAATGAGAGCCTACCATTCAGTCCATGAAGCCTCTTTGTTTAGCCAATAGCTAAGCTTTCCCAATTTATCATCCAGATTTTTCTTAAAGGTTGACAAAGTTTCTGCTTCAACTCCATGTCTTGGTCATCTATTCCAGAGTCCCATAACTCTTTGGGTAAAGAAGAGCTTCCTGGCTTCAGTTTTAAATGCACTTCCCCTTAATTTCCACTGATGTCTTTGAGTATGTGATTCACTCTTAAACTAAAAGAATGGTGCTGGATCTTCTTTGGCATTGCCTTTAAAGACACAGTTTCCTTTGCTTGTTACTAAACAGGTTTAATTCGCCGAGTCTGCCCACGAGTCCTGGGATGCTATATAACTTCAAGTGCTGCTATCTTTCTTTCTTTCTTTCTTGTACCATAGTGGCCAGAACTTCACATAATACTCTAGATGTTATCTTACAATTGCATTACATAGTTTGAGCAAAATGTCCTTTGACTTAAATTCAGCAGTTTTTATGATATAATCTAGCATTCCGTTTGGCTTTACAAATACTTCTGTACATTGCTTAGTCGATGAAAATGTGTCAACATAAACCTCTAAATCCTTTCCATACATTGCCACTACAAATCGGCAGCCAAGAATTTTCAGATGGAGAAGACATGCGTTTGGAAGTAAAGTAGCTGTAAAGCATGTTGAGTAGCACAAGCCAGGGTACTCTGTACATTTGACAATAATGACCCTACATAAACCTGTATACTGATGAAGACAGTTTGGGCTAGTTGTAACAAGGTTTCATTAAACTGAATTTCACCTTGAGTTCATCAAATCTGAGAGTGAAGTGCAGAATTTCCGCAAACTGCTTAGCAAGAGCCTGCTCTCGCTCTAAATGCTGAGTGGGACTGTAAGGCGTACTGGTCAAGGCCCCAAGAAGGCCATGCAATGCTGCCTCTGAAAGAAAAAAAGAAAAAAAAAAAACATTTAAATGAGAATGAACACTGGATACGTTTAAAACCAGCTGTACATAAAATTTTTCAAAACACGTACTTCACAAACATTCATTTTATTTAAATTAAAAAAAAAAACAATATTACTCAAGGCAATATAATAAACACTTGATAATTAAAAATTTAAGTCTATAAATATGCATATACTGTACTACATTAATACTGTGTCATTAATTTAGTTTCATAAAAGTAACTAACTTGCTTACCTAACCGCTGGGAGAATTCATAAAACTTTTTTAGTTTTCCAACCAACGGTACCACAGCACCCCATGCTTTTTCCTGTAAATTATCATCATTTGGATGTTGTATTGCCTTTATTAGAAATAATAAAAAGACACTGTTGTTACTGGTCATGCAATGACGCTATGAGCAAAAATCTAAATAAGTAACTTGTCTTGTATAATCCACATATCAAGTCATACTTTCACAACATCCCAAACACATGTATCTTTTGCTCAGAAAATATTGAAAAATCAATACCACCCATCCAGCCCCACATATGCAATATAGTGTAAAGACAAACATAACCATGAATTAAAAAATTTGAAAATAACAAAAACAGTAAATTCAACAAATGTACAAATTGTGCTTTGTACATTTTTCCATAATATGCATCTTGCCTACCTCTCTTATTTCCTCTCCTGCCCCTTTGTATGCTTGGAGATCATCCAGAATACCCCTTGCATCTTTTAATACTACATTCACTTGGTTCCATACCTCCCGTTCAGCTTCAGTGGGTTGTGCATCTGAACAGAGGATTATTGAAGTAAATAAGGGAAAAAATGCAATCACAGAACTTTAAAAAGACATCAACAGAATACTACCACCTTTATAAGCTGCACGGTAAACATAAACTAAACAGAAAATTGTATGAACAAGCATGCAAAAAAAGCCAGAATGCTGACCTCTGAAGAAATTTCTGAAACTGTGTTTCAGATCCATTCATTTGCTAAAACTGCTTTGTTCTGGTCAAGACTACAAGAGCTGGAGCACATGGGTACAAGGTAAGAAAACGCCCAAAAATAAGCAGTACTCAATTGCAGATAGCACCATGACTCGTACTGGACCAGTGTAACATCGCCAGCTGAGAAGAGTTTGATTAAGTGATTAAGGAATGCGGGAGGAAACAAACGAAAATGAATTCCATACAGAAGGCTAATGGCATGAACCACTATTCAAGTGCACTAAGATCACCATATTGATTAATCACAGTACTGCAGTATTTCAATAAACGCAACTATAACCTGAAGCAAGCGAAAAACCTTTCTGTAGCATCAGATTATACATTGGCATTCCACAGCATCAATGGATTAATAATACATTGTATCCGGAAAGTATTCACAGCGCATCACTTTTTCCACATTTTGTTATGTTACAGCCTTATTCCAAAATGGATTAAATTCATTTTTTCCTCACAATTCTAAACACAACACCCTATAATGACAACGTGAAAAAAGTTTACTTGAGATTTTTGCAAATTTATTAAAAATAAAAAATTGGGAAAGCACATGTATATATATATATATATATATATAAGTATTCATAGCCTTTGCCATGAAGCTCAAAATTGAGCTCAGGTGCATACTGTTTCCCCTGATCATTCTTGAGTTGTTTCTGCAGCTTAATTGGAGTCCACCTGTGGTAAATTCAGTTGACTGGACATGATTTGGAAAGGCACACACCTGTCTATATAAGGTCCCTCAGTTGACAGTTCACGTCAGAGCGCAAACCAACCATGAAGTCAAAGGAATTGTCTGTAGACCTCCAAGACAGGATTGTCTCGAGGTACAAATCTGGGGAAGTTTACAGAAAAAATTCTGCTGCTTTGAAGGTCCCAATGAGCACAGTGGCCTCCATCATCGGTAAGTGGAATAAGTTTGAAACCACCAGGACTCTTCCTAGAGCTGGCCGGCCATCTAAACTGAGCGATCGGGCGAGAAGGGCCTTAGTCAGTGAGGTGACCAAGAACCCGATGGTCACTCTGTCAGAGCTCCAGAGGTCCTCTGTGGAGAGAGGAGACCCTTCCAGAAGGACAACCATCTCTGCAGCAATCCACCAATCAGGCCTACATGGTCGAGTGGCCAGACAGAAGCCACTCCTTAGTAAAAGGCACATGGCAGCCCGCCTGGAGTTTGCCAAAAGGCACCTGAAGGACTCTCAGACCATGAGAAACAAAATTCTCTGGTCTGATGAGACAAAGATTGAAGTCTTTGGTGTAAATGCCAGGCGTCACATTTGGAGGAAACCAGGCACCGCTCATCACCAGGCCAATACCATCCCTACAGTGAAGCATGGTGGTGGCAGGATCATGCTGTGGGGATGTTTTTCAGAGGCAGGAACTGGGAGACTAGTCAGGATAAAGGGAAAGATGTCTGCAGCAATGTACAGAGACATCCTGGATGAAAACCTGCTCCAGAGCGCTCTTGACCTCAGACTGGGGCGAACACAGCCAAGATATCAAAGGAGTGGCTTCAGGACAACTCTGTGAATGTCCTTGAGTGGCCCAGCCAGAGCCCAGACTTGAATCCGATTGAACATCTCTGGAGAGATCTTAAAATGGCTGTGCACCAACGCTTCCCATCCAACCTGATGGAGCTTGAGAGGTGCTGCAAAGAGGAATGGGTGAAACTGGCGAAGGATAGGTGTGCCAAGCTTGTGGCATCATATTCAAAAAGACTTGAGGCTGTAATTGCTGCAAAAGGTGCATCAACAAAGTATTGAGCAAAGGCTGTGAATACTTATATACATGTGCTTTCTCAATTTTTTTATTTTTAATAAATTTGCAAAAATCTCAAGTAAACTTTTTTCACGTTGTCATTATGGGGTGTTGTGTGTAGAATTGTGAGCAAAAAAATGAATTTAACCCATTTTGGAATAAGGCTGTAACATAACAAAATATGGAAAAAGTGATGCGCTGTGAATACTTTCCGGATGCACTGTATGTTGCCACAGGTGCTGTGTGTGCTCTCTATTGTTAAGTAAGCTTAAACGAATTGGCATCTAGAATCATGAAAATATGAAGTACAAAATATGCATCTGAAGTAAACGGGTAAATGAAAGTCTGCAATGTGCACTTTTAATCACATCTGAATAGAGGGGCAATTCATGGAATAATGGGGCCTTGTCCCAAACATTACGGAGGGCACTGTATTTGCCAAAACCTTTACAATGAACAGCCTGCATAAAAAGCCCCTTTTGATATATACATCATTGTGTTGCTTTGTTAATGTTTTTGTGTTTAAGAGTACCTTTGCAGTTTTTTTTTCTTCAAAAACGTTATAAATAAAACAGAAAACCGTGTGGACCCAGGATAAAAAAATATTATATCTTAAAAAAACTGCATAATCCTCAAATATGTCAAACTCTAAAAAGAAAAACAATGAAACTTGATATGTCCGCCACGTTGGTTATAGGTCCAAAATATATAGCTGGTTAGCATTCAATAGTAGAAAAAAAACTTTTAAGCTTCTCTTTAACTGGATATAGAGTGGCATGCAAAAGTTTGGGCCCCCTTGCTTAAAATGTCTTATTGTAAGTACTGATCCCCAAAAGGCATAGTTAAAGATGACATTTAATTTCAGTAGTTTATGCAAGATTAGCGTATTGTTTTTGTTTTGTACAACTGTAAAGTGAAAAAAGGTAAGGAGCACCATGCAAAAGTTTGCGAACCCCAAGATACTTGAGGTCTCAGAACTTCATCAGCTCATTAGGGCTATGGCTTTTTTACAGTCTTCGTTAGCAAACCCCAGGTGATGCAAATATCAAAGCTGTATACATTCTTGGACTCGTCAAACCTTGCCCCAATAATCAGCCATGGGCTACTCTAAGCAGCTGCCAAGCAGTCTGAAAAATAAAAGAATTGAGACTCAAGCGTTTTCAGGTAGCTGTTTCCTCAGTTCATAATGTTAATAAGAAATGGCAGTTAATAAAAATGGTGGAGGTCAAACTGAGGTCTAGAAAACCAAGAAAAGTTTCTCAAAGAACTGTTCGTTGGATTGCTAGAAAGGCAAATAAAAAACCCCTGTTTGACTGCAAAAGACCTTCAGGAAGATTTAGCAGACTCTGGAGCAGTGGTGCACTGTGCAGCAACACCTCAACAAATATGACCTTCATATTAGAGAGGAACATGTCAATGGTAGAGGGAAGGATGGTTTCAAATAAATACCAGCAATTCTGGAAACAAACATCACACCTTCTGTAAAAAGTTAAAGTTAAAAAGAGGATGGGTTCTACAACAAGATAATGATCCAAAACATATCTCCAAATCTACAATGGAATACCTCAGGAGGTACAAGCTGAAAGTTTTGCCACGGCCCTCACAGTCCCCCGACCTAAACACCATTGAAGATCTGTGGAGAGATCTCAAAAGAGCAGTGCATGCAAGACGGACAAAAAATCTGTCAGAATTAGAAGTTTTTTGCAAGGACAAAAGCACCCCCAAGTAAGAACTGAAAGACTCTCATAGCTGGCTACAAAAAGTGTCTGCAAGCTGGAATACGTGACTATGTTGGGGGCCCAAAAATTAGCTTCAGGCCCTTTTTATTTTTTGGTATTTTGTACCTGTGAATGATGGAAATAAAAATGTAATCTTAAAATTTTAAAGAAATGTGTAATCTTTAAGTTTATGCCTTTTGGTGATCAGTTCACCTTTTGCTTACTTAACTATTCACAGTAACTGACACTTTAAATAAGGATATCCTAACTTTTGCATGCCACTGTATTTCAGGCACTGACATAATGTTACTGCACAGTACATACCTACACATGGCTGTACAGTACAAATGGTCACTATTTTTGTACAGTTTTACACATTTTGCTTTCTCTGGGTATTCCAGTTTCCTCCAAAACGTCAGAGATGAGCAGGCTATTTGGCAACTACAAGTAGGTCCAGTATACGAGTATATGCAAGTATGTATGAGATTGAGTGGTAATCAAATGCCTTCCCATCTTAGGGTTGTTCCTACCTTGTGCTCCATGTTCTGGGGAAGCCTCTGTCCCCCAACCCCAAGATGCCACTGAAACAAGCAGGCTCCAAAAATATAGGTGTATATTTTCAGACAATGAGAAATTAAAACACACTTACAGTAAATAAGTCAAACAAAGGCAAAAATGCACGTTAAGGATAGACAAATTTAGCAGAGTTGAATAATAGCATGTGTGACTTGAGCAGAGCAGGGAGTTAAAAGGATTTTTAACTGGACATTTTAATGAACTTGTATTTTATTTAAAATACAGTCTACATTATGAACCAGAGTCATGTGGACCCTAACCCACCTACACCTAACATTTAAATTTCATCCACTCAAATCCCTGCTGCATTTATAATGGTTGCATGTTTACGCAGTTTGCTTGCCACACAAGTATACTTTTACAATTATGGGCAAGCTGATTTAGTATATAATACAGAAGAGATTAAGCAGTGTAATGAATACTTTCCAAATAAATGTAAGGTAATAATTCAAATGTAATATTGCATAGAAAAACAGCAATTATTTTTCTGACGAAATGTAATGATAAAGTGACAAACAATGCAAGGCATAAGACTATAATAAATTCTGCATTAAATGTAAAAATCAGCTTGCACCTAAAATACTCAATTTTCACACTACATTAATAAACTACTGGTCTAAAGTTTTAGAACACCTCAGGTTTTTTTCAGCTTTTATGGAAATGCACATAGTTTAATGCCTTTGTGAAAGTTTCATGGAATCAAGGCACGGAACAAATACACAATGGCAAATAAAATCAATAAGTCAGGAATCACAAAGTGTGTAAAAATTTTATTCAATGTTTTGTTTCATCAAAAGTAGCAGCCCACTTGTGATAACCCTTTTGCTTCAGAAAGCCAGTCACTCTGTACAAGTCACCAACTCTGCCTCCAGAAAAAGAACTCCAAACCATCACACTGGCTCTGCCAGATCTCATCCTATCAGAGGCTCCACCAGTTCCCAATTGCCTTTAGATTGTGTAGGACACCACTGGGCTCACTGACACATGGATTTTTTTTTTTTTTTAACAGTTTCTCTAAATGAAAGGCCTGCACTTCCTAGGGTAATAATGCTCTTTCTCATTTCATTTGCTAATTGCCATTTTCTTGCCATTATACATTGTAACATGTCCAAGTAGCACTTCAGAGAGTGTAGTAACACAGTCTGTTCCAACTGCGCTTTAAGACGCACAGAGGGTTTTTCAACAGAAGTAATCAACAGAAGCTGAGACATCTGTACAAATTATTTGCTTTAACTTATAAGGCTTAGTTTACTTTTATTGCTGCAGAACATCTGTAGGTTGTAACCTATTAGTTATTCCCTAAAGAAGGCCCATTTGTAATATTCTAAAATTTCCTTTTTTTCAGTTTCTGAAAACTTTAAATTTAAACCTCTGGCAGTTTGCAGCTTACCTTTTTACCATTTTGGGTCATTCATTACATTTCAACAAATTAAATTTGAAGAAAAACTGGAAAAACAGATGCTCTAAAACTTTTGACCAATAGTGTAAATATAAACCAGTTTTATAAAATACCTTTTGCATTTGTGTAACATGGTTAAGGTAAAAATTACTTGCACTTTTATTTACAGACACAGAAGCTAAACACATGCAAGCATGCAAGAGACATCACAAAAATCACAAAGGATGTAAAGCAAATGCCAACAAGGAAAACAGGGTGAAAATGAAAATCATTAAATCTCACTTTCAAAATCAAGGAAAAAATTTGGTCCCTGTTCAAGGTCTGTGCAAGTCAATACTTTAAGAAGGTTTCCCATGATAATGTACCTGCCAAGACAAGAGAGAGAAAAAAAAAGAGAGAATTCCCCTTTATATGAAAGAACATTCCCTTGTTTATCCCAAGAAGGAAAAAAAGCAAGGTGAAAAAGTACCAAAGTTATCTACTTCTGGCATCCAATGTGGATTTTCAGTGGCAGATGCATGGCCAGAAGCAGTTTCCATCAAGTAGAATCACCAATCACCAAGTGACACGGAATGCTTCATGGTGACCAGTCTACAGAAACAATCCATTTTTTAAGGGAAAATTTTATCCAAAGGAACAAACACCTGATTTATAGATGGTGTGTAACGTTGGCCTCAGAGCTATAACTGAATGAGAGGAAATGTTGACTGCACACTGAGAAACTTATTTGCCTTTTTGTGATGCAGTCATTTGTAGTTTTCAATGTACTTCCACATTCATCAAACACACAGCCCGACATTTGTACCCTAGCTTTAAGATTACCCATGGTAAAAGTCAGAGAATTGTGAATGCTGGCACTGCAGCCTCTACTCAGATCTAAATTTGACAGTATATTAGGCAATGCTATCAAGTTAAAGCAGACGTGCTGATGGTGAGCCAAAATCTTTAACCATGCGTGACTATAAACTTTAAAAAGCAGTTCTCATGCCCTGTCATGAAAGCTAATCCAATCCTGTGCAAGTGTTGAGTCTTTTGCTAAATTTTTTACGAAAAATGGTACAATTCCATCACTGATGCAGTGATAAACTCCACAGACACTAAAACTTGGGATTGAGCTTATGATGTGCTTTACTCTGCACAGGTACACTAAATAAAGAACTTACCAGGTGTTACCACTGCATTATAATTGGTCTTTTGCAGGCCCCACTTGTTTGCTAGTTATAAACCTAGTCAAGTAATAAACTGCAAATTATAGAATTGAGTGCTACTAATGATCTCTGCACGTGTATTATTTTTAGCCCATCTAACAGAGGAAGGTTAAACTCTTAACACAGATAGGTGCCTTCATGAGTAGCATTGTCAAAAAAGTCAATTTATCGAAAAAAAAATAGATTCTGAAATTTTGAAAGCGAGACTGGACACGGACGTACACACTGCTCCCCCACAGAGAGAAGCAACCCTGCATCCTCTCACTCATTGTGCAGCTGTTCAAAATTAGTACTGCAAACTGCAGCCTTCAAACGAAATTGTCCTTTTGAACTTGTGCTCAATACCTTTGATTGTCACTTCTCCATATGATTCAACGCATGCTATGCCAGTAAGGTGCACATGCAGCTGCTCCCTCCGCTGTTTGTTCTGGGAGTCATTTTTAGTTTATGGATGTTTTGTGTGTTATTTTCACTTTGGCAGAGTGCTCTTTCTTTGAAGGTTGACACTAAACTTAGTTAAGAGAGTATAGAAAAACGGCACTTTTCAAAAGGAGTTCCGTTTTTTCGTTAAACTATCGTGAATACTGTGTTCTATTAGTAATACATTAAATTTACTAAAAACGCAACATGTAAATATGATGTAAACAGAATAAAATAAAAATTATAGTAGTAATAATAAAGTATGAAGGATATCCCAGCCAGAATGGACCACGGCCAGGAGACCTTGATAACTAAAGGTCAGGGAAGGAGCAACAATATATCCTTTCAATGCAATGACCAGGATGTAGAAGGACATTGCAGCGGCTATAGAGGGGCTAGGATGGACAGCACGGTGATTGATTGCCTGCTATTAACAATGTGCCCCCTGCCATTCACATCTCGTTTTGCAGGCCCCGGTATAGATACCTGCAGGGCAGTATGTGAATTATGGTCTCATGGTCTTGCTCTGTCAGGTTCTGGGTTTGGGCTGCCAGGAGGAGGTCATGTATAGTGATGACAGAAGCACCACTGTAGTCCTGCCTGACCTGGAAGTACTTCCTGGATGCAAAAGATTAGGCACCGGGAGTGCATCCTGGTCCGGAAATAAAGGAGAGCTGTCCACTTGGGCTAATAAGAGTCTGTTGGGGGAGTGTAGGATAATCATTACTTTACCCCATATTGGAGTGTGAGGGAGCCACTATGGCACAGGGCGGAAGGACACCTGTAAATAATACACAATATTGTGAATAAAAGCACAGTATTTGCACCCAGAACTGTAGTTGTGGGAGGGGTTTGAGACTCTTTAACAGGCCCTGCTATTCACAAATGATAATTTGTTTCTTGACAACCATGAACGCATACAAAGATACATAAAACACACACTTCTGTGGTTTCCCTGCCTATCATGTTGGGGAGTCCGCAGAATTTTGAAGTCTTCAGGTGAGTCACCACGGACAAAGTTTGGAAAGCACTGTATAGAATACAGATGACAGCAATACTTTACTTATACTACTGCCTACTGAATTGTAAATGTGATGACGTCAGAGGCTTTTGAACCTGTGCACTATCCTTTCAACAATATGTTTTTTATTAATCTTAAATTTTAAACTATTGTCAGTGTTTACAGATGACTGCACTTCTCTTCTTTTTTGCCTTTTAATTTACTTTTGAATGCATGACAGTCTGACTGGCATTTAAACAAATGCACTCATTCAAGAGGAATCTAGTTACTGCTGTAGGTTTATTTTTCTTCTGTTTTGCAAACATCCTTCAACCAAGTGAACTTTGGCATTGACAATGGTATCTAATATTGATACATTTCAAAATATAATATTGGAGATGTAAATTTTATTATCATGACTACCCTAATGGAGAGCGACAGCTCAGGGTGAAAAATGAAAAATCATATCCCAGGCTAAAGTGAGGTGTTGGCTTTCTGCTGGTGTCTTAAAGGTTTACAATTCAAATCCTATTACTGCCAGGAAGGATCTCACTCCGTCGCACCCTTGAACAAGGCCCTTAACCCCGAAAATTGCTCCAGGGGTACTACACAACGGCTGACCCTGTACACTATACCCCAAAGGTCATGAGAAAAGGCAACTTCCCTATAGGGATTAACAAAGTATATCAAATCAGAAAAACTGCCAACTTTTCAGCATAGTTGCGCTCACCCCTTTTTCTGACAGTCAATAGACTGCTGCCTGATGCAACCGGGGCTCTTAGAAGGGGTAAAAGGTACGAGGAGTTTAAGCACAATCTCATCCCTTTTTATCTTTCATCCATTTTGTCATGGTATGCAAAACAAAGACACCATGAAGTCGAGCTTCTATTCTATTTGTGCTCTCCAAAACACTATTTTTCCTTATTCCTCGTTGCTGCACTATACATAATGTACTTCTGGATGAGCATTCATGAGTTGACAGCTCTCATGCACTCTCCACTTCATCTAGAGAAAAAAAATCAAACTGGTGTCATTTTGTCAGAGTTGCTTGGTATGTCACACTAGGCATGGTCTTCAGGGGAGTGCACTGTCAACTGCCTCTGACTTGCTAAGATTTTATAAATGGAGGCTACGACTGAAAGACATCTAACGTTTAGATTGCAGCTTTGTGAATTAGTCACTTCTACACAAAAGTGTTACTGGTCCTCTTCAACTTTGTTTATCCTCACAATACTCTGCTGTGTCAAAAGAGTTTAGCAGCATCAGCAACATACTACTCACACCCTTGGAAAGACACAAAATACTGTAGACTTCAGGAGCTTTGCGATTCAACAATAAATGGGATTAATTTATTATTCTGTGATAAAGAGGAACAGCCGGGACTGAAGAATGGAGAGCTGTAATAATCAGCTAATTGTGTCCTTTACTGGTATTACTGACTGTCCAGGAATGTTATTGGCTGGAGTTCTTATTTAGTCTCTTATTTATTGGCCATATTTTCATTATTATGGTAACTGACTTCACATTGTGTGTCTGTGTACCAGCCTGTCAAGGCTTTATAAGGGAAAAAAAACAGCGACAAAAATAGTGAGTTGGGCATGCCCAAGTGGAGTTCATGGTAGTAATAATGTGCATAAGCCACCAGGAGAGGAAAATTTTAAATAAGTGCTCTGAAATAATTATGCCGAGGATGCTGGAGTGCAAAGATGCCAATTGTGATGCAGGGACTAACATGTCAAACTCTTGAAGTATTGGGGGATTAGACATTTAAGAATGACAAGAGCTCAGCAGGGGCAGAGGAATATCTGTAAAGGTTGCATGACTTTCTGGGGTGCACTTCTAAACCCAGAAGTGATTCTGGGGACTGCCATGGAAGTAACTCCAAGATGGAGTATAAAAACAACCTTGCAATAAAAAGGTCTTGGAACTAGGAATCAGAAAGTTAAAGATTATACAGATGGCACTGTGCCCAGGTATATCGCTAGACAGATTAATAGGATTTAGGAGATAGGCAGGTTGGGTTTTAAGGTGCTTATGCACTGTACTGTTGATTTGTTGCAGTTGGTTCTCTCGCAGTAAAACCATTCTAATCATCTTTGTTTTGATAAAGTGCAACGTTTTCGCTATTGTTCTGGATGAGGGCGGCACAAAGTGTTGTTCCTTACTAAAAATATCAAATTTGCTTATGTTAACAACTGACATTAATTATATTTTATTTATTGGGTTTGAAATGTAATTTGTGCATTTATGAATGCAAATACATACTTTCACAGATCACTGTAATACAAATAAATGTGTAAGCACTCTGAGCATGATTTATAGTCTGTGAAACATAACAATGAATTGAACTGAATATTTGTACCTATCAGCCAGATAAACCTTAATAATAATTCACTCTGGTTAGTTTTTTTTTTTGCTATTTTAAATAATATGCACCTTCTTTGTGTCATCTCTAGTTAAAGTATGTCATAAAAATGGTTTCTCTGTAATACTGGCCACCAGACAAACATGGATTCAGAGGAGTGGAGTAGAAAGAAAGCTGAAATTACTTCATGTTTATTAATTAAACACAAGTGTTGGACACAGAGCACATGCAACCTGCATAACTGGTGATAGCTTCTGAGAAACATTCCATTCTGATCAGTTTGGGCTGGAGTGGTCAACGAATTTTCTTTTTTGCATAATCATATGAAATGTAAATTAAATCACCAGCTGTGAGGGCACAGACAAAACTTACTTTCAAAATCCAAGAAAAACTTGGCAGCATTGTGGTCTATATCCCTGGTTAGCACCTTAATGAGATTACCCATTCCAGCAAACCTAAAAATAAAAACATCTTTTAATTCTGGAGAACTATAAGCGAAGCCCATAGAGGACTTCAGGGGGGAGCCTGTTTCTGTATCATTGTTTTTTTTTAAATAAATCGTATGGCAAAAGTATACGGTGAACAACAATGCAATTAAAGAAACACTGCTAAAACGAAAGCAGTCTTCGGCATGTGTCAACATTATTATTCTGAGATTTTTCAACTCTGGCAAATTTAAGATAGATGGAAGAGGAAAGGGATGTCTTTTTAGATGCCCACTTCACATTCATTCTGAGGAACAATATGCTCAGTTCCTGAAAGAACCACCACTTGTGGAAAAAAAAAAAAAAAAAAAAAAAAAAAATTAGCCACAAACATAAAGATCACAAAACCTGTTAGATACGATTAAATATAACCATTATATAATAAAAGGTGTGAAAACAATACATACAAATTCAACTAGCTTTAAAGCAACACACACTAGGGAGCTTAAAAAATGAATTTCAAAGCAGTAGGTTTCATAAAATGATTTTTATGAAAAAAAGATTTTTTTATGCCATAAACTGATACAATTTGCATTACTTCTGTTCAGGGTAACCACGGCTGTGTTGTGAACTTAAAAAAAAAAAAATCCAATCAAAAAGCAAAAGTTTCACGGTCTAGTCAATTCAAACAAGAAGATTATAGTGTTTTCAACAAATCAACAATCTGATCGCTTGTATACATTTGAAAGTGTTAATAAAAGCACCATGTAAATTATAATTGCATATAATGAAAAGCAGCTTGGAATATTATGATGCATTTAACCTAAATAAATTTAAAGTGACAAAAAAATCCATAAAAATAAATATCAATAAAACACTTTTTACATTTTTAGTAAAAATGTCAACCAAATATACAAAATGAGATTAATTAAAAATAAATACAAAATGTGGATGATGGAGATTAAAAGAACACTTTAAAAGGTTAGCTTTTTCTTGAAAATCCCTTAGCACATAGGGGTGTCAAACTAGATCCTGAAGGAAAGGCTGTAATGTTTCAGGTTTTCATTTGAGCCACTTTGCCTTCATTGGCATCCAATTACATTTGCTAACTTAACACCTTTTCCCCATTAAAAGCAAATAAGTAATAATTAAGATTCAGAATTCTTGTTTTATGTCTCCTTAACCAATAGCCAAACAATAAAAAGATGCAGAGTCAAGCAAAAGATGACCATTTAACTCAAGGGTCTGAAACATGGATCCTGAACAGTCCCAATTTTCACCACATACAATTTCTTGCTGTTAATTAAGGTATGCTATTTTATTCTATGGCTTCTTAGTGTTCCCGTTCTGCCAAAAAAGGCATTTCCAAAGTTGTTAACTTTCTTTTTCCTGAAAGAACCATCAAAATTGTGTGAGAGTCAGGGCAGATGAATACTTCTCAGTCCTTCACTTTCTTCCTTTCAAATATTTTATTGAAACATACATAGTTTAATGGACACACAGGTGCAAATGGGATCAAGGCAGCTGGTCTTTGCTTAACATATTATTGTTTGCTGGAAATCATTAAAAGCAAGTCAGTTAATATTTAGGCAGCAGAGGCTGCATTAATTGCTTACTAATTTAGGAAGGTGTTTTGAAAAAAGAAAAAAAAAAAAAAAAACACAAAAAACTTATTTTGTTGTCTTTTTGCACTAATATGACAGACTCTCTGTATCCACTTTTTCAGGAGCTCATTGCTTATCTGGTCAGAGACATTTTCATTTTCAACATTCATGCCTGGGTGAATATATTGGCAGTTCACAAATAATACTCTCTCCTAAAAGTACTAACTTTCTCAAATGTTTGCAATAAAAATGTCTTTCTAAAACGGAATAATCATGAAAACACAACAAAATACAATATGTACACTCAGTGTCCATTTTATTAGGTCCACCTAAAAACACTCTCTGGACTCCCCTGGGGGTAGAAGTGGAGGAGAGAATGAAGACAAAACTGAGTGCCATTATGAACAAAGCTTCACATCCTCTCTCTGTGACACACCAACACAGGACCTTCACACAACAAATTATTCATCAGTGTGTCAACAAACACGACTGGGCTTCTTTATACCAACGGTATAACCAAACTGCCTGTATAGTGCCTTACTATGACCACCAAATCAGAAATTCCTTCTTTTTAATTTTCTTTTTAATTTTCTTCCCGTTTAGTCATTCTAGTGTGTGTATATCTAACTCTCTACCTATATCTATGTGATGAATTTTCCCATGGGATTAATAACATTTATCCAATCTAATTCATTTATTTACATAAAGAGCTCCCGTAAAAAGCCAAATTTCCCCCTGAGGATAAATAAAGTTCTATCTGTCTGCCTACCAGCTCATTAATGCATATAGCCTGTTACACCACACTGTCAATCATATGTTTGAACTTTGAAGCAGCCAGAGTGAAAATGCTTAGTTATTGAACAAATCTGCTAAATGCATTTTCTAAATCACTTTGATCATAGCATGTTTGCTGATTCCAGACGGGGTGGTTCAAGACATGGCCCCATATTTGTACTTCTTGTTCTCCAATCTGGAAAGGGCAATCTCAATTGGAAACACTATGCCAACAACAAAGACATCAAATCAGCTATTCAGCAGTAGCTGCATCAGCAAGACAAAATGTTTTGTATCAATGGCACAGAAAAGCATTGTGAATGTTATAACAAGTGTAAATGTATTCACAGAGATAACGTAGCAAAACTAAAACGTGTTTGGTTTTACTGATGTTTCTCTTAATAAATAAGAATCTATTGATCATCCCTGAAATGGTATACAAGAGTGTTTTACTGAGCTTAACCATCACAAGGATTGTGGGTGCCATGTGAAGTGTTGTAAATTCAATAGGAGAAAAAGATAAAATGACATTGGAAGGAACTAAACTTCAGAATAATGTTTAATTTTATATTTAATTTACAATTTTAACTAGTTTCTGTGAACACCTATTATCCCAGAATGTGTGAACTGCATTAACAAATATTTACTCGTTTGTCTTATCTTTGAGTATATACATTAGCAGGATTTGGCCATTTATTTAGACATGCTAAGTACTGAGACTCCTTATATGCGAGTGATAGTCTCATATTTGTTTAATTTCTTTTCTGAGACAGCTGGTGGTGGTGGTAGTAGTAGTATGGTGACTGGTCCTAATTGTAACTGGCACACAGTAATAGTACAAAGAATAACATCCGATCTGTAACTGAGGTACATAACTGTATATCATGAAGACCTCTTGCGGCAGACCACTTGTACCCACAACAGTTGGTAGTGGAGGTTGCAATTATCTATCTGTTCCACAAGGCTGGACAAAGCTGACAGCATTGTGAAGATTATTTATTTATTTTAATTTTTCCAGTGCCTTCAATACCATCCAGTCATCAGCTCAGAGATATGAAGGTGGATGAGCCTACAGTATTCACAGAACGCAGTTTGTGAGATTCAAGGACTCCTCTCCTCACTCTGTACACCTCAGATTATAAATATAGCAGAAGGTCATGGCAATTGTAGAAATTCTCAGATGATTCTGCACTTATGGGGTGTGTTGATAAGGAAAATGAGACAGAGGAGAGGAGAACTTTCTTCCTTGGTGAAAAGAGAATAATCTGCAACAGCAAGGAACTATTCAATTTCATCGTACTAAAGGGCTTCTATGTCTGGTCACTGTTCAAAGAGTGGATGTGGAGGTAGTGCATTCCTACAAATACTTGGGTGTCCACATCAATGACAGGTTAGACTGGTCTTGGAAGACAGAGGAATGATATAAGAAAGGGCAGATCAGGCTAATTTCATAAGAGACTGAATTATTATAATGTGGGGGAGTGACATCAATCACTTCTTCTACAACTCTATGGTGGCCAGAGCGATTTTCTACTCTGTGGTGTACTGGGCAGGTAACATCACTTCAAGAGAGGCTCACAGAATCAATAAGTTAATTAAAAGGGCAGAATTAAGTTTAGGACACATTCTGGACCCTGTATAAATAGTAGCAAAGGACAGAATGAAGATAAAACTGAATGTTATGAACAATGCTGCATGTCACCTCCCTGACACACTAAAACTGAAGAGTGTCAGCCAATAAATTATTTAGCACAAGCATGTCACGAAATGCTACAGGAGGCTTCTTCGTACCAACAGCAATAGACTGCAGAATGCCTCAATGTGACTGGCACTGCCAAGTCAGAAGTTTTCTTTCTTTTTAAATTTTTCTTCCTTTGTAATTATTCTGGGGTGCGTGTGTGTATATCTATTGTCACACATGTGTAATTGGAAGATGGGCCTGAAAAACTTTGATTATCCACTGGACCAAGGGTTGGTGCTGTCAGCTAACACTTTCTCTGTTTCCTCCTTTGCAGACCATCAGAAGGAAGTCCTGCATGATGACCTCACGGCTGGTCCCGACTCTCCTGACCATATGTAACCTCCATCTTGTCTGTTACAATTCAGTTCTGTGTTGAACTCGATCTGACATTTTGATTGATCTTCAAGTACACAGGGTGGCCAATCTCAAACCCTTGTTTCTGTCTTTATGATTCCTTTACTCTCTATTACTATATTATTATGACTTTTTACAGCAGCTCTTTAAATAAATTATCCCTTGGGGACAAATAAAGTTCTACTTATCTAAAATCTACATATTCATAGTTTAATCAGTGTATGCTCATTAGCAGTCAAATTACTTAAATTTAAAATTGTGTATATAATATAAAAATATCACAAGAACAGCATACAATAAAGCCTGTGGATAATTTAAAAATAAAATAGAACAAGATTAAAATTCCACATGAGGCGTTGTTCTTAACTAAAAATAGGCATACTTGTCCCATAATGCAATTCAGCTGAACTATCTTCAAATACATATATAGGTTACTGGAGTACAAGATTTTAAACATGACCTAGATTCACCGATAAAAATGTCATCGCAAATTAGTGTAGAGTGCTTATTATAATCTTACAGGGCTGAATGATGCTGTAGTAAAATGTCAGAATCTGACAAGCAGAAAACAGAGAAATGTTTCTTTTAAAGGACTTGAAGGCATCTTCGTTTTCTCTGACCTGCCAATTTATTTTCTAACCAAAGTGAATATCTGAAACCATTTAATAAACTAAAATAGGTTTGCTGTCTCTTGCGACTTCAGTGTGGTGAATGTTATTCATTATTCAAAGGTGCAAAGAAACTTTGTTAAATATATTTGAAGTACTTACGATTATACATTACTGTGTTTATTACTGTGCCCTGTGCATGGGAAAGGCACTACAGTATATAAATAAAATTGGTTATTATTATTATTATACACAGAGTATTACATTAGCATGCATACTCTAGAACTTCATATTGTATGTGTATGTCATGATCTTATTTATTAAATCAACAGATATTTATGAATCCGTACATCAGTATCTACAGTACATGTAATGAAGTATCCCTTTATTTTTACAGATATAACAACAGAGTTTTGGGTCAGGAAGTGAAATATAGATGGCATTAATAAAGCAAAGCTGTTAAAGTGAGACTATAGGTAATTTGCCTGCAACTCTGGGGATCAGTGCGGTTATAATTGCTGTCAGAGTAGTGGCTATCTGGCTAAAGGATCTGGACTGGTAACTCAAAGGTTGCTGGTTCGAATCCTTTTAACCTGCAATTGCTCCAAAGGTGCTGCCCAAATAGCTGACCCAGCACTCTGAACTAAAAAACTAAAAAGTTGGGGTATGTGAAAAGTGACATATTTCTAATACAAGAAATTGTATATGGCAAATGAATGGGGAAAAAAAAATAATTTCAAAACCTAAAGGACATTTACTCAAATATTCCAACGGTATTTTTTTTTCATTGAAACGAAACCTCAAACAGATAGAAGACAAACCCACTAGTACTTGACAAATTAAGCAATAAAAATGGGTAACAAGGTCAACCAACCAGCAAGTGCTATAAAAATGTAATTAGTTACATTAACACACACACCCCAGATCATTTTCAGGAACAGGCCAGTTCTAATTTAGCGGCTAGCAAAATAACTTCTGCCAGACAAAAACATGAGAAAGAGAGGAAAGGACCAGAAGAATGGTTATATGTGGCAAAATGGAGTATTAATGCGAGTGCAGTTTTCTGCATTGTGGTGTGCTTTGCTGATAACATCACTTCAAGAGAGGCCGCCAGAATTAACAAGTCAGTTAAAAGGGCAGACTCAGTTATGGGACACACTCTGGACCCCTGCAGGTAGTGTTGGAGGGGAGAATGAAAGCAGAATTGACTGTCATGACAAACAATGCTGCACATCTGTCTCCTGACACACCAACACTAAGGACTTTCAGCAAACAAATTATTAAAGCAGAGGTTTGTCAGGAAACGTGATGAGGCCTCATTTATAAAAACAGCAATTTGCTTGTATAGTACCTTGCTGGGACTGGGACTCCCAATCTTAGTAATTCTGGTATATGTTAAAACCATATTATATATACACACATACATGTTGCATAGTTTAATGTCAAATAATGCAGAGAGTATGCGATACGTGTTTCGCCCTCATTTGGGCTCATCAGGCGTACACACTCTACTGCTCCCCTCTCGGGATCGAACCTTGGACATCAGCGTCAGAGACGAAGCCCCTTTAAGCTGCGCCACGGCGTGTGGTTCATTTACTTGACAGTCTGTAGGTCCGGAGTAATTACATTCATTGCATTAGATCCCCTCAGTAAACAAGAACTATGGAGCAGGTAGAAACCAAATGGATTATTTACAATACTGGGTTAATCAAAGTATTAACATTGACCTTTTCTTTTTTTTAATACGGTAACAGTCAAGAATAAATAGTAAATACTACTATGTTGAATAAGTAATTAAGAATGCACATCATGACGTTTCTGGATTTTTCTGATTTTAAACAGAAAAGTTACTTAATATAAAACTGGCCAATTCAATGAATTCACCAAGCCTGATAATGTGCTTAAACATTTCTAGCATTATACTCTCACTTTTACCCTAGTGATAATATGTTTTTGCTGCTGAGAACAAAATGAATTTCAAGTGTGACATTTGTGTATAGTTTGGTAAGTTAATAATATGTTAGTATTTATAGAAAAAAAAGCTACCACATTCAACCCAGAGCAAGGCATGTTATGTGGCAGAGATTTAGTACAAGAAGATGGTATGAGTAGCTCAAGGCTATCTGCGAAATTCTGTGAAGGCAGGGAAGACATTCTCAGCTGCTGACAATGATTGTTCTGTGCCCACTACTCCCTGATCAGTAACGATTTTTGATGCGACTCCCTCAGAAGAGATTTAAGTGTTGTAAGTTTCTGCACACCTTTTAAAATGAAAGAAAGAAATGACTCAAAGAGGATGTATTAACGATTGAGAAATCTTCCAGTATTTACTGTCTGCTAATGAGTGTGAACTTGGGTCACACCCACTCTAAAATGTCTGTGTGTCTGCATATGCAGGGTTGTCCAGTTTAATACAACTCCAGGCAAAAATGACATTTAATTGATTACCTGTCTGACGAGGTCTCTTCTATGGTACATGGACGAGTACAGAGGCTGCTTACTTTAAATGTGTGCAATGAAATCACTGCAATTTACACACTGCCAGTGTTGCACTTGTCACTTAATTTTTTTGAACAATTAAGGATTACAGCAATGGAGCTGCACATATTTCAATATTATAAAACTTAAAGCTTGTTCTTGAAACAGAATAAGAAAGGAATGGAAAAAAATACCTGAACACGTTATTTAGATTGAAAATTGAAATTAGATTTGTGTGAAAGAGAAGATTTGGGGCTGCTTTATATCATTAATGGATTGTACCTGTGTCAATTTAGATTGAAGTTTAGATGTGAAAAAGAGAATAACTTAATACAACAAAAATTCTTTTGATTGATGAGTGAATATTATCAATGGAATATTTTGGCTACAGGAATGTAGGAAAGTAAGAAGGAATAAGTTAGCATTACTCCCATGTTGTAAGTAGAAAAAAGTACATAGGGTTAAAGATGCAATGCTGGGGTGTATAAGCTTTGAATGTGCTTGCACTGAAGGTAAGCCAAGTTAACCACAAACCTAACAGGCAATATTTAATAAATAAGTTTAGAACAGTGTGCACACTCTTTAGTTTTACTAGGTGCTCTGCTGAATCCAGTAAAACATTTCAATGTTTCTGAAAATTCTAACAATATGAAGCCCTTTCTTATTTCCCTGGTATCAAGATTTGATACAAGCCCACATTGTATAATCACAGAAGACCAAAATATAAAAACAAATCTCTGAGTACTAATGTACTGCTCTCACTACCTGCCATGTAATGGTATGTTGCTGCATTTTTTTGGCATAGCTGTACAAAACAGGCACAAATGAATTCAAAATGTCATCTACTTTCCTCCATTCAGTACAGCCTAATCTTCTACCCAGATTCTAAAATAATCCCAAGAAATGTCAAGCCTGATACACATCTGAAACATACACAACACGTGTACCCTGAGAGGATGCCACCCTGCTCTTTGTTTCAAAAGCTGGACAACAGTGACCTCTACTGAAATACTGTATAAAATACATGAATGACTGAATGAATAAATCCAAAAACACAGCGAAAAATCCACATCTCCCAGCAATTTTCCCTTAGGCTTTGCTATTAATCCTTCTGATGTATCAGCCACAACAATTTAATGACTGCTGGCAGCAATAACTGCTCTTCAAATAATGGAGAGGCAGATGTAGAGGTTACTAAAATGAAATGCCAAAAGGATATTCCTAAAATGACATTAAAACAAATTAAAATATCGTTACACAACTTCATAACCTTTAAATGTAACAGTTTTTTAAAATGTGACTGAACTGTGAATAAGAGTTTGTTAAAACCAAACAGAAGTAGTAGTACATTAACAGCTGGCTACTCTGACACTGCTCCTCACACACAAAACATCAGTTTTGGTTCTGCTTGGGTCTCAGGTTTATTTTAAACCAAAATGTACTATTCTGGTATGAGAATGATTAATGATCAGCAGCACCAGAATAAAATGCATTTTCCATACACCACCATTTTTACATTCAATACTCTGTGGTTGTCAAGAGCACTGTTAAAAATTTTAATCATTTAAGAGTGTATTTATTTTCACATTAATGGATACTGATGTGTTGCTGCAGGGAAAAAATACAATTTTACTCCATTTCCTCCCACAGACTTGTGACAGCAGCACAACCAGCAACAGAAAACAAATAAAAACAGATAATAAATGCAATACCATATAACAGCACTAAGTACAACGTCACACCATATACGCAAGAAACACGTCAGGTTCTCTTCATGCAGATGTTTAGCATGAATGGTGGTTGAGAAGCCTTATAATGGGAGGATAAAAAAAAGTCTGTATCCAGTTAAATGTAATATTACATTTTATAATTAAAACACAGAATTATTTTAATGGAATATTTAATATTTAAAACTAAATATTTTGATCAATTGATACAACTTTACCAGTCCTTAGGGGAATTTTTTTTAAAAAAACAACAAGCTCTTTAGATAAATACATAAATATACAGACAAACACACACACACACACACTATGGTTAAACACACACACCAGAATGACTAAAATGAAGGAAATTTAAAAAGAAAGGAAAGAAACTTATTTGGCAGTCACAGTGAGGCATTATACAGGCATATTGCTGTTGGTATAAAGGAGCCCCAGTCACGTTTCTTGATGCACTTTTGCTGAATAATCTGGTAGCTGAAAGTCCTTAGTTTGAGGGTGTCAGAGAAAGGATGTGCAGAATTGTTCATAACGGCACTCAGTTTTATTACAATACTTTTTTCCTCAAATACCTCTGGGGGTCCAAAGTGCATCCCATAACTGCGCCTGCCTATTTAATTAGCTTGTTGATTCAGTGGGCCCTCTCTTGAAGTGATGTCAAAAGCCCAGAATCACACAGAGCAAAAAATTGACCTTGGCCATAACAGAGATATAGAACATGTGCAGGATGTCTCTTCCCACATTAAATGAACAAAGTCTCCCAAGGAAGAAAAGCCTCCTATGCCAGTTTTTTTCTATAGTTTCTGTGCTCGGAGCCCAGTCCAACCCGTCATTGATACGGTCTTCCAAGTATCTGTAGGAGTGCATCACCTCAACATAATATTCAAATTTTATTAATCATTCCATGATTTTTATGGACTGATTATTAAGGCACAGTCAATATTTAGAGGTTGTCCAGTTTCAGAACCTAAGTACTTTATTTCTACTGTTTGTAGATGACACTGCCACATATGATATGATTGTGGTGAGAATTAACCCTCTCAAACATGCAGTCATGGACCTCATTCAAAAAACAGTGGTTTGCTCCCTTCAGATAAGAGGTTAGCCGCTGCCCTAAACAGAGAAGTGAGAGTACCGTAGAGTGTTGTTTGCCGCTGCCCTAAACAGAGAAGTGAGAGTACCGTACAGTGTTGTTTACAAAGTTAAGGTAGTGGAGAGAATGAGAGAATGCCGATTGGTCCAGTGGCTGCAGTTTCAAGAAGACTGGTGGTAAAATAGCAGCTATGTCCATGGATAAAGCAGATGATTTACTGGTCAGTCTATATCCCTTCTGCAAGCACAATGAGGTTCCAATGCAAGGTGTTGGTTTGAATCTCTTTGACAGAATAAGCAGCTCTATAATACTGGAGAACTTCAGAACTGCTGCTTCTCCAGATTGACACGTGCCAGGTGAAATGGTTTGAACATGTAATTAGGATACACCCTGGAAATTTCCTTTGGGAGACATAAAAGATGTGGCCAACTTGGAGCAGTTAAGACAGTCAGAACCAGGACTCAAAAAAATATTCACTAAATTCCACTCTACTGAGAATGCCAGTGTACAACAAAATAAAACAAATATATGTTAATTAACTACATCTCTGGGTTTAGCACAGAGATGAAGGACAGTAAACTCTCCACTGAAAAATGACAGATACAGGGTTTTCTTTGCCATAAACTGCCAATACCTTCTAACGAAACAAAACTGTTCAATTAGAAAAATGGATGAGTTAATATGCCAGTGCGGTGAAACTTTATTTTAAATTAATCATGAACATATCTGTTTAGTATATGTATAATGAGAAAAAAAATGATGTGGGCATTTCTTTATACACTTACCTATAACCAGAGTTGCACTGTGTTCAGCTGACTGTGAAGCTGGAAAACAAAATACACACAAACATTATTTAGTATACAGAAGGAATAAAAGACTGATGAAATTTTTTTGATAAAACGTAAAATAGTACGACACAAAGTGGCAACTCTATTATTATTATTATAAAATCAAGTGCGTGCAGTAGCAGGTGTTAAGTTCAAAAACTGTTTACAATGAAGTTACAGCAATGCAAAAACAATAAAATGAACATAGATTTATTTCAGATCACATGATTCAACTGAATGAATTTCAGTCACTATTAAGCTTCTGTCATCAGTACTTTTATGTTGTCGTTAAACCATACAGAATGTGTCACTCATCTCTAATGGGGTAGAACATTTACTGCGACTTACTGTAACCTTTGAATTTGTCTAACTGAAAATATAAACTGTATGTAGTCTCTTTGTTAAAGACACTTCAAAGAAACAAACTTTTACAAGCTGATGTTGAAAACGCTGTTCTCTTTTCTAGGCAGTAACATTTAAGGAAAAAGTCAAAGACAAACAGGCCAAGTGTCCTAATAAATAGTTTTACACAGAGCAAAAACAAACTCTTGGCAGCCTATTTAAAATAATCACATAGAAAAAAGGAATGAGAAATTGCTTCAAAGTGCACAACACTTCAAGCAAAATAAGTTGCCAGTGGGGCATTCCAAGACAGCACTTTCATTCCACAATCATCCTGATTGGAGTTATGTCCTATTACGTGATAAAACATGTCCAACACACACACTGCAGATTCTAGGAATCGGAGCACATTACAAACCCTTGCAGTGTTTAAATCATATCTCAAAAGTCTATTCATATGGCAGTTGTTATTCATTGATCCAATAGTCGAGTCAATTAAGGACTGCAAGGCTTCTTTAAGTTTACAATTTCTGGATGGTCATATACAGAAGTATTGCTTAAAAGTAAAATTTTCCTAGAGAGTTAAGCCATTTACTCCCCCCCCAGCTTGTTCTTAGAATACAGTGCAACTATTTTAAATTCATTCATATCAAAGGAGCTAATTCCATTTTCATGTTAAGAAAACATGTGGTATTATTTTAAAATGCAGAGAGTACAGAACTAAACATTAAAGAAAAACTGAGTTAAAACACCAGAGCTGTGCAATACTCCTCTAAGTTAAATCAACTTTTTTTTTTTTGGAAAAGTAAACATTTTATTCTGGATTTATACTTATTAGAAGATAAGGGTCCACTGTATTTAGTTTCAGCATTTTGATAGGCGTTAGTGAGGCCAGCAAGTGGTGCTACTCTGTGTGGTCTTTGTGTGGACCCCAATGTCCCAGTGCAGTGAAAGGGACATTGTGCGGCTGAAAAAAAATGGCACCGTCTTTTAGAGACAGTGTAATACTGAGGTCCTAAAAGACCCCTGGGCCTTTCATAGGAAAATCATATCATTAAAGAGTCTCTTTCAAAGACAGAAGGGTGTACCCCAACATCCTGGGTCATTGCCCATAATGACCTCGTCCAATCAACTCCCTAATCCCCCCCCCCCCCCAAATTTTTCCCCTCTCTCTCTCTCACCCATTGACCACTTAATAGCTACCACTTCAGCAGTCTCAAAATATGCAACAGATCTCATTATTTAATGCTCGCTAAATTAAAGGCTACAACTGTGTAAAGGTAGGCAAGACCAATGCACATTTAGTGTCTCAAGGATCCAGTGACCTTGGTTTGAATTGCATGGCCAGATGATATTTTTGTGTGCAGTCTGCATGGAATTTTTCTCCCCAAAGATGTATTGATTGAGTGATTTGGAGATTCTTAGACCCATACAAATGAAAGTCTATAATAGATGGGCATGCAATGGACAGATGTCCCACCTGGGGTTGCTTATGGCCTTTTGCAGGGATAGGTTTTGGCTACCTATGGCATGTTTATTGTTATATATTAAGGTCACATTTTAAAGGTGATTATGAGTTTGTCACTTACTGAAAGGAAATGACTGATGAAAGGTAAAAACAGCTTAGCTCTGTTGGGAATCTGGATTAGTGCTTCTGTGGCCAGATCAAGCACAGCAAGAATTCACATCATTGGTTTTCAGAGACAGAATACAAGCAGTGTGATCCTGTGGATAAGGCATTGGATTTAAATCCCAATGCCACTGCTTCAATCCTTGCATACTTATATAAAACTAATAAAGTAATTTAGCCTGCCAGGGCTACAACTACAATAA
>JANRMT010062817.1:8630761-8666516 GCA_026402145.1 Polypterus bichir lapradei | reverse complement strand
ACACACACACACACAGAGTATATATGTATACACAGAAACAGACACAAAAGAAAAATGTAATACTCTTACTAAAGCAAAAGACAAAACCTAAAAAAAAAAGTTGTGCAAACTGCTGGCTTCCCCTTTTTCTGTGAAGAGATGTCAACCTGTCTTTCACAAATAAATCTGCAGTGGTTGGCCACCTCCAACTTCCGTAAACTCTTTGATTAGACTTCCTTTTTACATGTAAAAACACATGCTGAAAAAAAAAAAAGATAAGGAACTTAAAGCTCTAACTCAGAAGTTATCTTTAGCATTACAGAAAACTATTTTATTATGTCAAATTTTTTGGGATGCCTTCTCAACTAATTTCTACTTAAGTTTGCACGATATCTGGAGATTTTTTTTTTTTTTTAAACAAATGTCCCATCTACATCACACGTGACCTGTTTTAAACAAAGTGTCGAGCAACATTTCCTTATGTGTGCTAGACATTTCTGGCATATAGGAAATGTGAAATAAGAACAGTTCCAATGTCAGACAAATATCAGATATGCCCCTCAACATGAAAGCTTAAAACGTAACAATATAAAAATGTAGCAAATTTCTATTCCTTTGCATAAAAAACAAAAATAAAGTAGCAAAGCTTATCAAATCACTCAGCCATTCCAAAACAAATGAGGTTTTTGAAACTTCTCAATGTAATGTTGGGCATAGTGTCAATATTATTATGCATGAGGTATCTGTAGAATCCTCTTAGCTGCTAGTGTGTTCCCCGTTACAGGTATAGACCAGAACGAATAGTATGGCCAGAGCTAACAAGCGGGATGAGTGTCATGCATCTCAAATTACCTTTTAAAATGCATTAGCACAAGACATTATTTGTGTGAATTTTAGTTGTGCGTTGTAATGATAACCCTGCATTTTACTTTACCTGTATGTACTTCACCAGCTATTATGTGCTACTTTGCCACTGGACAGTATGAGAGGAGTTAAGGAATATGGACTCTTATGTCTAGTGATTGAAAGCCCAGTTCCTGGTAAAAGAGGAATGATTTAATCAATTTAATGCAAATTTTACTTTCAATGACCCTCCTTTTAACAAAAAGACCTGCATATTCAGCATTTCTAGTTATACTTGCTTATTATTTGGAGGACATCTTTATCCAAGGTGACTTACAACATCTGAAACACAACTGGTTCCATTTACTTTGCTTTTTTTGTTCTTCCCTAAGGGAGCACATTCAGGTGAAGTGACTAACTCATGGTCACACTGTTTCAGTAGCAGGATTTGAACTGACAACCACTGGGTCTGAAATCCAAAGTCTTAACCATTATGACACACTGCCTGCTTTCAATTTCAATTCATTTCCTTTGTTTTTTTTTTTTTGGCCCCCACTGAGTTCTCAGGTAAAATGCAAGTACAAAGTTTACAAATTACTAAACACTTAATTAGTATACACAAAGTCACACATTTGTTTAGTCACACAGGAAAACAAAAGTACTTTGAAACAAGACAGCAATATCTGTCCACGAATTAATTGTTGAACTCTTACTCCTCAAAGTCTGCAGTTTACTTTTCCACCTTAAATGGAATGGAAAGCTACTTTTTGCATGCTTCATTTAAAGAGAGTTGTCAGTCAGCACAATTGTTAGTACAATATGCTGAACAAGCTCGCTCAATGCAACTTCCTCCAACCTCCAATCAGTTTCTTCTGGCAATGTCGCCAAAACGGAAGGTTGTTGTACTTCAACCTCATAGAGGAGTGCTTCTTTTGTGTGTGGTAATGCATGATTTCACTATAGTATTGTACTGCTTGCAATGAAGCTTTATTAACTATACCTCAGTTTCACTGGAATAATCTGCTCTATTCCTGTATAAAAGATTTGGGCAAAGCTTAAATACCAACCTCATCTAACTATTTAACTTAAGTGTCTTACAATACTTGTCTTACAGTAAGTCTATTATCAAGTCTTACATAAAAGCAAGGGAATTGAATGTCTCAGTGCAAATTGTTGTTTACCATATAATCAATAAAATTATTTAGTTTAAAATCTTAATGTAGGTTAACCAGACAATAACTTATTAACATCCAAACCATTTTAACAAATTAACAGAACCAATGCATTATCAACTAATGGATTTAAACTAAAACCAAAAAAATCTGGCAACATGCTTTCCTGAAGTTTCATCATCTGTTCTTTATGTGGTACCATTTAAAATTAAAACAGAAAGAAGAATTATGATGAAAGGCTATATACAGCAAATTAGGGGGTTGGGATGTAAAGTCTTATTTTTATTATTAGGTGTTCTTCACATACACAGTATATATTATATATACGTAAAATCATTTAAATTAATTATTTTCCTCATTAATCTACACACAGCACCCTATATTGACAGACAAAAAAAAAGTATTTTTGAAATTGCTGCAGATTTATTAAAAAAGAAAAACTGAAATATCACATGGTCCTAAGTATTCAGACCCTTTGCTCAGTATTTAGTAGAAGCACCCTTTTGAGCTAATACAGCCATGAGTCTTCTTGGGAAAGATGCAACAAGTTTTTCACACCTGGATTTGGGGATCCTCTGCCATTCCTCCTTGCAGATCCTCTCCAGTTCTGTCAGGTTGGATGGTAAACGTTGGTGGACAGCCATTTTAAGGTCTCTCCAGATATGCTCAATTGGGTTTAAGTCAGGGCTCTGGCTGGGCCATTCAAGAACAGTCACAGAGTTGTTGTGAAGCCACTCCTTCGTTATTTTAGCTGTGTGCTTAGGGTCATTGTCTTGTTGGAAGGTAAACCTTCGGCCCAGTCTGGGGTCCTTAGCACTCTGGAGAAGGTTTTTGTCCAGGATATCCCTGTACTTGGCCGCATTCATCTTTCCCTCGATTGCAACCAGTCGTCCTGTCCCTGCAGCTGAAAAACACCCCCACAGCATGATGCTGCCACCGCCATGCTTCACTGTGGGGACTGTATTGGACAAGTGATGAGCAGTGCCTGGTTGTCTCCACACATACCGCTTAGAATTAAGGCCAAAAAAGTTCTCTTGGTCTCATCAGACCAGAGAATCTTCAGGTGTCTTTTAGCAAACTCCATGCGGGCTGTCATGTGTCTTGCACTGAGGAGAGGCTTCCGACAGGCCACTCTGCCATAAAGCCCTGACTGGTGGAGGGCTGCAGTGATAGTGGACTTTCTACAACTTTCTCCCATCTCATGACTGCATCTCTGGAGCTCAGCCAAAGTGATCTTTGGGTTCTTTTTTACCTCTCTCACCAAGGCTCTTCTCCCCCGGTAGCTCAGCTCTAGGAAGGGTTCTGGTCGTCCCAAACGTCTTCCATTTAAGGATTATGGAGGCCACTGTGCTCTTGGGAACCTTAAGTGCAGCAGAAATTTTTTTGTAACCTTGGCCAGATCTGTGCCTTGCCACAATTCTGTCTCTGAGCTCTTCTGGCAGTTCCTTTGACCTCATGATTCTCATTTGCTCTGACATGCATTGTGAGCTGTAAGGTCTTATATAGACAGGTGTGTGGCTTTCCTAATCAAGTCCAATCAGTATAATCAAACACAGCTGGACTCAAATGAAGGTGATCTCAAGGATGAACATGTAAACTCCACACAAATATAAATATATAAGTGTCACACAAAGGGTCTGAATACTTAGGACCATGTGATATTTCAGTTTTTCTTTTTTAATAAATCTGCAACAATTTCAAAAATTCTTTTTTTTGTCTGTCAATATGGGGTGCTGTGTGTACATTAATGAGGAAAAAAAATATTTAAATGATTTTAGCAAATGGCTGCAATAAAACAAAGAGTGAAAAAAAAAAAAAAAAAATTATATATATATATATATATATATATATATATATATATATATATATACACACACACACATATACACATACACATACACACACATACATACATACATACATACACTTATACATATACACACACACAGATATATACACACATAAATAATCTGCCAAACATTTTAGAGACTAAGTAGGTCCAGCTTGCCATACTCAAAGCATTTGTACCTCCATGCTGGAGTTCTATGTTATCATCAGGGACAGCATCAGCATCCAGTTCCAATCCTAAAGCAGAGGACTACAGAGATACTGTGTACAGCATCAATTATCATAATTATTTATAAATTAGTTGTCACTTAAGGAAATAGATGGTCAGATTCTTCCAAAAGTGAAATTAGCCGGATGTGTTTTGGACCTGGCGTTTGCATTCAGTTATTCTGTAAAAGCATCACTCTATATGGAAACTACTCAAAAGAAGTTTGATTTGATCAAAATCTAACATTAAGACCTTTTTTAGATTAATTGCTTTAACTGCTTACATTTTTACTATGCCAATTTCAAATTTGCACCATTGCCGTGGCACTGCATGATTTAGAAGAGGACCATTTTTAAATAAAGCACCAGACAACACAAAAATATAATTTACAAAGCCCCTCTAAGCAGGAACTTACTGATGGATTACGCAATGTTTCCTTCTCAGAACTCTTGCATCAGCCTAAAAGGATTCACAACAGTACGCTGGGCAATTTAGTGCCAAAAAGGTTATTGGTAAGCTTCTTAAATTTCGTGGGCATGGTGCATATGAAAACCAAAGCTGAGCAGAAATGCAAATCAATTAACAATATATTTACTAATCCACGTTCGGTCATTGGCATAGATGTAGTTTAATATATCGAGTACCACGTAGCATTGTCTCTTCCCTCCAGATTGCCTGAATTGTTCAGTGCACATTACCACCAATTTTAGTCAATTCTGACCCAACGGTATCAAACAGTTCTTGAAGAATTTTTGCCTGTGATCCTCTCCCTTCTAACTCATTCCAAAAGTGTATGGAAAGAGATTTATGAATATGAAATGATAAAGGAGCATATAAACCCCTTCTCTTTCCCAGGCTGGATGGACTATAATCCTGTCCTGTGTATAGACCTGTGTTTCTCAACCACTGTAATGAATGCACTCAATTAGAAGTGGCAGCATCACAGTGGGATCTCGGCTGATCATCGGCAACCTCCCCAACCTGCACTCTGATGATCGTGCTTGATTCATGAAGGAAGAAAATCACTGAAGACCATCCTTGCTTCACTCAGGTGATCACACAAGGAAAGAACACTTCCCCCTTTTTCTTTGATGATTGTGCTCGAGTCACGAAGAGGGACCCCAGATGGGTAAACAACACAAAGGGATATGAAAAACTGGGTTGTGACATGACAGAGGTTGGGAAACACTGCTATAGACTATTTCAACAAAAAAAAAAAAAAAACAAACAAACAAACAAAAAAACTCAAACTCACTTTCATATTCAAAATAACAGAATCCATTCATAGCACAAGAGTTATCTAATAATGATATATGCAGGTATACACAGGTACAAGACAATGAACAGCACAAACATAAATCTAAGCTGATTTGGTTTTCTTCTCACTTCCTCTTATAATTAAAGTTCCCCTTTTTAATTATTGATAACAACACATCCACGAGTACTACTTGGAGAGGATATCATACTTGCCTGAAGATGTCCAACTACACAACTAGTTTCACAAAAGATAATAAACTGCACGACTCCATGATAGCCTTCCTAGAACAGTTTCAGTTTTCCAACATATTGTAAGCAGGTAGTAATCTGACAGCAAATAATGTGCCGTCTAACATAGCTGGTGCTGTATAAATGCTTTCCAGCTGCAATCCCTGTCTTTGTTTCCTTTTTTCACCCCAATATGTCATGGTACAAACACAAGATAGATAACTGCCTTCTGGTTGCAGGGACCAAAACACCCACGTTCCTTATTCTTCATGGGTGCATTCTATGCATTGTACTTCTGAATGAATGCCGATTGGTTGTCAGCTCTTATAACAGAGCCCGTCCCTAAAACTGAAGACAAAAAAAAAAAAAAAAAAAAAAATTAAACAGGTCACAGACTGGTTGGACTGAGTAACTGGGGATATCAAATTACACAACTGTCTGTCAAGGGAGTGCAGCATAACTGCCCCCCAGACTCACTAAGACTATGGAAATTAAGTCTGCAAATGAAAAAAGACCAAAAAAAAATCATGTAGACCTCTTACACCCTAGTATCAGGCACAGAGATCATTTAAAAACCTTTTATCATATCATACAGGTGAATTATGCCACATAGTGACCCAAACGATACCTCATTTGCAAGTGATGGGTGTCAACTTCAAACTCCTAGTAATCAAATTGTTACAATATTTGTGGTCGACTATTACTTTGGTATGAAATCATAAATGTCGTGTTTCATAAATTCTCACTAATGATATTTGAAGAAAAAAAAAAAAGTAATTGTTCTGTATAAGGAATACCCATGTGTTATGTATCAATTAAAAAGCCCCGACCAATAGATTTCAACATATGTGATAAATCCTCTCACTGACTGAGCAAGCACAAGCTACAGGTTTAAAACAGAGTTACACCACTCTTCTGATTATTCGTGTGCTCTCACATATTACTTCACAAAAGTAACTTCAGTACTTACAGTAGATTCTCCTGATCAAAACAAGTACGATGCATTAATCAGGAGATATCCTCCAAATAAGAGAAGTCACGACCTTTGGGAAGTTCCACCTCACATTTCCAGGTCATTGGCTCTGACTCAACAGGTTACACATTCGCAAACCTCATACCATTGGATGGTAGCAACTGTGATGTCTCCAATGATACGTAAATGTCCAAATATGGACATGAGACACAGCTGAGAGCATGCGTAATGAAAAAAATACACTATTTGAAGCAGGAGCAAACAATGTAAATAGCTTAATTTAAATGTGTAGGTGGGATGAGGGGGTTACTTGGGTGTAAGAGTGTATTGGGGATGGGGTTCATTGTTTTCATATGATTAACTGTTCTATATGCAAAAAAATCGTTTTGAACCTGAATCCCTGTTTGGAGAGATTTTGGATAGTGGAGGGGGACCCATGGTGCCAAATGCTATAACTATTTCTTTCATTATGTTACCAACATGAAATTTTAGACAGGTACAGTTGACATGTCTTGGAACACTTCAGAGGCGAAAAAAAAACTGTCCTGTCATTACTGAAAATATTACCCTAAGCACCTGTTTATTTTCAAAGTTTAGCAGCAGTTTCTAAATAAAGTAATGTTTAAATTTGATACAAACACAGACTCTTTATCACATTTGAACAGCTATCTATTAGGTTTAAGTGAAACATTGACTATCCTGCCTTTATTTTGGGGTAAACCCCTCAAGTGAAGACTGCTGAAAAATGCCACCGGGGTGTAAGTAAAGAAAAAGATTGTGTGGAACGGGACCCGGACACAGACAGACGGACATCGTTGTTTCACCCAACACACACGTTTATTTACAGCACCACTATATACAATATTTACAAACTTTAGTGCACGTCCCAGTGCCTCCAGCACCGATTCTCCAAAAGTCCGGGCCTTTTACACTCTTTTGTGCCTTTCTTATGGTCGCCTCCAGTCCTCTCTCCAGCTTCGTCCTCTTCCACCTGACTTCCGCTCTTGAATGCAGGGAGGCGGCCCCTTTTATACCACCCCGGATGGGCTCCAGCAGTTTCCCGGCACTCCTCCTTGGACATACCCCGTGCGGCGGAAGTGCCGGCTGTGCACCCGGAAGCCCTACTGGTGTCCCCATTCTTCTTCCCCCCAGCACTTCCTGGTGTGGTGGAAGTGCTGGGCTCCAGGGTTCTTCAGGCATCGGGGCGCCGCCTGGCGGTGGCCACGGGCCCCTACAGGGTTGGGCTTCCAAGCCCCCTACCCGAGGCCACCAACAAAACCAGGGCGGTTGCCCCCTCGTGGTCGGGAGGAGGCACCAGCCCTCCTCCGGTCACCTCGGGCGTCCCGGCTGGGCTCCACCCCCAGCCACATGTGACAATTGGTATTCTTCAAATCAAAGTTATTGCTTCATAAACATGGCACATATGCATTTCACTCTGGAAATTGTGTTCTAAAGTTAAGTGCTTTCTGAAAATTAAAAAAAAAAAATAAAAATATATATACTGTATATCATGCCTACTCTGGCAGTTTACATTGTAGTCTATGGGGCACGGAAAAAAGGCATAAAAATGTACCAAATACATAAATTTTTCAAGCTAAGATAGTAGTTGAGTATTGATCCATGTCTTGCGATTACACACATATTGTGAAATAGTTTTTGGAAGGAAACAAAAAAAAAAAAAAAAAACCCACTACGTAATATTAAGAGATTCAGCTGTTTTAAAAGACCACCAGCCATATGCCAGAGATAAGCATTTAATCTTCCTGTGTAACAACCTTTCTCCACCCTGGGATGTGGTTTCCCCCCCAACAGACCAAATCACAGTAAACTTTTTATGCCCGTGGTTGGTTTTCTTCCGATTTACATCCGTACAGTAGATGATTTCCAGACCGCTTTTGTTGTCACAAACGTGTCAGAAACACGGAAGGCGTGGATCAATACATGGCAACTGCAGTTATATTTCCGTGAAAATTGTGATATTTCAACAACCCCGCAAAACTTTACTTTCACTTTCAATCCCAATGAACAGTTAAGTAACATCTCCCTATAAAATGTGGCATAAAACAAAATTACATTTATATTTTAATATCCTACTACTAACCTGTGCACACAAAGTAATATGGTTGTATATTTCACTTCCACCAATAATCTTCACTGATTCAAAAATCAGGAAGACAATGTTTTTGTAAATAGGAAATGGAAAACGAATCTATAAAATTAACCAAAAAATAAGGTTCGAATACTGAAATTAAAAACAGCAAATATTCAAACATATTCGAACCTGCGTTAATGATTTCGATGTTACATGTACATTTGTTTGAGTTTTTTTTTTTTTAATAATTTACTAGCAGAATACCCGCGCTTCGCAGAGGAGAAGTAGTGTGTTAAAGAAGTTATGAAAAAGAAAAGGAAAAATTTTAAAAATAACATAGCATGATTGTTAATGTAATTGTTTTGTCATTGATATGAGTGTTGTTCTCATATCTATCTATCTATATCTATATATCTCTATCTATCTATATATATCTATATATCTATATATACTCAGCAAAAAAAGAAACGTCCTCTGACTTTCAACTGTTTTTACTTTCAGTAAACTTAATGTGTAAATATTTGAATGAACACTAAAAGAGTCAACACCATAAGACATAAACTAAAAATGTTTCACAATGTGTCCCTGAATGAAGGGAGGCTCAAAATCAAAAGTACCAGTCAGTATCTGGTGTGGCCACCAGCTGCTTGAAGTACTGCAGTGCATCTCCTCCTCATGGACTGGACCAGATTTGTCAGTTCTTGCTGTGAGATGTTACCCCACTCTTCCACCAAGGCACCTGCAAGTTCCTGGACATTTCTGGGGGGAATGGCCCTAGCCCTAGCGATCCAACAGGTCCCAGACGTGCTCAATTCCTTCGACGATAAACACGAATCCGTCCATCACCCCTGGTGAGACAAAACCGTGACTCATCAGTGAAGAGCTCTTTTTGCCACTCCTGTCTGGTCCAGCAAAGGTGGGTTTGTGCCCATAGGCGGCGTTGTTTCTGGTGATGTCTGGTAAGGACCTGCCTTACAACAGGCCTACAAGCCCTCAGTCCAGCCTCTCTCAGCCTATTGCGGACAGTCTGAGCACTGATGGAGGGATTGTGTGTTCCTGGTGTGACTCGGGCAGTTGTTGTGGCCATCCTGTACCTGTCACGCAGGTGTGATATTCGGATGTACCGATCCTGTGCAGGTGTTTTTACACGTGGTCTTCCACTGCGAGGATGATCAGCTGTCCTTCCTGTCTCCCTGTAACGCTGTCTTAGGCGTCTCACAGTGTGGACATGACAATTTATTGCCCTAGCCACATCAGCAGTCCTCATGCCTCCCTGCAGCATGCCTACTGCACGTTCACGCAGATGAGCAGGGACCCTGGGCATCTTTCTTTGGGTGTTTTTCACAGTCGGTAGACAAGTCTCTTTAGTGTCCTGCGTTTTTAGAACTGTGACCTTAAATGCCTACTTTCTGTAAGCTGTTAAGGTCTTAACGACCATTCGACAGGTGCATGTTAAATAATTGATTATGGTTAATTGAACATGCATGGAAAACATTATTTAAACCCTTTACAATGAAGATCTGTAAAGTTATTTGGATTTTTAAAACATTATTGTTGAAATACACAGTCCTGAAAAAGGGACGTTTCTTTTTTTGCTGAGTATATATATCTATATATATCTATATCTATCTATATCTATATCTATCTATATATATATATATATCTCTATATCTATATATATATATAGCAAAATACCTGCGCTTGGCAGCGGAGAAGTAAAAAGAAAAGGAAACATTTTAATAATAACGTAACATGATTGACAATGTAATTGTTTTGTCATTGTCATGGGTGTTGCTGGCATATATATATATATACACACACACACACACACACACACATATATATATATATATATATACACACATATATACATACGAGGTGTGGCAGAAAAGTAATGAGACTGGCAACACTGCAAGCGATCTAGCAATGCTGCGCTGCTGTCCTTGATAGAGCATGTGTATCAGTACCCTCCCATAGCTCAGTGCAAGTTTCAACTCCTTCCGTTAACTACGTGATTTTTGTGACTGCTATTAGCGAAGTTGTGTTTTTGGTTGTGCGTCACGCAAAATGGAACAGTGGAATTTGGAGCAACGTTGTGCCATTAAATTTTGTGTTAAGCTTGGAGAATCGGCAAGTGTGACGTTTGAAAAGTTAAAACAGGCCTATGGGGAACATTCTTTATCCCGAGCTCAAGTTTTTCAGGGAGGCCTTCAACTTTGAAAACCAATGAAAACATTGAACGTGTGAACACTCTTGTGAGATCAGATCGTTGTTTAACATTAAGAATGTTGAGTAAACAATTAAATTTGAAAAGATTTACTGTTCATCAAATTTTGACTGAACATTTGCACATGCGAAAGGTCTGTGCCAAAATGGTGCCGAAAAACCTCACAATTGAGCAGAAGGACAATTGAAAAAACGCATTCCTGTGGTTCCCCAGCCCCCCTTATTCACCTGACCTCAGTCCGTGTGACTTTTTCCTTTTTCCTAAACTGAAAAATGTCCTCAAAGGACGTTATTTCAGGACTTTAGAAAACATCCAAAAGAGCGTAACGGACATGCTGAAGACCATACCAGTTGAAGACTTCCAGCGCTGCTACCAACAGTGGAAACAACGTCTCCATTGGTGTGTAGCTGCCCAAGAGAACTACTTTGAAGGGGATAACATTGATGTTTGAAAAAAATAAAAACTTTGGTAAATAAAAAATCAGTCTCATTACTTTTCTTCCACACTTTATATATTCCAGTGCAGACTTTATATATTCAAGTTTTGACTTTATATTTTCAGAAACAAGTTTTGACTTTATATATACCAACGCTGACTTTATATATTCAAGTTTTGACTTACTTTATTCCGACAGTGACTTTATATAATCAAAGATTGACTTTATATATTCGGGAATGACTTTATATATAAAAGTTTTGACTTTATATAGTTAAATTTAGTCATCATTGCATAACTTTTTCTTTACTATAGAAATTTAAAGACTAAATTCAACTTCCATTCCTAACAAAGATATTTCTGGCGACTAAATAGAACCTACTTATATCCAAATTCGAGCTATTGAGCTGTCGCCTGCCTGCCTGAATAAGTCACCCTCGCTTCGCTCTTATTTTTTTACCGTTCATTTAATCATGGCTAGTGGCGGAAAAATTATAAAATGGAAGGAGGATTAGGAAATATTTAAAGGAAATATTTTAAAAATAACCTAACACGATTGTCAATGTAACCTTTTGTAAGTAGTGCCTGGAGGATTCAGTGTGGAGAAACTGTAGAGACAGCGTGTGTATTAACTTGTGGATTTTTCTGTGAGTATTTGGTGGCAGCGTCACAAAGTTGCTTCCGTAACACTGCGTTTGCGTTAGCTGCGGAGCTCAGCTCAGAGCGAAATGAGGTAAATGGGAGGGGAGATGATGACGTGACTCCCCCACCCGCCTTAACTGTCAATTCCCCACAAACACAGTCTCTCGGAATTTACATAAGCACAGCCCTTCACGTGCAATTTTAACTTAGTTACAAAGTGATCAAAACTCTCGTTTATATCCTGCGTCCTCTCACTAAACTTGTATCCCGCATTACCCGTGGGCATGACTAGCCTGTCTATGAACTTAATTTAAACTTTAGGTTTACACCGTGCTTTGTTTCCAAAGTAGCAGCACTCATGAATATGGTAGTATATGTCACTCGCTTGCTTCTTATTGTTTCGCTGCCTTCTCAATTATATAATGCATGTTTTCTTCAGCGCTTTTTGGAGCTCTTCCTGGTTTTCTACGCACTGCGTTGACAGTCAAGTTCACGTGATTACGTGGGAGGCGTGATGATGTCACACGAAACTCCGCCCCCCCACGGCTTTCGAGCTCAACTCCATTACAGTAAATGGAGAAAAATAGCTTCCAGTTATGACCATTACGCGTAGAATTTCAAAATGAAACCTGCCCAACTTTTGTAATAAGCTGTAAGGAATGAGCCTGCCAAATTTCAGCCTTCTACCCACACGGGAACTTGGAAAATTAGTGATGAGTCAGTGAGTGAGTGAGTGAGTCAGTGAGGGCTTTGCCTTTTATTAGTATAGATTATTATGGTAACAGCCACACGGATGAGTACAACAAAAATAAACAGAACAAAAAAAAATCCTTTGTCATACTTGCTACATCAGCATAAATAGCAATTAATAACAACGCATTAACACTGTATTTTGCATATCCAAGCACTGTAGAAGCACGTCCTCAGATAGACGTTGGACAGTACTGTGTGTACGACTGATTTAAAGAGGCACAAATAGATAGAAGTGCTAATAAACAACATCATACTACCACTTTCACTCAAGTTCGTGGTGTACATTGTCATTTTGGATTAACGTCATAATCTGATGTCAGGCAAACTCAGAATTGACAGACCAGACCCCGAGTTTCTTAGTTTGAAATACTACTTATGGTGGCATTCCACTTGAAAATTCCAATTTTGCACTTCAAATGGTATGCAGCATTTGAGCCATCAAAATCCTGAGCATCTGCACCATCATCTTTTCTTCACTCTAGTACCGATGGCTGGGTGTGAAGGTCCTCCTTGGGACAAGTCAAAAAAGCAGTATAAAAAGAACAGAAATCCATATGAGCCACACATAGTGACACTGCCCTTAGCTACAATAATAATAATAATATTTTTAAAAACTTGTTTATCTGTAAAACATCAAGTGCTTTTGACACTTTTGTTGTGTGGGTCTCACTCTTAGCACTTAGCTGGAGTCCTGTGGTGCAAACAAATTGTGATGCGTCTTGCAGTTAGATATACACACACACACACACAAAAAATAGACCACAGACAGGCAGGCTCAATGGTGGACCTGTATTATTATTATTATTTTGAAACGGTCCAACAAGTAGCAGCATTCAGAATAAAAAGCCAGTCGGAACCTGTGCCCTCACTCAGAAAAGGTCAACTGTTAAAGCAACAACGTTTTTATATTTTAGTAGAAGGACACAATTGACAAATGCTTATGGTTAGCTGCACCTATTTTGCCTGTGGTTAAAATAAACTAGTAGTGCAGTAGAGGAACAACTATTCTGCAAGTTCATGATGCCTTCTGCTAAAAGGCCATCTTTTCTACTTTAGGCATGGTGCATGAAGGACAGTATTTTAAGCCCTTATCTTCACTTGATTTAACCACCAGTATGCAAAGTGGGGCCACGTTTGCATGTCTTCATCTCTAAATAAGGACAAAAAAATGTAATAAAAAAATGACAGGCTGTCAAATACAAAAGTGCATCCATTCGCTTATTTTATAAACTTGTGCTCACAAAGAGAACTGAAGGACAAACAGTACTCAAATTCTAGATAGGAAGTCTGTCAGTGGCACATCCAATGAACCTAACAGGCTCACCTTTAGGACATAACAGTTAAACAGAGCATTCTGATAATCAAAAAATAAAATGAGAACATTTGGATAATATTGAAAGAAAACACAAAGAGAAAGTGGCCTGAGAATTAAACACTGGTAATGGAGACGGCTCCTTCAAAGTGTGGAGGACTGAATGACTAAGTCTAGGGGGTTGCCTGTTGGGGTTATGACATCAGTGGTGAAGAGTGACTGAAGTACCACCTAGGGTGTTACATGAGGTGGATAGGCTCAACAGGAACCCTGAAAATGTCGGCCAACAACAGCAAAGACTTGGGTAGCAGCAGGTCTTGTGTTTTGTTGGGCAGAGGACCATCTTGAGGGGACAATGGCCAACATGAGCTAATAGCAGGGCTCTTACGCAGTCTAACCACGGAATGGCTTGCTAACTGCAAGGTGGAAAGAGTTAGGCACCTACCACCTTATTAGCCCAAGACGGTGAGTGGATGGAGGCTTGGAGACGGGCCCCACTCGCTGCCAACCCTTCCACAAAATGACAGCATTGAAAACCAACAACAATCTGGAGGCGAAGAGTAGGCCTCACTAACAACTGCACTGCTGCGTCACTCCAAAGATGGAGAGATGGTTACTGTTATTGTATCAGAACACAGAAAGCAGCACATCAGATGCAGTAGTAGTAGCCATACTTCTTAAAACCAACAGTTACAGCTAATCTATCAGCTAAACAAGCTAGCTTGAAGGAGAGAATGGATTTGTCAAGTTTATGTTCTAATTAGGGTTGTGCAGTATACCAATGCTGGAAAAAAAAATGTAATATTGTAAGGTACCAGCATTTTGGGATTTTCAGTACTGGGAGTAAATATCAGCTTTCAACTCAGTCCTATTCCACCTACCTTGAACACTATTAAAGTTATGGGAAAAATACGTGTTTTGTAGACTTCACAAAATAATACTACACACTGATGCAATTAAAAAAAAAACACAGGCCCCCACGGCATCACATGCTTATAGCTTTGACATGACAGGGAACTTCACGGCTCTCAAGATGGAAGCAGTGCGTAGTGTGGTAAAATTTTACAGCGCATCAGGGAGGCTGGAGGGGTGAGATTTTGGTGGGGTTTGGAGTAGAGATGCACTGATCGATCTGCTACTGATCTAAATCGGCAGATTTTCACTACAAAAGAGTCAACTGATGCTCGGTAAACTGGCCGATTACAAAAAAACATCTTTTCATCCCCTGAAAATTTATTTATGTTAAATTAGTTGCAGTGCTCCTTCACCACAAAATATTGCAGCAGTTAAGTAAGTGTGTGGTGAACTTCCTGTAAGTCAAGCTTATTTTGCCAGAGAGCGAGGGACGATTGGAATATTAGCTTTTTACATTAAAGAAAGTGGAGTAATAAACTGAGAAAAAGGAAACTGACAAGTCAACCAGTGCAGTTAGACAAAACAGCAAGAAAAGCTGCTTCAATTAATTTAGAACTTCTTCTTTTGTTCTTTAATTAAAATGGACACCGATTTGGTTTGGACAATGTGCTTGTGTTAAGTACAACAGCTTACATTTTTAAATCTTTAACTTACAAACCTGTTAAGCATTTCAGCCTTTTGTCTTCTTGATAAACTTGTAGCTTAAAAATGAGCACTTTGCTTATTATTTGTTTATGTGTGTCAAACAGTATACGTTTTGAAACAAGTATTACATAATTAAAATAGTAATCCATATTTATATTTACATCTCAAGAATTGCTTAAGTCTAGCTGGTACACACCTGTATAAATACAGTAAATGTATATTTTAACAGCAAAAAAAGCTGAAGAGCAATTAATGATTAAAATCTTTAAGTGCATGTATATTAACATTTAAGCAGTGCATAACTGTAGGGATTCCGGTAGAGAGCAAAATATACTGAACAAAAGACTTGATACCGAGAGAAAATAAAAAGCTGAAATTGCTGTTAGCCATTCAGGAGCTCAGTAGCACAATGTAACTGAAGCTGAATCATTAATTTGCACATTGTAATGAGCTCTGCAACAGTGGAGACAAACAGACAGGAACACATGTGAACCACCACAATGAGAAGTGCTTCTGGTCTGCTATGATATTTGTCTGCTACTGTAACTATTATATCACTATACAACATAACAGCAACAAGTAGAGTTCAGATAAGTGTAGAGGTCTGTGGATATAAAATGTGTTAAAATGTTGCAGCTATTTTGTCACAGCATGTTTGCATTTCCAGTCAGGCAAAAACGTTCAATTACTTCAATTATTCGTTTAGATGTAAAGGCAGAAGGTGGATGTTGTGCAGCCTCATCTGTGCATCTACTGGTGTCATTAGGCAGATTTGCTGATTTGGGTGTTTTGAGTTCTGAAATCTGTGTCTTCTGTGGCTCTGTGTTATCTACTTTCTTAATGGAAGTTCTTTTCACAGAGCATGACACACCGTTTACTACAAATGCAAATTCTTCACTTCAAATTTTCATGAAAATAAATGACAATTTTCAAGCTTACATTGACTCCAACACTATAGTCATAACTGTGAACAACATACAACACATACAGCATATGCACCAATGTATCATTCATATTTGCCCATTGAATGCCAATGTATAATCTGATGCTACAGAAAGGTTTTTCCCTTGCAGCAGGTTACATTTACTTTTAAAACATGTAATGTGCTCTCTGCACATGTGGCATGTTTTTATGTCTAATAGGGTTTTTCAAGAGCCTTTGACTGTACACAGTTCATCGTGAACCAAAGCTTGCTGTCTGTCGGACCAGGTTAACAAGATCACCTCTGATTTTTATCATTCAAAATCACCACCTCTGCTTTGAGTGTCACTTTCAAAATGTGACAAAGTGAGTTGTCTAATTGTTCCAACCCTGTTTTAAACAAAATTAAGTTGAGGTTGTCACCAGATGTACACCAGTAGTCATAAGTTTCATAATACCTCAGTTTTTCTTCAAATTTAATCAGCTGAAATACAATGAATAACCTAAAATGGTGAAATGATAAGCAATAAACTGCCAGAGGCTTAAAGTAAATTAAACCTTGCAAGCTGAAGTAAACAATTTGCACTGCTGTTCCAACTTCTGTTGACTACTTAAAAACCCTCTGTTTGTCTTAAAGCCGAGTTGAAACAGAATGTGTTACTACACCCTCTGAAGCACTAATTGGATAATATTCCAGTAATATTGGCAATTTACTACAATTGTTGTAGAACATTTGAAGATTGTAACCTGTTAGTTGTTCCCCAAAGAATGTCCCTTTGTAATATTCTGAAACTTCTTTTTCCAGTTTTTGCTAACCTAAACTTTAAATTTAAATCTCTGGCAGTTTACTGCTTACCTTTTCATCATTTTATGTCATTCACTGCAGTTCAATTGATTCAATTTTAGGGGGTGTTCTAACCTTTTGACCGGTAATGTAATGTTACACATCTGGCTTCAGTGAGACTACCTACTCATTAATGCAAAAAGCGGACTCTGAATATAAATGGTCATACCAAAAGAAAAAAAAAACATTTTTTTTTAAAAAAAAAAAAAAAAAAAAAAAAAAAAGACTCCATAGCACACATATAAAACTGAATTTGCAAAGCATTTCCTTTCTCATAAATAAATAATTCAACTGTTGAAATGTTTTTAATCGATTTTTTTCTTTTTAATTTTGCTTACCAAGTACAGTGTTTTAGGAAAAACTGGCACAGTATCAAACTCCAAAACTCTATGCACTCAGGCTTTTTTTGACAGCGATCAAGTTCTAACCATTTTATTTATTGTACAAACATGAAGTCCATTAAATAGAGGACATCATCAATCTTCGCACTACTCATGGTGGAGAGCACTGTGATGAAGCTTACTGAGTTACCACCTTACATCTCGGGCTAGGCTTTTGATATTTCCATTAGCCGTGCATCAAATGAGATTATCATGAACATGCAATATTATGCTATTCTGATTGAATATTTCGAGATTAAAAAAAAAAGGTTATATCTAAAAATGTCAATAGAGGGGAGATTAGGCATCTTACACAGTAATAGCAACAGTTGGTGTATTTAGAAAACTGAAAATAAAAATGTGAACGATTCTGGATTTACAGGTAGCTGTGTTCAAAACTCCACAGAGTGTTATGTAGTCATAACAAAGCTTCATAATTTCACAAACCTGAAAGATTTTTATGCACAATCATTTTATTTTCATACTAAATCCCTTTCTCTTTGTCAGTAAATGTGATTTTCTCCATTTAAAATATAATGGTCGGATTAGCTATGAGTGCACATTATCCTGCTTTGATTCAGGACAGTCACTTTACCTGTGCCTGAAACAGGAGATAACACACAGTCATCCGGAGGGGTTACATTCCTGAAAAACCCCGCTCGCGTCGTGAAGGGGGGGCTGAATGCACGCTAAGGAGTTGCAGTCGGATCATCTGCTGGCTTGTTGCTGCTGGAGAGAAGCGTTTTCTGCTTGTCGCACTTTGCGCCTATCATTTCAAAGCCTGTATACAGCACTGCTTGGTTAGATGTCTGTGAACTTGTTTTAAATGTTGTCTCGCTGCCTTGTCTCGCAGGACATCAAATTGTCTACCGAGGAGGATTTCTTTTTATAATAGAGATATATAGTCAAGTTCTACCATCTCCTAGGTGCTCCACCAGTAGTACAGATGTGCAGGTGTGTACAAAGGCCAGGAACTTAATCAGTATGCGTGTATGACCTGCACTTGGTGGAATTCCTTGTTCAAGGAGAATGATTGCAAGCCACATATGGGGAACAGCAGCTTGGGGTATCTACTACATGTCTTGTACACATAATCCTCCAAAAAACAGGGATTTGTTGTTTCAAGTACTTCAATTTTCTTCAAGTATCCCAAAGACATGCCAAGATAACTGGTGATGTTCCTGAAAAACCCTGCATATAGGGAAAACTGAACCATTGTTAGGTTAACTGATGATTCTAAATTTTCCCTGCATTGCACCTGATGCTGCCAGGATAAACCATATCCCTATGGACCTGAATTAAATTAAAAAGATTTAAGAGAGAATATGATGTCTGAATTATTATTTGTAATGCTGTACATACCTAAAATAATAACTCTAATTTCTCAAGCTTGATTTAAAAGACAGCCTCAACCATTCAGTGACAAATATCATATCACGAAAGGACAGAGACTACCGCAGCACTGAGTGCAAAGACAAAACAAGGAGGATGGGACAGTAGTCCACTGAAAGAAAACCTTCACGGCCATGCCCACATTTACTGGCACAAGGTCCATTCAGAAACACCAGTTCAGGTACATGTCTGTCTGCGGCATGTTAAGACAAAAGCACTGAAACTGACATTACAGTAAGTGTTTGTGTCAGGTCCAAGGCTGGGTTCGGCTTCCCTTTGGCTCCTCCTGACTCCCAGAAAATACAGAGATTGATCTAGACAGCTAAGACAACACTAACTGTGCCAATACACATTAAAATTGCCGTAATGTACATGATCACAGCTAGGTCAGGTTTGTCCACAATGCAACAAAGACTATGACTTTAAAGATTTTCTTTTATTAAATTAAAGCAGCATCACCGGAGCTGAAACCAAGTCTGGAAGTGACACTACTTGCTGATGTATGCTTTGATAAAAGTTACATTTATTGGTCACAAGAACTACATGATTAGAAAATAGAACTACATGATTAGAAAATAGAAATATTCTATTTGGCATACAAGTTAAAAAAAAAAATACTAACATAATTATATAGTCACAGGGGTAACTGGCACTCCCCAGAGTGGGGGAACAGAATAAACTTTATTCTGCAGAAATGGCAAATCCATGCAAAATGGCCGAGACAGGTTCCACAGTGTGGATTTGCATACCGGACAAGCACACATACATTCAGCTTTATATATTTAAAATATTGTATATGGTGTGTGTACAGTACATATAGTATAACGTAAATACTCGCGTTTAAGTTCTCCCACGGATAAGTCGGGGCTTGATTTTACCAAATAATTCCAGTATTTTATAATGTCGGTCATATAAGTCGAAAGTGGTCCAAAAGATTATGATATGCTAATCCCCACCTGAGAGAGTAACCACGGAGCACATGGCCTTTTTTTCTATGTATTGTGCCTACGTGACCACACAGTAATACCTGAACTATTCCAAAGCGATGTTTGCACTGATTTGTGTTTTTGGTATCTCACACCCTCATACACCTTTATCATAAGAGCATCCCTTATCTATGATGGAGCATTCGATAAGAAAATATGAAGCTGGTTTTAAATTAAAAGTCGTTGAAGTGGCCAAAGAACTTGGTAACTGTGCTGCTGCCACAAAATTTGGTTTGTCTGAGAAACTGGTGCGAGATTGGAGGAAGTAAGAAGATGTTTAAAAAAAAAAAAAAAAAAAAAGTCATTTTTTGAACAGGTGTTTAAGTCGGGGTCTGATTTTATGATAAATTTTATGGGTTTCAAGACCCGACTTATACGTGACAAATAGCCACACATTTAAAATAAAGAAAACATCTGTATGCCACTACTGTTAAACTTCTAGTTAGGAGTGACTGGTAATTGTTTCTACCAACCAGCATTCTCTTTCACTTTGAATCCATACCTATATATTTAATAGACTCCGTGATGATTTTGCACGCATCATGCCTTAATGCTGCCACTCTTATTTTAAGCATGCCATCAATTAATGCTCTCACCTTTTGTATTTTGCCTCTTTACAAGGTTGTTCTAGATGAAAAATTTATCCTACTTAATGCTAAATAAGTGGAACAAATAAACTAGGCAGGACATATCTAAAAACTGACAAGGTGTTAATATTCTGTATCATAAATGAGCTTACAGATTATCATTATTATTTATCATGAGGACATTGAGCATATTCTTGACTGTCTAACTATGCCATGCCTCCACAAGTTTCCTAAATTTATGGGATAATAAGCTACGGTCTGTGCCAACAGAGACATTAAAATCAATTTGCTTAATCACATTAAAACCTCTTTTGTTTACAGTGCATCTGGAAAGTATTCACAGTGCATCTCTTTTTCCACATTTTGTTATGGTACAGCCTTATTCCAAAATGGATTAAATTCATTTTTTTCCTCAGAATTCCACACATAAACACCCCATAATGACAACGTGAAACAAAAATTTATTAAAAATAAAAAAACTGAGAAATCACATGTACATAAGTATTCAGAGCCTTTGCTCAATACTTTGTCGATGCACCTTTGGCAGCAATTACAGCCTCAAGTCTTTTTGAATATGATGCCACAAGCTTGGCACACCTATCCTTGGCCAGTTTCGCCCATTCCTCTTTACAGCACCTCTCAAGCTCCATCAGGTTGGATGGGAAGCGTCAGTGCACAGCCATTTTAAGATCTCTCCACAGATGTTCAATCGGATTCAAGTCTGGGCTCTGGCTGGGCCACTCAAGGACATTCACAGAGTTGTCCTGAAGCCACTCCTTTGATATCTTGGCTGTGTGCTTAGGGTCGTTGTCCTGCTGAAAGATGAACCGTCACCCCAATCTGAGGTCAAGAGCGCTCTGGAGCAGGTTTTCATCCAGGATGTCTCTGTACATTGCTGCAGTCATCTTTCCCTTTACCCTGACTAGTCTCCCAGTTCCTGCCGCTGAAAAACATCCCCACAGCATGATGCTGCCACCACCATGCTTCACTGTAGGGATGGTATTGGCCTGTTGATGAGCGGTGCCTGGTTTCCTCCAAACGTGACGCCTGGCATTCACACCAAAGAGTTCAATCTTTGTCTCATCAGACTAGAGAATTTTGTTTCTCATGGTCAGAGTTCTTCAGGTGCCTTTTGGCAAACTCCAGGCGGGCTGCCATGTGCCTTTTACTAAGGAGTGGCTTCTGTCTGGCCACTCTACCATACAGGCCTGATTGGTGGATCGCTGCAGAGATAGTTGTCCTTCTGGAAGGTTCTCCTCTCTCCACAGAGGACCTCTGACAGAGTAACCATCGGGTTCTTGGTCACCTCCCTGACTAAGCCCCTTCTCCCCCGATCGCTCAGTTTAGATGGCCGGCCAGCTCTAGGAAGAGTCCTGGTGGTTTCGAACTTCTTCCACTTACGGATGATGGAGGCCACTGTGTTCATTGGGAACTTCAAAGCAGCAAAATTTTTCTGTAACCTTCCCCAGATTTGTGCCTCAAGACAATCCTGTCTCGGAGGTCTACAGACAATTCCTTTGACTTCAAGCTTGGTTTGTGCTCTGACATGAACTGTCAACTGTGGGACCTTATATAGACAGGTGTGTGCCTTTCCAAATCATGTCCAATCAACTGAATTTACCACAGGTGGACTCCAATGAAGCTGCAGAAACATCTCAAGGATGATCAGGAGAAACAGGATTAACCTGAGCTCAATTTTGGGCTTCATGGCAAAGGCTGTGAATACTTATGTATATGTGATTTCTCAGTTTTTTTTATTTTTAATAAATTTGCAAAAATCTCAAGTAAACTTTTTTCACGTTGTCATTATTGGGTGTTGTGTGTAGGATTCTAAGGAAAAAAATGAATTTAATCCATTTTGGAATAAGGCTGTAACATAACAAAATGTGGAAAAAGTGATGTGCTGTGAATACTTTCCTGATGCACTGTACATTCATGTGGGAGACTTTCATGTTCTTTCAACTCTTTGCTTGCACAGCTGCTTTGTTCTGACATACAAATTAGAACTGTATTAACTTCTTTTGAAATTCTTGTTTTATATAACAGTTTACAAAATTATTAAAATGTATGCCTCATTTTTTTCATATGGACCTAAAACTGTGCCAAAATTTAAAGCCCAGAAGATGAAAGAAACAGCATTTTCCCACCAGTGTAAACTAAAACTAGGGCACTAGAAAACTTGATTTTATTCTTGTACCCACTTAACAGCATGGCCCCGAGAAGTGATGAGCAAACCCAGCGGAACATGTGGGAAAGGTATGGGAAATAGAAACTGAACTAGTTTCAATTGGATTATAATGGTGCAGTGGTCTATTAAGTGTCCCTGAGTGCTACGAAGTGTCTGACAACTATGTTGGACTGATTGTGGCCAAAATTGTGACCTGGGCTGTGAGAGGCTGCTGCACTAACCACTGATCCTTCATGTCTGTGGGAAAAAAATAAGAGTACAAAATTCTCCAAATGCAATGTGCAACTGTCATCAACTGTTCCATCATCAATGAAGAGAAGTGTGCCAGGACCTGTGGCAGCCATACATGGTCAAGCCATAACAACCACACTGCCATGTTTAACAGATGAGGTGGTCTGCTTTGGCTCTTTGGTAGTTCCTTTTGGTCTCCACATCACTCTGATGAGGTTCATCTTTGTCTCGTCTGTCCACAAGACCTTTTTCCCAGAATTCTGCAGGCTCTTTGAAGTCGTTTTTCACAAACTGTAATCTGGCCATCCTGTTTTGTGGTATGCATCTTGCAGTGTGGCCTCTGTGTTTCTACTCCTCAAGTGTTCTGACACATCCACATCGGCTTCCTGAAGACTGCTTCTGATTTGTCAGACAGACGCTTGGGGCATTTTCTTTACCATAGTGAGGATTCTTCTGTCATCAGCAGTGGAGGGAGGTCTTTCTTGGCCCACCAGTCCCTTTGTAATTACTGAGCTCACAGATGTGTTCTTCATGATATTTCAGATTTGGTCATTTGCGGTGGGCTGGTGCCCTGCCCGGGGATTTGTTCCTGCTTTGCGCCCTGTGTTTGCTGGGATTGGATAAAGCAGACCCCCATGACCCTGTAGTTAGGATATAGAGGGTTGTATAATAGATGGATGGATTTTGGTCATCTTAAGGTTTTACTGATGTCGCTGATGGTTTTATTCTTTATTTTCAACCTCAGAATTTTTTCTTTGACTTTCACTGGCACAGCACTTGTCCTCTTGTTGAACAATGGCAACTACAGTCTCCAAAGGGTAGAAACAAGCCGAGGTATCTTATGAAGCCCTGAAACACACCAGAGGAGTCACAAACAGCTGTGATGCTAATTGACCCAAACGTTATGGTGCCCTGAAATGGGGGGGACCCATGGATGTATAAGAAGTGCTGTCATTCTCCTTAAGTGAAAGTCTTCAATGTGTACTTTAAACATGGCTGAATTGGTTTTTTTGTAATTTTAAACAGTGGAGTAGAGGGGGAATAAGAAAAAAAAAAAAAAAGTGTGTTTGTCCTAAACATTATGTAGGACACTTAAGTTTCTGAGGCAAATGAATGTACATAATTGCGAAAAACAACAGACTTTAAAAACACTGACTATATGTAATAAAAGAGTAATATTTTTAGCATGCTTCCAGCAAACCAATGATTTCAATGATGCAAACTTTAAAATACTCTAGAATTTTGATATAAAACAATATGCTGATCAACATATTTTTTTTTTTACAAAACAAAAGACAAAAGGAAGTAATACAATTTTCCGGGTTTATGAAGGTCCACCTTTATCTTTCAGTAAGAAGCATAAAAAGAGACTTTGGAGCGCTTGGGAAGTCATTTGAATTCCTCAGAGGCAGAAGCCAGCTTGTGAACAGTTCAAGTTGTAATTGTGCCTTTTAACACAATTATTTCTAAAAGGAGGTGAGGCTTTTCTTTTGCCCAGTGAACATCCTTTAGAATATGGAGTAGAAATAAAGGAAAGAAAAAACATTTGCAATCACATAATCATGACTACCAATCCTGTTAATGATATTTTATTCTTATGTAACATTTTCAAAATGCATTTAATCTAACTCAGTGTTGCAGGGGACCAGAGAGCCCACCACAGAAGCAACTTGCATCCCAGTAACAAAGTAAACTAACTAAATAATTTCTATAACAAAAATGTAAAATAGAAGAATTTTTGGTGGTTTTCACATTTTCAAACATAAAGTCTATTTAGCCCATAGAATTCTCTTGCTTAACTGGAAGAATCCCAACCCACTTTTTAAAACGTAGTGTGTAATGGACTATTATATTATTTTAAATAAAAAAAAAAATCAAATCTACTGTTAGATCTGTCTAACGCATTTTTAAAACAAGGCAAGATTTAATTGAAAAAAGTTTAGAATAAGCATTCAAATAGAGGGAAAATGTTTTTTTGTGTTCTTTTATCTCCCCGCTCTTGGGTCTCCTCTCTTTTTCTCAGTGGGAGTTGAATTCTTGTTCTGTGAGGTTTTGTTTTTTCTATGTTTCTTACTTTTTTTTTTTTTAAATGATCTGGAGTTTTTTCTCTCAAGGTCGATTTTGCAAATTTTGTCTGCTTGGCTGTAAATATGTTATTTTCTTGAAACAAAGTATGCAACATAAAAAGACCTAGGAGCACTCCAGACAAAGCTGAGGAGAAGTATAGATCAGGGATAGGTTATAAAAACATATCCCAAACTTTGATTACTCCATAGAGCACTACTAAAACCATTATATCAAAATGGAAAGAATATGGCAGCAATACAAACCTGACAATAGAAGGCCGCTCACAAAAACTCAGACTGGGCAAGGGAAAAGCAATGTAAAAAATAAGGCGTTCAATAACCTGACAAACCTCTCTGAAGCACACATCTTCTAAAAAGAGAAATAGGAAAACATTTTTTTTTTATTATTATTATTAAGAGTGTCTTCCTGGTCAGTCACTGTTAAGTTTAAGACCAAAACATAGCAATAGCTCTTGAGTACAGGTGCTTACACTGGCATGATGGCTACTACTTTGTGTCTTTCCTTGTAAACAGCAGGGGAGACATGGATTGCATCACTAGCACAAACATGACACATAAGAAACAAATTTCTACTGCTGCAGCATAATAAAAAAAAAAAAAAACTAGGAGCAAATATTTTTTTTTTACTCCACAAGGAAATGGGAAGTGGAGATTAGAAACTAAAAACAATGCAATTAAAATCTGTGGAACCAACGAGTTAATAATAGATGAGCACACTAATATTACAAGGGCATGACAAGATAGATTGACATAGCATTATGTCCTAGGTTAAATGCACTATAAAACCATACATTCTATGTACTACACAGATGTAAAAGGGACAATATGATAGACACACATTTTAGAATGATTTACTTATGTATGCAGTGTGTTACAAAGTCTTCCAAAATTAAGGATGCCCCGATCAAGGTTTTCTTAAGGGCAATATTGATCATCGATTTCATGTTACTTAATCAGCCAATTCCAATTTTCTTTTTTATCCCCCTTTAAAAAAACTTTTTACATTAAACTCCTGAATATCCAGAAGCATAGAAACATTATCAGGTTAGGTTGGGGAGCAATAACTGGAGCAGCATATTGCTGCACACACCACATAACAAGTTCAGGATCCCGGTTGGGAACCCCTCCAGTCCCACCGTCTGGAAATGACCATCTATCGGCAACAGCCAGTTGTCATGTGGGCGTCACCTTGGCCTGGTCCAGCCACTTGGGTCCTCAACAATGAGGATGACCCTCTGGGAATCGCGCCACATGGCTGTAGTGCCGTAACTGATGCTCCCTCACAATGCAGGCAATGTGCCTCATTTGGGACTATGTGAGCAACACGAAGTCAAACCAGAGGTGCCCAAGGATTCTCCGGAAGACACAAAGTGACGAAGGAGTCTAGTCTTCATCTCAGGTCACTGGATAGCGTCCATGTCTCGCACCCATATAGCAAAAAAGGAAGCACCAAGACTCTAAACACTAGGACCTTCACCCTTTTGCATAGATATTGGAAGTGCCACACACCCCTTTCCAGCGACCTAATGACCCCCCCATGCTCTCCCAATCTGTCTGCTGACTTCATAGGAAGAGTCACCAGGACATGAATTGTCACTGACAAGGTAAATAAACCTCTCGATGAGGTCGACACTATCTCCACAGATGGACACACTGCTGACTGCTGTGCCCAAGAGGTCATTAAAGGCCTGATCTCTGATTTTTATCAGGAGACTTGCAAGCTCAGACACTCAAACCTCTCGCTCAATCTCCTTTGACTAAGTGAAGATCACAGCACCGTCACCAAATTCAAGATCCGTGAATCCTTTGTCACCAACAGATGCTCCACAGCCGTTGGACCCCACAACCCTGACCAACGCCCAGTCCATGCAAGCACTGAATAGAGTAGGAGCAGAACACACCGCTGACGAACCCCAGAATTAACTGGGAAGAAAGCAGAGGTTCTGCCTCCACCCTGCACAACACTCATAGTACTAGTGTACAGGCCGGCCATGATATATAGAAACTTCGGGGTATGGGAACCTGCAAAATCTCAGGAGGTCCCACAGGACAGCTCAGTCAACTGAGTTGAGCACTTTACGAAAGTCGACAAAGGCTACAAAGATACTCCCACAATCAATTAGTTGGTTTTGGCAATTAAATGCTTCTTAAAGGTAAATATACCTGTACTTCTAGGAGGTTTTAATTATTAAATTGCACCCCAGTTTTTTTTTTTTTTTTTTTTTAAACACTGTCAAAGTATACATTCACTACAGAGTGGGGCAAAAAATGTATTCATGTATATGTTGCCGGCAATGTATGAAAGGCAGGAACTGTATAGAATGCCTAGGCAATATATAGAATGTCTGGTGTTTTTAGGCAAAGTATGAAATCCGAATTATTTTAATATTATATATACTTTCCCTAGGTATGCAATATCTAGGCATTATATAGAATGACAAATGCTATTTAGGCAAAGTATTAAAAGAGTCATAAAAAGGCTTTTATTGAAAAGACATATATGAAAATAAAAGAAATACAGAATTAAGTATAGGACGTTCTTATTGAGGAAAATGAGAAAATAAAATAATCTACTTGTTGCCATGTGACATTAGAAACATCATTAGCGGGAGTATTTCATACTTTGCCGGTTTGTCTTTTGGCATTGGATAGAATGCCTAGGAAATGTGTGACATATTAATTGTTTCATACTTTGCCATCTAATTTTCGGCATTCTATATATTGCCTAGGCATTCTATACAATGCCTTCCTTTCATACATTGCCGGTAACATATACACATTTTAACAGTTGGACTTTTCCAAAGTTGAATCAAATTACAAAAATGATGTGTAGTATGATGTTATTTCAGAAGATGTCGTCACTCGCATTGAATTCTAGCATCACCACGTAGCAGGCAGGACCCTCAAACAAAATGGCAGGGGTACAGTTATTGTTTGAGAAGCACAAAACCATTTTAAAGTTGTTGTTTAAATTTGAGAATGTTGTTGAAGTACAATAACAATGGAGATGCCAACAACAATTGACAAAACACCTGAAATTTGCTTGTTTCATTATAAGTTTGAAACCCATGGTACTGTGTGTGATGTGCACAAAGGAAGATCCAAAGGGCCTCATCCAGCAACAAGTCCTGCTTCCTTGGCTATGGTGTAAGAACAGTTTTACACGCTCACCACAAAAGTCTACCAAACAATGTACACGTGAGACAAGGGTTGGTAACCCTTCTGAGCAAGGTCGTAAATGTAGAAATCAAAAGTGAATTAAATTCATTCCTTGACATCTGTATAAATTTAATATCACAACTTTAATACAGGTTTTTCCTTTGTTGAAGTGTGTATACATTTTTTGACCCTCTCTTATATATTTCAATGGGTGTGTATTTTTTTGAGGGTATCAGCTAGGCATTCCACATTCTTGAGGTACTTATAAATATGGATTATCATTTTAATAATGCAGTACTTGTTTCTTACCAAAATGTATACAGTACGACACACAGCCACAAATAATAAATACACTGCAAATCTTTAAAAAAAGCTGCAAATGTTCATAAGTTATTTATCAAGAAGACCCATGACTAACATGCTTAATAGGTTTATAAGTAAAAGACACATTTTTCTGTTAAAATAATAATTTCAAATTTGTCTTTATTTTTTCTTTTTGCAATTGACAATTCCAATCCAAATGTAAGCTGCTGCACTTAAAACAAGCTCACTGTCCAAACTAAAATGGTGTCTGTTTTAATTTAAAAGGACAAAATAAAAAGGTCTGAACTGATTAAAGTAGCTTTTCTTGCCGTGTCTAATTGCACAGGATTAATTCTCAGATTCCTTTTTCTCAATTTATTACTCCACTTTCTTTAGCGTAAATATTAATATTCCAATCGTCTCTCACTCTCTTATAAAACAAGCCTTGACTTGCATTGTTTACACTACAGGGCGTTCTCTGGAAAAAAGACACATGCTGGCTCAATTACTGTAATACCGCACAAAGCAGCACTGCAATTAAATTATTGTAAAGCACAGAAAAGGAGGGCTGATTGGTTTTTGTGATGAGCCAATTTACCAATCAAATTGCCTTTAGTAAAAATCAGCTGATTTAGATCGGCTGCTGATCGAATGGAGCATCTCTATCCAAAATGAATCGGTTCATTTATTTCTACATGCTTTACCCTTCTGTTTGAAATCTAACTGCAATGCTGAAAAAGAAATATGTAAAGTGGGGTCTATGTCAATTGACATGTTGATGAACAAATACTAATGCACATTTAAGTACAAGTTAAACTAAACATCAGTTTTTTGTACAAACAACTCTAGAGGCAACCTATAGGACTTAAGGACATGATGTACTCCAAAGAACTAATTAAACCAGTTTAGTCTCAAGCATAGGAGACTGCGCAGAAGTCTAATCCAGGTCTTCATAATTCATTGATAAAGCAGACTCAGCTGAATTCTTCCAACTTAAAGGTAAACCACGTATACATATGGAAATTAAGGGCAAGTGCATTTAGGACTGAAGCTAGGAAGCACTTCTTTACTCAAATAATTATGTGACTATGGAACAAAATACTGATACATGTAGTCGAAGCACAAAACCTTTAAGAAGGATCTGAGTGAGATACTGGGACACCTTAGCTATTGGCTAAACAAATTGGCCTAATGGACTCCTCTCATTTGTCAAATTTCTGATGTTGAGTTAGTCTGGGTGTGTGACTGATTATGCTATGTAAAAGACTATTATCACATACAAGACCGATGCTACTGTGTATTGGAATAAGCTGATAAGGAAATTAAATTAATCCGTCAAAAACCCCAAAGACGATTTCAGCAGGGGATAAGGGCTGGTTAATATAAAGTATAGGATCCAACGGCCAAGTGATTTATGATCTATAGCTCACCACATGAGCTTTATTTATACGGTACATCTTCATACAGATGTATTGTTCAAAGTGCTTTTACAAAGTGTAAAAGAAAAACGAAGTAGATATGAAAGAATCAATAATGAAGGTGAACAAAAATTAAGTTACATTTGAAATTAGATTGTTTGCATGACTCTGATGGTTATCCTGGTAAAAGACAATATTCTATTTGGAACCAAATACCATGGTTAGTTGACCATGGAGGAACGGAAAAACAAAAAATTCCAGCTGGCATGAATGTGGAAGAAAATGATAAACATTTTTTTAGATATAATTACACAGAGGGTAGAAGTCACAGTAGATTAGCGATTCCTAACAGCCAGCCATTATACAGAAGTGGGTAAGACAGCTAATATGAAGTTGGTTACAAAGCACAATGTCTTACAAGACAAGGTTACATTTAAGCAATATTACACACTTGTGAGGCCTCATCTGAAATATTATGTGCAGTTTTAGTCTTTGTATTACAAAAGAACAACAGTACTACAGACTTTGGGGTATTAACTGTAAGAAAAAATTGAAGCAGTTGATTTTTTTTTTTTCTTTAACCTAACGAACATTAAGAGAGGACATGATTGAAATGTTTACAATTATTAAAGGAATTACAAAGGTGAATGCAAGGTATTAATCAGAATGGAGCTCTTCAAATAAAACAACAGGGTATAGATTAAACCTGCGTAAGAGTATGATAAAAACCTATAGCTGTGTGAAACTAATTTTCTAAATAGAGTGGAAGATATACGAGGATATAAATGATATTATATATCATTATATGATATATTATTTTTTAAATATTAGGTGAACTGTGATCCAGGAGAGGATTGGCACTGCTATTATTAAAAATGTTATGTTCTAATGAACAGCAAAGGCTTAGTTGTAAAGACCATACAGTGCACTCCATAATGTTTGGAACAAAGACAAATTTTTCCTTGATATTCTCCCTCTTCTCCACAGTGTAAAACTACAAATCAAATGGTTCAGTTGCGATTAAAGTCCACAGTGCAGACTTTCACTAAAGGGGATGTGCATACATTTCAATCACAGCTTGTAGAAATGACAACACTTTTCTACATGGAGTCCCAAGCCCCATGACTATCTGCAGAAAACTAAATGAACAGATTACAGTTTGCGAGAAAGGACTTCAAAGCACCAGCAAAATTCTGGAAAAATGTCTTGTGGATAGAAGAGACAAAGATGAACCTGCATTAGAGTGATGGCAAGAGCAAAATGTGGAGATAACAAGGAACTGCCCAAGATATCCAAAGCAGACCACCTCATCTGTTAAATATGGTGGTAGTGTTATGGCTTAGCCACGTATGGCTGCACAGGTCCTGGCACACTTCTCTTCATTGATGATGGAACTGCTGACAGCAGTGGCACAATGAATTCTGAGGTGTGTAGAAAAATCTGATCTGCTCAAGTTCCAGTAGATGTCTCCAAACTCAGTGGATGGCGCTTCATCCTACAACAAGGATACAAAACATGCTGCTGAGGCAACACAGGAGTTTGTCAAAGCTAAAAAATGGAAAATTCTTAAATGGTCAAGCCAAGTCACCTGATTTCAATCAAACTGAGAAGGCCTTCAATATTCTGAGGAGAAAATTTAAGGGGACAAGCACATCCACATAAGCAAGAGCTGAAGATGGTTGAGGCTTGGCAGAGCATCACCAGAAAAATGCTTAGCACCTGGTGATGTCTATGAATGGCAGACTTCAAGCTGTCACTGCATGCAAGGGAAATGTGACAAAGTCCTAAGTATGATGGATCTAACAGACTTGCCATTGCTATGGGCCAAACATTATTGTACCCTGAAATTGGAGAACCATCTAGATAAAGTGTTGTGTGACCGAAATGTCTGCAAATCGCATTAATTAAAAGTCTGCAATGTGCATTTTAATCATGTCTGAATTGTTCGAGTTGTAATTTTAAACTGTGGAGCAGATTTGGAAATCAAGGAGAAATGTGTCTTTGTCCTAATCATTATGCAGAGCACTGTATTATAATGTATAAAAAAATAACTTGTGCCAATTTCTCTCTAAGAATCTATTTAGTGACCTATTTTATTATAGAAATGAATGATTAAAATGATCTCCAGCCATCCATTCATTTGTTCATTTACTGAACCTGCTTAATCCAATTTTAGTGCTGCAGGAAGCTGGCGAGACTTGTTCTTGCCTCGTGCCTTGTATGTTAGATCCCTTGTGACCCTATAACTGGATTTAAGTCTTATTATTGGTTTTGGCTTGAACCATTTTCTACATCAGCAAAATCTCTCTCTCTATATTATAAAAAGAAATCCTGGAAAGCAAAAGTAAGGTGACGATACGTGATCTTCTTGGATGTTCTCAAAAGACATTTAAAAGACCCGCAAGACGAAAGAGACTTGCCACGGAGCGTCTCGCGGGGACCGTAAACATGAGACTTGGTGCCAAGAGACTGTCCCAGGGCCGTCTCGCGGGGACGTAGAACATGAGATTCTTGCAAGACACGCCCTACTTACAACAGATATCATATAAGAGCACATCCATCAAAAAAACAGTCAGTTGTGTAAAAAGCACGTAGTTCACACAGATCCTATGCTCTCAACACATATAAAGCGTATAAGGACAATACGGAGAATAGACACCCAAAGGCTTTGGAGAGAAAAAAAGGCAAATAAGAGATTATGAAACCAGTAAAATTCGAAAGTATTGCAGCGTTCCAGCCAGGTTGCGGCCTTTTTGGTTTTAAGTGACTGTTTGGTCCGATTGAGGGAGGGCAGAGTACAGCATGGAAGACTGACAGTGGGATATTGATTGATGCAGTAAGGGGGGGGCGAGACGCGGGAGATGAGGGATTGGAGAGGGTGCTAGAAAGTTGTGTTTGGGGTTACGAAGTCAGCGATTGTTCAAGTAAAACTTTTGTGACACTTTATCATGTCAGTCGCTATAGTATCAAAGAAAAGATAGAAAAGATCACATTACTGCAAAACAAAAAGGTGATTAATCAACAGAACCAGCTGTAATTGAAAAAAGAGCAGGACAAATCAAGGTCAGAAATAAAAGGCAAAGAGTAGACAACAAAGTCTTTTCGCATTCACATCATTCTTATGCACAAAACGTGGATTTACACAATAATAGACCATACGCTATGAGAATCTGTGGTCCCGCAACAGTTAAAACAACGACAAGTTGAATTTCAAAGAATACACAATTCGGTCAGGTGTATATTTATGATCACGAAAAAGCGATGCAAATTTTAACAGGCAAAAAGAAAGGTAATGTATATATTCCACAAATAACATTACACACCAAAGGAGATCGTGATATGCCATTGGTATTAAAATGTTTACAGTTTACTGTGAGAATAGCTTTTGCTATGACAATCAATAAATCACAGGGACAAACATTAGAAAAAGTCGGATTATTTATTAGGGAAACAGAAACAATATTCACTCACGGGCAGTTATATGTTGCGTTGTCATAATATGTCTCCAAAAAATATTGTTTTTAATGAAGCTTTAAAGTAAAAGTGCAAATAATGAAATTAAAACAATTACAAAGAAACAAAAAATTAAATTGTATATCCGATTAACCAAACACAGGGGCTGGCGAGTGAAGCGAGCAGGGGGCAAAGCCCCCTAGTCTAATTAATTTAAAAAAAAAAGCAGCACACCACTAGCACTACCTGGGTTTACCCAGACTGGACACAATTATCTTCCACAACTTTTTCCTGTGCTGTGATATTAGTTCATTTATGGCTGTATCTGTCATGCACCTTGTTGACAAGCACTTTTAGAAAACCATTTTATATGGTAATGATGGTCTATTGCTCCTGCTCTTTCTTAGCATGTACCTTTAATTTTTAACTTGCTACGGCCAAACTGTCTACTAAACATACTGCAGCTTAGATTTAGCATGGACAACCAAAGACCCTAAAACAGACTGACACATTTTTTTTGTCTGGCCTTTCCCTTAAGATCATGGATTTGAGAACATTACTTTATAAACTACAAAATTTTACAAAGTCTTCCTACTGTCAATTGCTAAAAGGCTGTAGAAATTTTAAATTTAGAAACAAGAAAGTACTATGCAAAACACTTCTTCAGTGTCATCATTTGACAGATCCCTGCCACTCAACCCCCCCACCCATCATATCACACTCTTAAATACCATGGCTGCATTAAACTCAGTAATATGCTGCCCAGTATAACTCTAAGACATGTACCATGATTACTTCTGTCAGAATTATGATTTACTTTATTCAAATAATTCATTTATCAAACAAAGACTCAAAATGTTACAGTTCATATACAAGACAGATTGGCAGACATATTGCACATAATAGCCTCTGCCAGCACACAGAGGAGCAGAACAGCAAGCTGCAAAAAGTGATTAAAAACAATGAAATAACAATGTTGACCATGCCCAACAATTTTAGACTAATCAAGAACATTGTTGTTAGAATTTCTTCTGAGTGCATTTGCATAGACCTCATGTGCTCTTTGGGATAATTTTGTACTTACTGCTGTGACGACGCTATTGTGTGTGTGCAGAGTTGCTAATATTTGCACCTCTATGAGGCTGAAATCAGCCTTAAAATCTTCACAAAAGCACTTCTGCTTAGGCTGTAACCTGCCATGGCCCAGCCATGGACATACACATTCTAGAAATAATGACTTTTGACTTTACATTTTAAGAACGCAGATTCACCAGGTTTATCAGTACCAAAAAAACAGGGACCCACTTTCTGGGTTGGGACAATGTCATCCTTGAAAATGGCACCGGACCCCTCTGATCACAAAAGGTGTGGTGACAAGATGGCCTTGACTATCATTGTATGTTCAAATTAAGCAGCCTCGTATTGTAAGAGATAGTGTCCTATATCGTGATACCCACTGCTCTGCTGCACACATGGTGTGCATGCATGCTTACTGCAAAAAAAACCCCATAAGCCAGTTTGATAACAGATTGCAGATTAACGCTTCCATTACACATGGGAAGTTGTACCTTGTATGTTGATTACAGCAGCTAAAATGGCCATCTCCCATGTTGAAAAGACCCTTATAAAGGGTGATCAGATATTTGAAACAAAGGAATCTAGGAGCTGTCCGGCTGCTAGACACATGGAATAAGCTACCAAGTAGTGTGCTTGACAGAAGGACTTTAGGACTTTCAAAACTCTACCTGATGTTCTTTTAGAAGAAATAAGTGGATAGTACTGGAGAGCTTTGTTGGCTTGAATTGCCTCTTCTTGTCTAGATAGTTCTAATCTAATGCTGTGATGATATATAAATGCAAAGGGTCATGCAACACAGGTTTAAGGGCACACAATAAAGGGATCATAACAATACTTTTAAGGTGTAGCAGACGCATTAAAAATCAAAAAAAATTAGTGCAGAACAAACTTAGCAGGAGGGCAATTGCAATACCCAAAATGGTTTGAAGGAGTTGTGCTTTCAGCAAAGAAATGAATGGCCATTTCACGACTGCAGATTAAGGTTAACCAATCAAAATATGAAAAGGCTGATCGCAGACGGGATGAGCAAAATATGCATCTGAAAAATAGAGCAATGATGTAAAGTGTGTCCGGAGTAACTTCATGCTAAAATTAGCAGAAGGTAATTGCCTATTATACATTTGAATGCAAGCTGTTGTCTTTGAATAAGGCGCATATATATATATATATATATATATATATATATATATATATATATAT
>JANRMT010062817.1:8558174-8630751 GCA_026402145.1 Polypterus bichir lapradei | reverse complement strand
ATATATATATATATATATATATATATATATATATATATATATATATTATGAGTCTGACACCACCTAAGCACAGGACTGTGGAATTGGAGTGCGAAGCAATTATTGGGTTACTGGAGTCGGAGTCAATAAATATGTATTAACTCAGACTAAATGTAAACTGTAATAAAATGCATTAAAAGTTCCAAATTCACATATACTGATTTGACTACGTTTTTCTTCTAGACTTTTATCACATATACTTCTCAGTATTTTAATTATTCAGAGAGCTGTAATATTATGAATGTAATGGATTCTGTGTCCTGTCGGAGGAAGAAAAAGCCCGGAAGCACGTAGTGATTCACACACATAGAAGATCAAATACAAAACAAAGCATTTAACGTGCTACTTTAGTTACGATGGGATTTGAGATACTAGTAAATTAAACGATTTTAAGATGAACTTTATGATGTTCTACTTTAATGACAACATAAACTATGTGATTTAAGTGGAAATTTCTAGATTAAAGTTGACATTTCATGCTTTTCCCCACTGTGTGCCTTTTTTTTTTTTCTTTTGTACCCTAATAAGCTTTCATATGACACTCAGAGGGTGGGCTACGACTCACCTTTTCACGGTGACCTTAATATCGGACTTCTTTTTTTATTTTGGGCACTGTGCGACTTTGTGAACTTGAGCTTTTGAGTTTCTCTGACACGCTATGTCACTTGATCAACTTCCTTTTGTTGTTTATACCACTGTTTAAACCAACAAATAGTCAGTTTTTCCTTGCCTCCCCTTGGTATTCGCTGAAATTCTTCTATATTCCCCTCGTACTTTTGCCATTGTCTTTTCACAGAAGGTTGATCTTAAGGGCTATTTATATTGATTTACATATTCAAAGAGGCTTACGTCATATTATAGTGCGACTTCTACGCACGGCGTTATGCAAGAGGCCCCTGGTGATTCACAAAGGCATCTTGTATGTTGTGTGATTTCAATCAACATAATAAATACACAAGTCTAATTACACACAGAGGGGTCCGAGGCATCAGGCATCGAGGGAGTCCGAGTCGAAGGTTTTGTGAACCGACTCCACAACCGTGCCTGGGCAAAGCAAGGCGTCAACATATGTCCTCAATGTGTTTCCCCGTAATGAAGTCTAATATCTTTTAGTCACTGGCCCATGGTTGGAATTGTTACTTTGTGATACCCAGACTAACACAAGCTCCATGATGGCCTGTAGAATGATTCACTTTTCTTATTGTTTTGTTCCTTTGGGGCTCCCAAATTATTCCTGTAGATTGTGACACCCTTTCTGCAAAAACCGCGACCACCATAATCACAGTATTATACCTGTAAAGCAAATAGGTCAAGGAATTTGTGGGTCAACCATTTTGCCTCAGAAACACAGTCAGTCGCTCAATGAAACAGATGAATCCATAGATGGATATACAAAGAGTACTTAATTTGTCCCAAGCAGGAAATTCGGCCACTTCTTACACTCAATTGGGCAAATTATTAGGAACACCTGTACAGCTGCCTATCTGTGCAATTATCTAATCAATCAATCAATCAATCAATCATGTGGCAGCGGCACAAAGCATAAAAACCTACAGTTACAGGTCAAAAGCTTCAGTTAATATTAACATCAAAAACTATAATGGGGAAAAAATGAGATCTCAGTGATTATGACCATGCCATTATGGTTGGTGGCAAGCGGGCTGGTAGAGTATTTCTGTAACTGTTGATCACCTGGGATTTTCACCCACAACAGTCTGTAGAATTTACTAAGAAGGCTGGAAAAAAAAATCCAGTGAACAGAGGTTCTGCGGACATAAACGCCTTGTTGATAAAAGAGGTCAAAATAATGGCCAACCTAATTTGAGCTGCCAGAAAGACTCCAATAACTCAGATAACCCATCTGCTATGAGCAGAAAAGCATCTCAGAATGCACAACATGTTGAACTTTGAAGCAGACGGGCTGTAACAGCAGAACAACATGCTGGTTTCCACTTCTGTCAGCCAAAAACACAAAGCCAAGGCTGCAGTGGGCAAAGGCTCACCAAAACTGGACATATGAAGACTTAAAAAAAACATAGCCTGGTCTGATGGATCCCGGTTTATGCCGAGAAACAAATGGTTGGGTCAGAATTTGGCACCAACAACATGAATCCATGCACGCAATCTGCCTTGTGTCCACAGTTCAAGCTGGTGGTGGTGATGTAACGGTAAGGGGAATGTTTTCTTGACATACTTTGATTACATTTATTTATTTATTTATTTTTTTTTTTTATTTGTAAAAGCACACTTAAAACAACAGATATGTCAAAGTTTGTACAAAGAAGCCTTAAAATAAACATAACACAATCATACAGAAGCAGATTAACAACCATTAAACAACCACTTAAAACCACCCCCCACAAACTTATTATACACAGTGAAAGGTGGAAGAAAATAAGCCATATTTTAAAAACCTCGACAGAGGACGAACACCTGATGTGGAAGGACTCTGGACCAGTTAATACCAATCAATCATCTCTTGAATGCCACAGCCGGAGTATTATTTATGAACATGTGCATCACTTCATGGCCATAATTCATCTATCTTCTAATGGCTACTTAAAGCATGATAATGCACCATGGCACAAAGCAGAAGTTGCCTCAAACTGGTTTCATGAACAAGAAAATGAGCTCAGTATTCTACAGCGGCCTCCCCAGTCACCAGATCTGAATCCAATAGAAACACCACTGGGATGCAATACACTAGGAGACTGAATGTGTAACTGACAAATCTGCCAAAATTGTGTGATGCAATCACATCAACATGGACCACAATCTCAAAGGAATGTTTCCCACATCTTACGGAATCCATGCCATGAAGAACTGAGGCTGCTTTCAGAGCAAAAGGAGGCACTGTGTAGTACTAGTATAGAGCTCCTGATAGTTTGCTCGTGAGTGCAAGTACCTGACATACAGCAAGAAACATTACAGGTATGCTGTTGCATCACTGCGTCCTGAAGTCATGATGACCATAGAAGTGCAATGTCCAGCCCTGTAAAAGTGGTTACGATTACAAAGACAAGTTAAAAACATGATGGATCTGTTAGCTAGGGTCTTGAACATCATCAAATTATCAATCCACAATGGTCTTTCATTTCGCAACCATTTCAATTAAAGGATAGCCCCCTGACATCACAAATCTGGGACTGCACAAAAAAGCAAACACACGTGTTCAAAACGCAAACACACTTGCCTTTTGTCATTCATGAAAACACATTGAGAAAAAAATAAATCTGAGCTTGGATATATAAACAAACTAGGTAAAGCAGATTAAAAAAAACCATTAACACATGTGAAGCTTCATGTGCTTGTACACACAGCTCTTGCTTTATAAGGTATTGTGGCATAGTGGTTAAATCTCTGGACTTCAAACCTCGTGGGTTCAAATCCTGCTGCTGACACCGTGTGATCATAAGCAAATGACTTTCTCAAAATAAATGTAACCAATCGTATCTGAAATGTTGTAAGCTGTCTTGGATAAAGGCATCAGCCAAATAAATAAATAACATCATAGACTAATTATAAAGCTGATTTATTAAAGGTGAATGTACGTCCCAAAACAACAAACTTCACGTGGCTTCAATAACAAAAATAAAGTCAATGACATCAGATCTCAGTTCATCTAATAAATTGCATACCTGGTTAACAAAAAATAAACCTAGGAAAATAACCCAACTGGGGTCTGCTCTCAGTGGACAAATCACAATTGAGACTTAAAGAACTGTATAATAAAGGCAAAAAGAAAAGCTGAGAAGACTGCAAAGGGTTAAACACACTCCCTGAATAGTCACGATATTGCCAAAATGTAAAACAAATAGAAGTAGAAACAGTTTTACATCAACTGTAAAAACTTTTAAACAGGCCAAATTCATTTTTGTTAACATAAGTAGCCATTCCAGAATTCTGTCTTTTTATGTACAATGGCTGCACCAGCACTCTGAAACTCAAAGGTCATGCAAAAAGACAATTTCTCCTCAGGGGTTAACAAAGAATATTAAATACAAAAAATATAAATATGACTTTTTTATTACATTTATTTATGACTATATGTATGTATTTAGGTATGTTCTTGTACATGTTTCTGACTGGAAAGAAGCAAAGTTTCACTTGTGAACAATAAAAGTAAACTAATAAACACAATCTCTCACGCCAGTTTTATTGCTAATGGTACCACTGACTGTGATTTTTTTGTTTTTGTCACTACCTTAATTTTAATAAGAGTCAACTAAAATTAACAAAAAGTGTGAGATTGGAACTGCATGATTTTCTGGGTGCAGCCATGGGGGTATAAAAACAAAAGAATTGACAACCTCAGTAACACTTTAGTCTAGGTACTGAAAAAATGCATCTAAAATGCAACATTACACATTTACACTTGCGCAAGAAGAGGTTAACAAGGGCTTCTATTGGTGATGATACATTTACAAAGCCTCAATAAAGCTGTTATTCCTCTGCACAACATGACATACTAAAATAACTTCACTTTGGAATGGTCCAAACTTGCATATCTTGATACTGCATACTTTTTTTTTTTTTTTTTTTTTTAGATCTGTGAATTCTTAATGTTTGTAAGTAGTTTTACCAGCATATCAAATGTCACATTGAACAGAGACGAATACCACTTTACTGATGCTTTATAACCATAATAAATACTAAAAGAACCCTTTGTTGGGGTCTTGTCACATGAATTAGTAAAATAATTTATTTTTGTGTCACCTAAACTAAGACATCACATATAACCGCACAAAATCAATCAGCGATATTTAAGACTAAAACACACCTAAATAAAACTGCAGATGCAAGTCAATAATCTTAAAAATGTACAGACACTGAATTTGAAGAAAAGCACGCTCCAACTCTTTTGAAGCTATGCGATTCAGATTATTATATCAGCAGATATAATCAACCACCACAACGCTGACTCAGATCTGGAGTATAACAAAAAATTATTATTAATAATATAATGACAAAGTCGATGACGCTGTGATAAGCTTTGCTTTCACCGCCACAATCCTGAATTGGAAAATTGGGTATTGTGAATGAATGAATGAATAAAAATGGCAACGATATCAATGACAATGACTCGTATTTAAAATACAACAATAAAATAACAAGGACTCATATCTAAACTAATATAACATGACAATGCTGACTCAAACTATAATAATAGTAATAATAATGACTCAGATGTGGAGGAGGAATAAACAAACGGATTTAAAATGCTAAGATGTCAGTGACAATATAAGCAGCATGGCACCAACACACAGCTCAGGCATCACAACGCCAAGAACAAGCTGACTCATATGAAATTATCAGGATGCGAAAGATGAGTAACTAAAAGAAAAATTAAATGAAAAAAGAAAATTGTTGGTTTATGAGTACAACCCTTCCTGATAACATAATTACTCAATAATATAGCAAGGTTAACGACGTAAATCAATTGAATCTTGCCTCAACGGCAATCTCATTTTCCCAATTTAAGTCTCGATATGAGACTACAGCATGCAGCGGCTTGGACAAGTCTTTCTGTCCACCTGTGTCTGCCCGCCTCACGCTATTCATTTGCCGATGTTCTTCTATATGCGCTTCTCCTGCGCTTTTTTCCTTGAGGGGCGCTCATCAGTCCAAACCTCAGACTGTATGCCTATCCCGGCGGGAGCGCGCACTACTAACCGTCACTGCTTACGCGCGTGTCCACCCGAATTCCCTTACCCGAGTATCCTTCTTTGCTAGTGTCCAATTATGTGTGCCAACTTAAGGCTGCCAGGAGCTGCGCTAACCCTTCATTTGATTCAATCCATCCGGCTGTACCTCTAAGCTGCTCACTCGAAGATGTTTTTTATCGTTCCCGGTTCGGCAGACGCACCACAGCACGTGGACACGGGTAACGGGCAATGACAGTCATCACCCGGCACCGCAACGACTGCAAACCAACCAGGGAAGGGCGGCTTGTGCTGCTGCTACTGCTGCTCCTCCCTTCAGCAACGGCGTGGCCAGAACGCTGCCAGCCTTTGCTACTGCTCTCGTGGTTACCGAGTACGGCGCAGACAGGCCCAGCCACTACATCGAGCTTCGAACCCGTGCCGAGTTAATCGAGGAGACCGCCTTACCTGCCGCCGTTTCAGCCGCAGGAACACATATTCCTCTCTTGTTGCCCTTCCCTGAATGCGCCGGTCAGGGGCTGAACCGCAGCAGAGCGGAGCTGAGCGAAGTACACAAAGCGCCGGCGCCGCGTCAATGACGAGACGTGAGAGAGAATGGAGCGGAGTGACGATACGCTGAAAAGAGCTGCGCCGTCCTAGCGCCCGACACGTATCACATCGTCTAGCACAGACTCGTGACGCCTTTTCACGCTACCGGGAATTGTTGCTTCGGGTTAAGATCTCCATCAATGACGGTTACTTTGGAAGTTATATCTATTGTGTATTTAAAAACATTATTTCAAATTAGGTGAAAAAATGCCTTTACTCGAAAAAGCCACACCCACCTTTTCCCACAAAATAATATATGGGGCGGGTCTACGTTCCAATTATGACCGTAGTGAGTAACAAGGGGAGGGGAGCGGAACGAAGAGCGAAGTTTCAGGGAAAAGAATTTTGAGGTGTAACACGAGGCTGCAGTAGTTGCCTGTGGCGTTAAAAAAAGCGATTCATCATCACTGAACTTGGCACAAATTCGGAGGCGTCTGCCACCTTCCATGTAGGTATTGTATTCGTTTCGACTCGATATTTAGTTCGTTCACAGATGAAGAGGTCTAGCAGAACATGGACCAACTCGAGTAATGCTATTAGAAGTAACCACTGGTAGTAGATCCGCTCAAGAAAGGGCTTGTGGTGTCCTTGAAAAATTACAGATGCAAAGAAAAAAAAAACATTGCAGCCGGAGGTTATGAGGCTCTAGAGAAAATAATTGTCTAACTATGAGCAGGCAACTTCTATCTGGTAATTTATAAGCGAAACGGCAGAGCTAGTAATAGCTGTGCTCTGGCACCAGCAATATTCAGTAGTAATGGCGCTTTCTCCACCCCAGGAACATTTTTCAGGAACCACGGACTTCTTAGAAACTCAAACTTTTGTAGCATTCCCACCGCAGGAACTTGAGCCATTTTTAGTCCCCGATACTATTTTTGCTCCTACTCCGGGGTATGTATTTTTCATTCAATCAGAAAGTACAATATTGTGGGTGGGGCTTGACCAATGAATTGTGCTGATTGGTCGACCACAAGCATTGGCACCATGTTACAAGTCTGTTTGTAGTTTGTATTTTGGATAGTGATCAGGGAAGATGGAGTGCTGCTCTTCACACCACATCACTCTTCATAGCTGCCTCCCTGGTGTGCCGTATCAAAACAACAATCTCCATCATGTAGTCTGGAGCACTTCAAGCTAATAATGGTGAGGTGAGAAGTGTCCCTGTCCCCATGAACTCCTGAACACACCTCACTTCGCACTGCAACACTCTTCTTTGCACGTCACATTTTGCATAAAGATTACAGTTCCTGTTTCTGTGGTGGGAATACAACACGTAAAAGTGACCAGGATCCACAAGTGGCCTAGGATCTACAGGTACGTTGTCCAGGAACTCATTGACTCCTGAAAACAAAGTACTTGTGGTGGGAAACACTTCAAATGTATTTGAATGTACCTGTTAGGGAACATAATAACAACTTTTCAATAATGTTAAAAATAAAAATTCAAATGTGGCTAAAGGTCAATGGTGGCATCGTTCTGCCAGTCCTAGAGTTTGACTGTGAACTGGGAGAAAGATGGATTACCCGAGACAACGGATACTGACAGAGAGAGAACAAGTAATCTCCAACGACAAAGTGAATGGAGTCAGTTTTAAATCCATAAGCCTGGAGCAGTGAGGCATCAGCTTGCCGTCTGTCTGGAAATAAAAGTGATTACTAAAAAAGATGGTGAAGGACCGACAAGAAAGGGTAACTGAAGTATAAGCAAACACTATTAAAGGTTAAAGTCAGATCTGTAACTGTGGATTAAATAAAGTTAATCAGATGCACACTGGGGTGGGCTCCAGTTGTCCCACGTGCCTGCCCTGGATAAGCAGGTTTAGAAAATGAATGGAAGATGGATCTTCCAACTCTTCAGAACAAGATACTGTATATCTTAAGGCCGGCTAGAATTCTTCTACTACCTCTAAGGACATTAGAACATTCTGAATTAAACTTTACATTCATTTTCAATTTATTCTCATAAAGTGCACTTCAGCTTAAAAGACTGTTAAAGTATGGTTAGAAAATAGCATAAGGTGACATGCAACTAAAATACAACAATGAAACACAACAGAAGAAATGCAATATAATTTTATATTCAATTACAGTAGAACACCAATTATCCATGCCCCGGTTTACAGAGGTTCCACATTATCCGAGTTGAACCTGTAAGGGTAATACACTACTTTTCTTATAATTAATAGAAGCATTGCTGTAATTACTATACTGGAGATATGGACATGCCTCACTCACCCCTCGGCTGTTGTCAGAAAGAATTTGATATAAGAAAGCATTTGATAAGGTGCCACATGAGAGGTTGGGTATCAAACTAAAAGAAGTGGGAGTTCAGAGTGCGGAGTGTAGGTGGGTGCAAAATTGGCACAGATACAGCAAACATATGGTGATGGTGTGAGGAACCCTCTCAGAATTGGCTGATGTTAAGACCTGTGTCCAGGAAGGGTCAGTGCTAGGGCCGCAGCTATGTTTATTGTATAAATGATATGAATAGGAACATGAATAACAAGTTGTTCAAGTTTTACAGATGATACCAAACTGGGTAGATTGGAGGATAATTTAGAATGCATTGAATCATTGCAGCGAGACTTGAACAGCTTACCAGTTTGGACAGATTAGTGGACAATAAAATTTATTGTAAGTAAATATAAAGCATTACATGTAGGAATTAAAAATGTAAGATTTGAATACACAATGGGAGGTCTGTAAGTTGAAAGTACCCCTTATGAGAAGGACACAGGAGTTTTAGTGGACTCGACACTGTCAACGGCCAGACAGTGTTCAGAAGCCATTAAGAAGGCTAAGAGAATGTCAGGTTATATAGCGCCTTGATGTGTGGAGTACAAGTCCAAGGAGGTTCTGCTCAAGCTTTATAACGCACTGGTGAGGCCTCATCTGGAGTTCTGTGTGCAGTTTTGGTCTCCAGGCTACAAAATGGACATAACAGCGCTAGAGAGAGTCAAGAGAAGGGCAACTAGGCTGATTCCAGGATTACAGGGTATGAGTTATGAGGAAAGATTAAAAGAGCTCAGCCTTTTCATTTTGCGTAAAAGAAGATTACAAGGTGACATGACTGAAGTGTTTAATATTATGAAGGGAACGAGTCCAGTAGATCGAAACTGTGACTTTAAGATGAGTTCATCAAGAACATGTGGACACAGTTGTAAACTTGTTAAGGATAAATTTCACCCATAAAATTAGGAAGTTCTTCACAAAGGGAACCACAGGCACATTGAATAAGTGACCAAGTAATGAGGTAGAGTGTAGGACTTTAGGGACCTTCAAAACTCAACTTGATGTTATTTTGGAAGAATTAAGTGGATATGACGGCTAGCTTTGTTGTGCTGAATGGCCAGCTCTCATCTAGATTGTTCCAATGTGTAAAAAGGGGTTTGAAGACTTTGTGAACCCGTTGTATATTACATAAATATATAAAAATAACAAAACATTTCATTACTTTAAATATAGTAGATATCAGATTTCAATTTAGTATTGCAGAGATACACAATTTGCAAATCATGGAATTAACTTTTCACAGTTCCCTGCCTGGTTTCCATCTATCCTGCTTCATTCAATTCAGGGTCATGTGTGGGGCAGTGCTGAGCACAAAGCAGGGAGCAACCATAGACAACGCACCTGCACATATTTCTATAGACCTCAGATGTCACTGTCCCAGGTCAACAACAATCTTCCAGGAGGCTATGGCACAGGCAACAATAGCCACAACTACCATAAAGGTCTGATAATGGGTTCTATCATCATCAACACAATCCCACCAAGCCATACACCCCACAGCTCACCAAATCCCACTACAAGATGATAAGATGATCAAGAAAAAAAGGGGAAACCTGATCTGCCATACAGAACTGTTACATGCACTGAAATGAAATAGGAAGAGGCTTAGCAGCAGCTCTAACAGGTGCACACCATACTTGAATCATTAGCCTCACACCTTGATTTAAACGTTGAGACGAACGGCGCTTCTTTAATATTGGCACATAGATAAGGAAGAGGCTGTATGAAGTATGTATTATGTGTTTTGAACCAAATTCTTTGGAGCATTCTGTTTTGATATGCACCAAGAATGAAAGACACAGAACAGGTATTATGGAGAAAGGAATGTTGGGAAGTTTATAATTTGAAGTTTCCCGTTTAGTAAGCAAAACAACTGTGAACAATGTGATACTGTTTAGGGGATTTTTAGTATATTAACAACAACAAAAACAAAATAATTCATTTTTAGGAACTTATTTAGGCTAAATAAAATCCATTCACTTGAGGCAGTAACTCGCCTTCCACTCGGAGGAGGACAGACCACCTTTTTCCAACAGAGGACCACAGCCTCAGATATGGAGGTGCTGATCCTCATCCCTGCTGCTTCACAGATGGTTGCAAACCATGTCAATGCGTGTTGGAGTTCACAGCCTGATGAAGCTAACAGGACCACTTTCTCTGCAAAAATACTAGTGATGCAATTCTAAGGCCACCAGACTGGACCCCCTCCCTGGCTGCGCTTTGACATCTTGTACATGAAAATCACAAGCAGGATAGGAGATAACACACAGCCCTGGTGGAGTCTCATACCCACTGGAAATGCTGCTGATGTTGGTCCAAGTATGCGGGCACAGCTCTCACTGCGACTATACAGGGGCCCAACAGCCCTTATTAGGGGGACCCAGACCCCCTACAGAATCCCTCAAGGAGCACAAGACCTTAAGAAAAAGGCTTCTTTTGGTGTTAATGATATATACAAACACCAGTAAAGTAGTTATTCATCTCTCCAACATGGACTAGGAAAATGACCTCGCTTTAGAATGGTTAGAAATGGCTTAACTGAGACATATTTCTCTTCATATTGCACATTTCAGAATGAGATCGGTGAATCCTTCGTATTCAAAAGTTGTTTTCTGAAGCATATCAAAGGCTCCTAATATGCCACACTGTCCACAGATGAATACCCCATCTACTGAAGCTTGATAAGCATAATGGAGGCCAAAAGCAGCCTTTGTTAAGGTCTTATTAGGAAAGACTAAATGAGTAATAGAAGAATGTTTGAGTACCAAAACTAAAGTGTTGCCAAAAGTTACATTCTTCTTTAAACAATAACATTTAAGATGACCGTAACCTCAGATTTGGAGGTCATATCATTTTCTAAAGTGCTTATTCCAGACCCTGGTCTGGGGGTTTGAGCCTATCCCAGCTTGCATAGGGTGCAAGGCAGCATCAAACTCTGGACAGGATGCCAAGCTTTCACAGAGCGAACACACACACACACACTAGGGATTTAATTCACCTAACCTGCGTCTCTTTTCACCTAACATGTAAACTCCACACAGGGAGGACCCGGGATGTGAATCTTGGTCTCCTTACCTGGAGCGCTATGACTGTGATATGGGGCTGCCCAGATTTGAAGGTGCTAATTCTGATCTCAAATGCATTATGTGGCGGATTTCAGACTTTTCTGTATACTTCAGCACAGGACAAGGCCAAACATTCTGTCTTGCATCTCAGCTAAGTAACCCTTGTGCTCAATTAGCTAATAATGGCATGATTCTCTGTGTCTCACATACACACGTACACAAAGCCAGATGGCATGCAGAAACCCCCCCCCCCACCACAAATAATGTAGATGTGTCAAAATCAGCCTTAATCCACCTAAGATGGGTCAGCACGGCACAAAAAGGCTACACTTACAGAAGACAGATTACAGTGAAGCACCCATTACTGTGTCAAGCTGGCGCAGCCTGTAAAACGGCATTAAAGTGGCTTACACTAAAGTGGCTTTGCTCAGTAACCGTAACCTGACTTCCTGCAAGACGCACACCACACAATTAGGTGCTTCTTAACAGGGAGCAGACTTGCCTTCTCATCAGAAATTCTAACTGCTCTGTTTAAAGAAGCAGCACTCAGTAATTTGGCCATTTAGGAAAGTCGCTGACAGGCCGAACGTCTGTATTTTAAGAGGGCACCACGAAACTTTCACATTCGTCCTTTTTCAGAACTCTTACCTGCCATCTGAAAAAGTGAGAATGTGTTGTCCACAGCCTACTATTAGCAAGATAAGTGGCTAGTTTATGCATATGAATCCAGCAGTCATCTATAAAGAACCCAGAATCCTTTTTTTTTTTACATTTTAACAAAACTTTTTCTACACAGTTCATCCCATTTCAGGACACCATAATGTTTGGGACACAGCAGTGCCAGGTTTAATAAAGCCATCCTATTTAGTTTGTTGTTGCATATCCATTGCATGCAATGACTGTTTGAAGTCTGCGATTCATAGACATCACCAGGTGCTGAGGATCTTCTCTGGTGATGCTTTGCCAAGCCTCTCATGCAGCCATGATGCTTTTTTTTACCACAATTTTTAGTGCCAAAGAGGCGCTATCTCCTGACTCTATGAATCTTTTGTGAAGTAGAGTTTGGCTGCTGTTTAGTTTCTGGTTCAAACACCAAGGACGAGAACAGTACAGTATCAGTTTTTGATTTTCAGTAAATTTACAAACCTTTCTAAAAATATGTTTTCGCATTGTCATCATAGGTTATTGTGTGTAGACTGATGGGGAAAAAATGGCAAATATATCCATTTAAACTGAAATCTACAACACAAGGCAGTGTGCACAAAGTAAGGAAGGTCTGAACACTTTGTGAATCCTGGCATCACTGTGGTCAAGGATGGAAGCAGCCCAGGATAGGTCTACTCATGTACACGATGGCACTAGCACAATTTGAATTGCCAGTTAACCTGAAATGTGCAACTGTGGGAATGTGGAAGGAATACGGCAGGTAAGCTGCCCAAATCCAGGTGTGTAAAGCTTGTGGAGACTTACCAAGCAGAATGAAAGCTGAAGTTGCTTCTGCAATGTACTAATTAAGAGTCTGAATGCTTACTGTATATAAATGAGACATTTTATTTTTTATTTTGTTGTGCCATGCATGCGTGCAGGAGGACCTCATCAAGGGCTTGAATGAGGTATGTGATAACTCACCGGGGTGAGAAGGGGCTGCTGTCAGTGATGTTCTCTTCCCCTTCTCTCCCTGCAACTCCGAGAAACTGCCCAGTGAGGGCTGTTAGCTCCACCCCTTCTAGAATGCACCGCCATAAGAAGCCTAGTTGCCTGGAAAAAGATGTCATTCTCCTCAGAGCTAAGCGGCAGAAGGAGCTTCCAAATGATTGACCCTTTCCTCACAAGCAGCTACCTAGGAATAACCTATTGTTTTGATTTTTCGAGAATTTTGTTTGTATTAAACACCACTAACTAAATGGGACAATCTGGTTGGTGTCCCAACTTTTTCCTGTTGTCTGTCCTGTGTTCCTGCACCCGGCCACAGCAGTAAAAACATGTCTTCACTTTGTCATTATGGGTTGTTGGAATGTAGACTGATGGGAAAAAATGGCAAATCTATCCATTTAAAATTAAATTTACAACACAATAAATTGTGCAGAAAGTGAAGGAGTCTGAAGAGTTTCTGAATCCACCATGTAACTCTGAACTGGGTTAAGAGGGTTTTAGAATATCATGTTATGTCATAAATACTCCCTGGTATTCTGTGCTCTTTGACTCATGAACACAGTGGGTATAAAAAGTCAACACACCCCTGCCAAAATCACAGATTATTAGTACAAAAAAAAAAATGAAGCCAAGAGAAATCCTGTCAGAACGTATTCCACTTTTATTGCAAAATTGCAATCCATACAAAGAAGGTGAAAACAAATCAGAAACTGTTTAATGGAAAAAGGAAAAAAAAAGGGGCGGCATGGTGGCGCAGTGGGTAGCGCTGCTGCCTCGCAGTTAGGAGACCCAGGTTCGCTTCCTGGGTCCTCCCTGCGTGGAGTTTGCATGTTCTCCCCATGTCTGCGTGGGTTTCTTCTGGGTGCTCCGGTTTCCTCTCACAGTCCTTAGACATGCAGGTTAGGTGCGTTGGCGATTCTAAATTGTCCCTAGTGTGTGCTTAGTGTGTGGGTGTGTGCCCTGCCTGGGATTTGTTTCCTGCCTTGCGCCCTGTGTTGGCTGGGATTGGCTTCAGCAGACCCCCCGTGACCCTGTAAGTTAGGATTTAGCGGGTTGGATAATGGATGGAAGGAAAAAAAATCCTACAAAAACCTGGTTGCATTCATGTGTAAAACTAAATACTCAGTTGAAGCCCCTTTTGCACTGATTACAGCACTCTTGTCTTTTTGGGTAAGAGTCTATCAGTTTGGCACATCTGGACTTGGCGATTTTTGCCTACTCTTCCTTGTAAAAAGAAACTCCAGATTTATCCAATTCTGATGGCATCTTCTGTGCACAGCACTCCACACCCCACAGGTCACCCCACAGGTCTGGGTGGGCTCTGGTTGGGCCATTCCAGAACATTCATCCTCCACTGATGAAGCCATTGCTTTGTTGCTTTTGATTTATTCTTTGGGTCATTGTCATGCTGAAAGGTGATGGTCCTCCTCATCTTCAGCTTCCTAGTAAATGCTGGAAGGTTTTGTGCCAAAACAGACAGATACTTGGAGCTCTTAATGATTTCACTCATCTTGACTAAATCCCTAGTTCAAGCTGAAGAAAAGCAGCCCCAAAGCATGATGCTGCCTCCACCATGTTTCACTTTAGGTATGGTGTGATGTGCTGCGTTTTTTTTTTTTTTGTTTGTGCCAAACATATCTTTTAGAATTATGACTAAAGAGTACAACCTTGGTGTCATCAGACCATAATACATTTTTACACATGGTTGTGGGAGACTGGGTTGACCTTTTCGCAAAGTGTTGCTGGGTTGGATGTTATTCTTTGTTTCGTCTCGTTACTCTACCACACAACCCAGACGTATGAAGAACACAACTGACTGTTGTCACATGTAGGGAACAGCCAGTAAATCCTGCAGCTGTATTAATGTTGCTGTAGGAGTCTTGGTGGCCTCCCTGACCAGTTCTCTCTTTATCTTCTCATCAGTCTTAGAGGGACATCCTAATCTTTGTAGAGTCACTGTTGAGCCATATTTTCTCTACTTGTTGATCACAGTCTTCACCCTGCTCCATGGGATATTTCATGCTTTGGATACTTTTTTGTACCCCTGTTCTTTATTGACACCTGTCAATGGTGAGTCCTGTTCATGTTTTAAAAGCTCTCTGCAGACCATGACTTTTGGAGGTATGTTGTAACCAGCGGATATCATAATATTCCTACAGGAACAGCTAATCTTTATATGAGCTCAATCAGCGCAACTTTAATTGATGCTAGGTGTCTACTAACTACTGTTTTAGATGAGACTCATTGTGATTGGTTGTTTCTGAACGCAGCCACATCCTTGATCGTTAAAGGGCCTGCAATCTAATGATAGGTTTTTGTATGATTTTTTTTCCTTTCTTCACTAAACAGTTTCTGAATTGTTTTCACCTTCTTTGTATTGATTGTAACTTTGCAATAAAGGCTGATTAAGTTCTGATAGGATTTGTATTGGTTTCATTTTTTATTACGCAAAATCTGCAATTTTGGAATGAGCATGTAGACTTTTTACATCCATTGTATTTAGTTAAAAGACAGTAAAATTGTATTGTGGTCCATAGATGGAGCTGTCAGTTATCTTTCTCTTCAAAGCTGACAATGTTTGCACTGATACAAGACAGCAAATAAAAGCCCTGATATAAAAGCAACAGATTACAGGTTCCCTCAGTGCTGTGCTTTAAGTGTTTTTTACATTTTTTTTTTCTTTTTTTTACATTTATATTTTTAGGGCAGCATGGTGGGTCAGAGGTAGTGCTGCTGCCTCACAAAAAGGAGACCAAAGTTTGCGTCCGAGCTCATCCCTGAGTGGAGTCTGCATGTTCTCCCCATGTCTGCCTGCATGCTGTGGCCAGGCTGCAATGAGAAAATTTTGAGGTGTCATCTGGGTCATCCCTGTTGTTTTGCCAGAGACAGAAAAGACAGAGCGAGAGGTTAAGAGCAGGTGCTGATACAGCGCATTGCCGCACCCACCACATGACAAACCAACGCAGGATCCCAGATTAGGACTTGAGTGCAGCCATGCAATGGATGACACCGCAGCACCACACTAGTTGCAATGGAACAGTATGAGATTTTTTTTATGGTGTCTGGAGTGCCAATTCTAACACCAGCCCCCAGGTTTTTCCTTGCCTACATGCAGGGGTGAATGCAGATTAACGTCATAGCGAAGATGGAGTAATTGTAGGTTAAGGGCCCAATGAAGTAAAATCATTTTTTGCTATTTACAGGATTTGAACCGGCAACCTTCTGGTTAAAAGTGCAGATCCCTGGCCTGAGAGCCACCACTCCGACCACAGATACAGACGCCAGAGACAGAAAAGCAAAGAAAAAAATTAACAGAAATAATGCTTGATGGTGTGTGTCCTATCAGCGGGAAAATTCAAAACAAAGACTGTAAGGTAGTGCTCCAGCAGAACTCCATCTGGTGGGTTGCTCTGGCCAGTAATGACGCTCCTTTCTCGGACACCCAGAGTTTTATGGCGGGTAGACTGGAAGGGGTGGGGCTGAATGACTTCACCGCTGGCTTTTGGGAAAGAAGGAGATGATGGCGTTAGCTGCAGTACGCCCTCGGTCTTGGTGGGTTATTACACACCTCGCCTGAGCCTGTGAGGAGGGCCTCCGACATGCACGCGTGACACTGCTTTTTCTGCCACTGTCCAAATGTTGAAATGTCCAAAGACATGCAGGTTATGAAAATTAGTGATACTAAATTATCCCGTGTATGTATGTTTGCCCTGCGATGGACTGGCGCCCTGTCCAGGGTTTGTTCCTGCCTTGTGCCCTATGCTGGCTGGGACTGGCTCCAGCACCCCAACCATGACCCTGGTCAGGATTAAGCAGGTTAGAAAATGACATGCCATTTATATTTTTGTAGTAGTCTGAGCTGAACAAAGTACATTATGGGAAAAAACAATTTATTTCCTTTGGCCGCTGCCTGACACAAATAAGTAATTTCTGTGGCTGTTGTAACATGTACAGCTTTTTGGAATATTTTACAATCGGGACTTGCACTGTTCATGTGAACAGGAAGTTGAATCTGAATGGTATCTCCTGACACTCTGTCAGTTACGATAAATTTTTATTATTTTAAGATATGGGTATTTCTATAGATTTCTATAACTGCGTTTATCTATATCTTGATAGCAAATCATTTTGATAATGCCGTCACTCTCAATATTTTTGTTGCCCCCCATAAGCTTTCAGCATAACTGAAATGACATTGAGCCCGGCCTAAGAAGTAAGTCAAGCAAGCTGATTTGTGTTTTCAATTAAATTAAGCAGAGTTGTGTACATTTTACTCCATTTTGATTTATCATTTCACCGGAAAGTGGTTATGTGCCACAGCATTGTTGTACATTCAAGGAAGAATTTCACTGTACTCTGCACACATGACAAGACTAAACTACTATTTGTCGTGTTTCTGCCAGCATTGCTCCGCTGGCTGGGGTTCAAAGTTGTGTTTTTTGTCTGATTTTGTATCATTTATTTGTATTAATGTTTCTTTAGTTTATTATGTACATTATTCTTTGTGTTCATTTGATTACGTCCCTTGACGTTTTGTAGGTGGCTCCCCAAAGGGGCGGGTCCATGTGCCAATCACTGCCAGGACCTGCCCTCCACCCTATTTATTGGAAGGATTTCCATAGTTCCTGGCGGTTCACTTTGAGCGCTCTAGGCAATGGAGTGTTTCTTATGTCTAACTGGGCCTTTTGCTATTGCTTTTCGTGATTTCTGGATTTTTGAACCTGCGCTCTGTTTTTGACCTTGCCTTTGGATTCTGAATTGGGACTTTGTTTGCAGTGGATTACTTTGCCTTCTCAGGCAATTCTTTTTGTGCTCTTCAGAGCTTCATGGATATCGAGCCTTTGCCTCAAGTAGATCCTTTATTTTATAAAGATTATTCAAGGCACTTTTTATATCTAGTCAGGGTTTTAATGGTATTTCCTCCCTGCGGGGCAACTTTGAAAGTATTTTGGAACTTGTGTGCTTTTGGGATTCCCAAATCATGACACAATTACTGTCATCTGATAGACATAATTTATAAAGAAAAAGAAATGGCAGATCCAGATTTGAAGTTGGTTCTTTCTGCTTTGAAAAAACTTCCTAATATGTAGGAATAAAACCAAAATCTTTTAAGTTATGGCAGGCAAAATTAAGTGAGGGGCGCACACACTCTGGGCACTGAGGGCACCAGGGTCATAGAAGTATGATCATAAGGTCTGCAGCATGTATACAAAGGGACACGGTTTGTGTTTCTAAAAGCATACACTCTCTGGACACCCCATAGAGGATGGAGGATGATGACCCTTACCTAGCAGGGGAGGCTAATATAATGGAAGAACCAGGAAGACAACTTTATTGACTGGTATGTTAGATGGCAGCATCCCCTGGTTAGGATTCCCACATGGACACCCACCGGGCAGGCTGCCATTTATTGTATCGGTGGAAAAAATGAACCAAACATTGCTGTCTCTCCCAGTCGGTCCTTCCATTATATTAACTTCCCTGCTGGGTAAAGGGTTCCTGTTACCTTCTGGCTGAAAAGCCTGTCTGTCCGCTTTCCTTTATTATGGTACCCAAGCTGTGCAAGGAATCATCCTTCCCTTTGTGACGGCTGTCCATCCATTATGATGACTCTGATGATAAAGAGTGGGTGGCATTACCCTGATGAGGCCATTTATGTACACCGTACACCAAGAGGTGAGCACTTCTTAAAGTCTGTGGTATATGCACAAATGGGAGCTGCTTGTGCTATTGAAGGGGTACGTGCTCTGAACACCAAGGTGGGAAAAACAGGCCATCAAAGTCTAGCCTTCTGGAGCAAAGAGATAACTGCATCAGTTGAGGCAAAGGCTTAAATATAGAAAGCATAGTGTGATGGTAGAGTTCAGTGATGGGGCTACTTCTCTCTTGAATTCTATAACTAAAATTCTTTCATTTAGCGTATCACGTATTATAACTGTAGCGCAAGATTCCTTTTTAATCCAATTTGTAGGTGATGAGGCCTATCCTGCCATCATTGAGTGTAAGGTAAGAACCAACCTTGGAGTGGATGCCAGTCCATCACAGGACCCACTCTTGGGGCTGATGTAGAATTGCCTACATACTAAGCTAACTTTTGGAAAGTTGGAGAAAATCAATGTAGACTTTTTAGAAACCCTAAGCTGTGTATAAATTTAGGGCCTCCATCTACAAGTAACATTATTATTTATATAAGAAGAAGGAAAGACTATGTGCAAAGTCAAAGCTTATTCCTGACAAAACCACTCGCAAAAACACTCAATATAATTACACAGTGTTTGAAATGAAAAAGCATTGGGGTCTCGAGTGCTGTCACTTACCAGTTCAGCATGCACAAGCAATTAAAAAGGCCAATGTGATTTAGGGTTATATAACATCAAAGGAGTCAGAACATCCTTAAAATGCATATGTCCTGGAGGCCTAAAATAGTTTTTTGGGGAATGCGGACATTTTCCTTGGAAGGCCAGAACAGACTGCTTTTTGCTGGAAGTTTTGCTCAGATGAGCTGTGGCGAAGTGTATTTGAACTCTGGGATTTTACTCACAGATATTTCATACAAAGCAGCATTGGGAGACAGTATGAGTGCACACTATAAGACTTTGCTTTAATGTTTTGATACTTCTATGTACTGCAAATATTTTATTTTATTTCTCAGTGTATAACTAACCTTAAAATCTTAAGTTGAGATGACTGGTCAATTTATGACTCAAACACCAAGTGGAAAGTATCCACCCCAAGGGAATTGGTCAGAGCTTAGGTGGGTGTTACAGTATGATTTGGAATCATGAACATGGTGAAAAGGGGTGCGAGACCTCCAAAAGAACTTTTCTCTCTGCCCAGAAGAAGTTCCCTCTAAGTCAGCCAGTACCCAACTATTACCTGCAGGCTTCGGCCTACTATGACACAAAAAAGAAGGGAGCTGGCTTTAAAAGTTCAAAAATAGCAAAGGAGTCCAAGATATCTCAAAAATGTCTCACAAGGGAAAGAAACTGTAAAAACACAGGCTCCTAAAGATAATACAAACAAAATATTGTTACAAATGAAAATGAGAGAGGGAAAAAATAATATAAATGATTAAAAGTGCAAAAAATGATTTGTCTAAAGGTAATTCGAAGCAAACAAGTCCCAATACACAAACCAAACACACAGCAGAAATAATTAGAAAAAAAATCCAAATGAAAAGCAATACTTATACAAAAAGACCACCAAATACACACAATGAACCACTGCTGAATCCTTTCTTCTTGCCGACTTATAAAGCCAGAGGAAGGGCTCAGCAGCAGTGATATCAGGGTGGACCTGCCTCCTAGGGTTCCACCCATAAATGGATGCATATTAAAAGACACAGTACATAATTAAGAAAATTCAAAATTGACAAAAAAATAAAAATAAAACAGAAAATAAGCACACGCTAGGAAATCAATCTTGGCTGCAACTGTGACGGTCTTGGACTGTTCATAGTCATGACCAAGATGAGCCGTGCAATGAGGGCACCTAACAAAGCAAGAGTATGGTGTAAATGTGCAAAAGTACTTTTATTTTTCAACTGCAATGTCTTTAAGCAATATATCCCATAAAATCAGTATATGTCATTCAAGTAATGAATAGATCCATTTAAAAAAAATCAATAAAAACAATCAAAAAGATATCAGTCCCATTCATAGAGCCGCAATCTGTAAGCCTTTACATGCGTTCCCTCCGCTGATGGGCCTCATTGCTTACCTCACCCTTTTACTAATGAAGGTCTCGATAACTAATAACTCATTTCTTGAGTTTAACCAGGAGATACCAGTCAAAGACAAAACAAACAAAAATAAAACAAAACAAAGCGACCAAAACCAAGACAAGATGGAAAAAATCACAGTCAACATTCAGGCAAGAAGTCAAAAAACAGGCAAGACATGAAAATTAATCACAAAGGAAATACAAAAAAGGATTTGAAGGATTTATCTGTGGATCACATAAATCTCAGTGCAAACGCTGACCTTTTATCTCATTTGTGGATGAACTCAATTTTCTGCTGCTATGATTCTATTTTGCATTGCTTTTAAATTTCTATACTTTGCATATCTTGAGTGATTGAATTATCTGAATAAATGCAGGGCACCTGTCATCCATAGTTTCTTTCTTTCCCAAAGGGTTAGAGACTGGGGAGAGGTGACTCCAATAGTTAGCAGCACAAAAAGGAGTAATGCGCTGTTGATAACCAAGGTATGTCAGCCGCTAGTATCTATCTGACATCCAAGGACCAAGGTGTGTCAGTCTTCAGTGTTTAGGGTACATCCGGTGTCTTTTGGGTTGATCGTTCAAGCCAAAGTTAGTGGGTCTCTATGTGGTGTACTAATGAATGATGGGCTTTGCAGGCATCACTTATAATCAGTGCTTATGTGGACTGTGTCTGTGTCTTTTTAAATAAGTGTTTTAAGCTCAGGGTGTGTGAGAGTGGGCCAATACATTAATGAACTTAGTGAGTCCACTCACTCTACAATAATACAGCATGTCTGCCATATTGAAAACACGATGTGTAGGCTCATCCTCCAAATCACCAGAAAGACACAATGGTACTAGAGAAGGGCCAGAGATGAGATTCTAGATCAAAGGCAAACTATATGGATGTGGTCACTAACAGTTCTGGTCTAAGCCCATTCTCCATAGCTGGCAATCGGTATTATTAGAGTTCAATAACCTGTTTGTTCCCCCTCTGTGTCTGGAGTGTGCACCCCTTCAGTAGCACAAATGGGGCACCTTTGTATATATAACGCAGACTTTAAGGAGCATGCACACCTTGGTGTACTGAGTGCTTACACTTTCTTTTCCATAAATAGCTCACTCAGTACTATAAGAGCTCGATGTACAAAGCACGCACCCCTTAACTTTCATAAATGGCACCCTAGGCACGTGAACCTGACATTGAGGGGGAAGGTCATCAGACTCTGATGATACTGAGTGGGCATTCTTATCTGCTGGGCACCATTTATGAAAGATAAAGTGTGCACGCTCCATACACCAAGGGGCCCGCGCTCCTTAAAGTCTGCAATACACACACAAAGGAGTGCCATTTAAGCTACTGAAGGGGTGTGGGCTCCAGACAACAAGGGGTATCACACAAGCCATCAATGAATGAATTGAATAATGAATTGACCGACTCTGGTCATGAAACACAAAATGGAGGTGCCCATGAAAAGCAAAAGTCCTAAGATGGCACTGTGGTAAAGTTGCCATCACACGGAACAAATATATAAGATCCTTCAACCCAACCTATACAGTTACAAAAAATAAGGAAAAGAAAACAAGGTCAAAAGAAATTCAGATAACAACAAGAATTAAGTACAAAGAAGACAGCAGCCTAGGATGAATGCCATACTGGAACAATTCATAGTAGTCAATTAACCTAGCATGAACGTGTTAGTCGATGTTGAGAAAAACCCAGTCAGAGGGCAGATTTGGGATTTGAATTCATGGCTCTGGAGGTATGAGACAGGAGAATGGTATAACCAGTCTGCCAGACAAACAGAAGAAGTCTTTATTCCATTAACCATCCATTCTGATCATCATTTCCATCATCAAACAACACCCAATGCCCCATAATGATGGCAAAAACAGGATTTTTAGACATTTCTCCAAATTTATTAAAAAAAAAAAAAATAAAATACCCCATTGACACATGTATTCAGACCTGTTGCTATGACTCTTGAAATGTGGCTCAGGTTCATCCCACTCTATTGATCGTGATTAAGATGTTTCTATGCCTTGTTTGGAATCCTCCTGTGGTCAATTGAATTAGTTGACTAATTAGGAAAGGCACAATACTGTCTACGAAGGGTCCCACAGTTGAACAAAAACCAAATCATAACCTTGAAGAAATTACCTGCAGAGCTTAGAGACAGGAATGTATTGAGGCAAAAAAAAACTGCTGCAGCATTGAAGGTTCCCAAGAACACAGTGGCCTCCACAGTTCTTAAATGGAAGACGTTTAGAGCAACCGTGACTCTTCCTAGAACTGGCTGCTCAGGGCCATGGTAAGAGAGGTGGCTAAGAACCTGATGGTCACTCTTGCTGAGTTCCAGAGAACCAGTGTAGAGATGGGAGAAACTTCCAGATGGACAACCAAGACAAACCTGGGCAGGGTTTTATGGCAGAATGGTCAGACAGACAGAAGCCACTCGTTAGTAAAAGAAACATGGCTGCCTGCTTGTAGTTTGTAAAAAGACACCTAAAGGACTTTCAGACTGTGTGGTTGAAGACTGTTTGGTCTGATGAAACCAAGACCGAACCATCTGGCCTCTAAACGTCACTTCTAGAGGAAGCCAAGCACTACTCATCACCTGTGCAATACAATTCCAGTGGTGAAGCATGGTGGTGGTGGTGGTGGCATCATGCTGTGAGTGGCTTAGGGACAACTCTGGGAGTGTCCTTTACATGAACCCAATCGAACATCTAAGGAGAGACCTCAAAATAGCTGTCCACTGACAGTCTCCATCCAACCTGACAGAGCCTGAGAGGATCTGCGAAGAAGAATGGCAGATAATCCCAAAATCGAGATGTGTGACGTTTGTCACATCAAATCCAACAAGACTCCGGGCTGCAATCGCTGCCAAAGGGTTTCAGCTTACAGACAAGATTGTGTCAAGGCGCAGATCTGGGGAAGGCTGCAAAAAACTCCTTGCAGCATTGAAGGGTTTCCATGTGCACAATTACTTTCATAATTGTTAAATGGTAGATGTCTGGAACAACCATGACTCTTCCTAGAGCAGGCCACCCTGCCAAACTAAGCACTCGTGGGAGAATGGCTGTGGTAAGAGAGGTGACCAAGAACCTGATGGTCACTCTGGGCCAAAGGTTCACCTTCAAACAGGTTTAATGACACTAAGAACACAGCAAAGACAACACGGGAGTGACTTAGCGACAATCTGCGAATGCTCTTGTGTTACCCAGCCAGAAATCAGACTCTGGAGACACTGGATAGTAGCTCTCCACCAATGGTCTCCAGAACTTGAAAGGATCTGCTCGTGAGAATGTCAGAAAATCCCTTATTCCAGGAGCGTGAAGTTTGTTGCATCATACCCAAGAAGTCTCCAGGCTGGAATGGCTGCCAAAGAGGATTCAACTAAGTAAACCAAGTAAAGGATCAGGATAATTGTGTCAATGTGATATTTCAGGTTTTTTTTTTAATTTTTAATAAACTTGCAAACATTTCTCAAATATTGTTTTTTGCTTTTTCATCCTGGTTTTTTTAGTGTTGCTCGATGAGGGAAAAAATTAATTTAGACTTCAACATAAAATTTGAAAAAAGTTGAAGGGTCCAAACACCTTCTCCAGGCAATGTACCTAACAGACAGGTGATGTAGCCTCATGATAACAAGGCCAGAGTAGAAGTCAGAAAATAGTTCTGAGCAGATCACTGTGCTTGACTTAAACCTAATTGAACATCTGTTGGGAGACCTGAAAACAGCTGCACACCGACTTTCTCCATCCAGCCTGACAAGAGCTTGAGAGGATCTGTGGAGAAGAATGGCAGGAAATCCACAAATCCAGGTGGGGTGAAGCTTGTTGCGTCAGACCCAAGAGGACTCCAGGCTGGAATGGCTGCTGAAGGGGCTTCAATTAAGTCCTGAGCAAAAGGTCTGAATGCTGTAGAATCTTTTATTTTTAATAAATTTGCAAAAAATTTGAAAATGTTGTTTTCTCTTTGTCATTCTGGGCTATCGAATGCTGCTGGATGAGGAACACAATGAATGGAAATGATTTGAACGTAATTCTGCAAAATCACAAAATGTGGAAAAAGTGAAGGGGCTTGAAGACGCGCTGAATCCACTGTACAGGGTGGTCCAGATCTAATTATGCAATTTTCATTACGCTATAACTTATTAAGTTTATTACTCCGAGCCTGTATCCAACTGAATGGAGGATAAGTGGGACATTACATGGAAAATCAGTGAATTAATTCAATGTAAGTCCATTTTCATTTATTACAAGATATTTCGAACAATTCTTTTGTCTTTTATTGTTTTCCTGCATTGCATTAAAAGTTGCATAATTAGATCTGGACCACCCTATACATGCAAGCATGTATACAGTGCTGTGCATTGCCAGCCCCCAAAACCCCCACCATCATTTACATAACTCTTTTACAAAGTGATTCACACTACACTGCCCGACATGGGCACGGCTGCAGATATGCAATGAAAAAGACGGGCCATCCTGATAGAGAAGCTCACACATTAAGAATGTCACCGCTAATGTGGCACACAGCCCTGCATTCTGCAAAGAGGAACTTGAGCATAACGACATACCACACACTTCCTCATTTTCTGCCTTCAACTTTTTTTCTCTTCTGTGCTATAAAAGGATTAATATAATTACCCAGAAAAAAATCAACAGAAAACTAGACTATTTTAGAATCACGACGGTCAAATGGTATATCCAGGCTTCTAGGCGCCTGTCAGCCATATACAAAACAGAGAGAGAGATAACATGGCACACATATTTAACAAAGAGGAGCAGCATCCACGGCACAAGCAGGAGAGAAAGGCCTTTGCAGCAGTGGGCTGCTTCACCGGACCTCATGATGTCTCTGCTGTCCCATCAGTGTCACTGTGTTGGTTGTCAGCGCTCTGCCAAGGCGCCTCCAAAGCTTAGTCCCTCTGTTTCCATGACAACCCATGCTTCCCGGTTTTGGGAAGAAGACTGCTAGCAAGAAAACTGGAGGATCAAACTCCGACACCTTTCTCCTGTCACTGGCAAATTAGGACTGTAATGAAGAAAATGAACCCAAATCCCGAATGAAATCGTTGCCTTCATCTACTGCAAAGAGAGAAATGAAAGCAGGGGCTCTTAGGGGACTATCTGCACCTCTCCATCAGCTTCCATTAGTTATAGGATTCAAGTGTTAAGGCAGCCATAGCTCTCTATTGTGCTGAAATGTTTTTCAAATGATATTCCTACTCACAAACGGTGCCTTATTATGTATTCACTCTTTGATGTTACTGTGCTTTTTCTGTAAAAACAGCATCTTACATAGCATTGGAGTGCATTCTGAGGCCCAAAATAATATCTTATATAGCACCTTTCAATGAACATGTGTATTTGCATGTCTTGGTAGAGATTTTACTTTAAATTAGATTGCAAAAATGTTTATTTCATATAATAGTGTCTTTTATAACAATCAGATCCTACTCCATTGAGCCCTTGAGCAAGGCCCTTAAAGCTGAAAATTCTTCTTGGGGGCTGACCCTGAAGAATTAATAAAGTATATAAAAATCAAAATATGGTGCCTTTCCTACCTATTGTATAAAGCACCTTCCATACCTATCTAGCCCTATTTTTTATTATCATTTATTTAAACATTTTACCCTAGGTAACTTTTATATAGTGCCTTTCATAACTATAACTCACTAGGCTTGTGTTAACATAATCTCACAGTGCTTCAGAATTAGAGCGGCAGATGTGCAATTCGTAGCTCATATTACAAGAAAAAAAAAAGTGCATTGGTGGGCACAAACCTACCCAACCTACTCACACTAAAGTAATTTAAAAGTGCTAAGCCAACACTGGCAGACACAAGCAGGTACCTCATTGTTCCGGCATCCTGCAATTTAACCCCATTCCTTAAACTTGTTAGTTTTATGTTCTCCTCACAACTGTGGTGGGGTGGGGTGGGGTCCCAGGTCCCAGCCCCTAGGGGTACTCTGGTATTCCTCCTATATCCTTAAAAATGTGCAAGTTAGGTTAACAGACAGTTCCAAATTGGCTTTTTGAAGGTATGTGCATGAGTGAACACTGTGATAGACTGGCATCCATCTCCAGGGCTGATTCTTGCCTTGTACCTGATTCTACAAAGTTAGGCTGTGATCCCCCCCAAAACCCTGAATTGAATTAAGCAGGTTTGAGAGTCTTGTGCAATTTTTAATTAAGTTCATGTTGGCTAAATGATGCAGAAAAGATTAACCGGTGCTGCTAAACAGAGGTGACTACTGTAAACATTCTACAAGGGCAAATCAAAAAATAAAAGCAAACTGAAAATCATGCAGTAACCACAACAGACAGAAATTGGCACAACACATTTGCAATGGCTTTTGGGTAGTCTGAACAAGCACAGTGTAACACTCTGCCCTTTAGTAGAGTTGAAGCCAAGGTCAAATGAACATGGACTCTCTGCTGCTGGTTTTCACCATTGATGAACAGCACACTGTAGTGATGAGGGAGTGAAACCTGCAGAAATTCACCGGTTCATTTCAAAGGTGTTAGGGGGACGGTGAGTTTTCTTGTGTGCTACTGTGCTTTTGTGATTTTTGTCTGGATTTCTGTCCATTTTGCACTGTTTGTGACTTTACCTTTGGACTGTGTATTGGGACTTGTTTTCTTTGGATTGCCCTTACTGGCAACTCCTTTTTGCCCACGTGTATTCTACAAAGCTTCATGTATGTACAGAGAATTTTTGTAAAAATAAATCTTTTACGTGGCCCTTTTTGTGTCTAGCCATTGTTTTTGACAGGACCTCCCCCTCTAGTGGGCCTTTTTTGAAATGTTAGAGGCCTGTTCTCCATTTTGGGGCCTTGTCTGGTCTGAAGCCTCTCAGTTGCCTAGAGTCAGACTTGCCTGGGTAAGACTTAAATTAGTTTTTTTTCGGGGGGGGGGGGGGCTCTTTTCGAAGGCCTTGCCCATTTTTGCTACTGTTGCACCAGTAAGTCATAGGTTATGACCTCTAAGACCATGCACCTTAACAATAAGCCATTACATTACTCATGAAAAACAAAATGGTGTCAGAAAGGATAAATAAATGACATAATGACTTTAAAACTAACTTAATAACAAATATTGGCTGTGAAGTCCTTCGGTACCAAAATCCCTAGAAATTATGCAAAATATTTATGTATAAGCCCAAGGAAATTTAAATAAAAACACTAATCATAACAAGAATAATCTGACTCATGAGGTTGAAGTATCCGAATGAGAATTTTGGAGATCCTAGCTATTACTGTATCTAACTTGACAAGCTTCATGGACTAAACCAGTGTTTCACCAGTTCATGCCTGGAAGATTTTATCCTGACCAGCGTCTGATTGGAGTCGGATAGTAACTATCGTCTGTTACTTCACAGTTTTGTTTTTCTTATTAATCTAGAAATTACAAACTTTATTTGCTAAATATTTACAGAATAATGCAAGAATTAGTGGATGTGAAGTCCTTCCACTGTGTTCCGGTAACTGTGCAATTTTTCAAATTGCTTTTTTTTAATTTACATTTGTTAATGTAAATCTGAAATTACTAATCTTTTCGAAATATAAAATAAGAGAAGGAAAAATAGTAGCTAATTAAACAATGAGATCAATTGTAAAATTGACTGGAACAAAAACCTGCATGGGGGCCCCAGGACCGAACTTGAGAACCACTGGACTAAAAGGCCTCATCTGTAAGTGTGGAAACTGTAAAGCATCAACACCTAACATCATGCTACAAGAAAGGCACTTCAGCAATTGAAGCTGTGCAGTGGAGAGCAACTAAGTACAACCCAGGACTTATAAACATGTCCTACCATGACAGGCTTAGAGCAACATTTCTTAAACTTATTTTTCTTGTGACTCTATGTTTCCAATTGCGTGTCTTCACGACCTGCAGTTGCCGCGGAAGGTTATCCCAATTGTGGAAGTGCTGCTGATTGTTGTTCCTAACCCCTTGTAGAACTCCTTGCACAATCAGTGGCGTCATTATCCAGGGGGGACTGTTTTCCCTTTGCAATGGCAACCCAGCATAATTCTTTTTTCAAACCATTCGCTTGTAATTCATGACTCAGCACCATCCAAGTTCAGACATCACTGGATCGTGACCCACAGTTTAAGAAACATGGACTCAGAGAATTAAACCTGTTTAGTCTCAAGCAGAGGAGGCTGTGTGGGGACATCATTCATGTCTTGAAAAATCCTTAAAGGCATTGATAAAGTAGACCAAGAAGAATTCCTTCTGCTTAATAGTGAATTACGTACCTGAGGACATCAGTAGAAAATTAATGGGAAGGGCTTTTAGGACTAAAGCTCAGAACCACTTCTTCACGCAAAGAATTGTGGGACTCTGGAACAAACTACTGAGACATGGAGCAGAATGAGAAACTTTAAGTAGTACCTGGATGAGATATTGGAAAAGCTTAGCTGTTAGCTAAACAAACAGGCCTGATGGACTGAATGGTCCCCTCTCATTTGTCAGATGTCTCATCTCCTATGCTCTTATCTAACCATTCCTTTTCTGAATTTTGTAATAATGAAAAAAAAATGCAGTAAGGAATCTAAATTATTTAAAGAATACCTGCCCACACATGTAAACCTCACAAAGGCGGTTCCCAGGGCAAGATACTAAGTACTGGATCTCTTTTGGATCCCTTCCAGTCAGGCTTTCGAAAGCATCACTCCACAGAAACAGCTATCCTTAATGTTTCCAACTAATGGCTGCAGACGCAGGCAAGTGTTCTGTGTTAGTACTGCTTGATCTTAGTTTGGCTTTTTACATGGCTTGGTTTACCTCATATTTATCTGATATGAGTTTCTCCATCTCTGTGGGTGCATAACCTTCTACTTTTGCTTCTTTGACTTGTGGGGTGGCCCAAGGATCTGTCCTCGGACATCTCTTGTTTTCACTGTATAGGATTTCCTCCAGCTCAAATTATCAATTCTTTTAAAAGTATCTCCTACCACTTTTATGCTGACGATATTCAGCTTTATTGTACTTCTAATCCTAAAGAACTACACAAGTTGTCTTCTTTGGTCAACTGCCTGAAGGACGTCAAAAACTGGCTACTAGCCAACTACTTAAAAGTTAAATTGTCAGAAAACTGAAGTTTAAACCTTTACCCCTCCCGATCTGCACCTGGTAGTTATTCAAAACAATTTCCACCTCTTCAAATGCATCCCTACATAATTTAGGTGTCATATTTGATCAGTCACTGGATTGTGATGCACATGTCAGGTGTCTCAGTCATTGTTTTCTTTCTTTCTTTTTTTCATTTAAGGAACTTATCCAAGTTTAGATCTGTTGTTACCAGGGCTGAGAGAGAAATGCTTATTCACGCTTTCATCTCATCACATCTGGATTATTGCAATCCTCTCTTTACCTGTCTAAGTAAGGCTGGTTTGTCTCATCTTCACTCTGTCAAAAATGCTGCTGCCAAACTTTTAACATGTTCACATAAATGGACTCATATCTCCCCAGGTTTACACTCTCTACATTAGATCTCAGTGGAATTTAGGATATGGCTCAAAATTCTGGTACTTACAGAGTTTAGCATGGTCAAGCTCCCCAATATATCAAAAGCCTCCTTCAGCACTACACCTCAGGCTGTGCTCCGAGATCTTCTCAGTTAGATCTCCTTTCAGCTCCTCGTAACAGGCTAAAGACACTTGGGGATCACACATTTCAAGCCACTGCTCCAAGTTTATGGAACAGGCTTCCACTGATGTTGAGATCAGCAGAAACTACTGAACTGTTCAAGTGTCAGCTTAAGATGCATCTGTTCAGACAGGCATTTAGGCAACGTTGCCCTCTGTGGGTGTTGTTTCTATTGTTCTTGTTTTGTATGTTGCTTTGATTTTTCATTTTATTCTCTATTAGTGAGAGAGAGGTTAGGAGCAGGTGCTGATACAGCGCATTGCCGCACCAACCACATGACAAGCCAACTCAGGATCCTAGATTTGGACCCGAGTGTAGCCATGTGACGGGTGACACTTCAGCACCACACTAGTTCAGATGGAATGGAACAGTGTGGGTTTTTTTTATGATGGCTTGAGTGTCAATTCTGCCACCAACACCCAGGTTTTTCCCTGCAGGTTGGGAGGGCCTACATGCAGGGCTGGATGGAGATTAACGTCATACCCAGGACAATTCTGTATTAGGCACTTTATAAATACATTTTTACTTACTTACTTACTTATGCTGTGCCACCATCCTGGAAACTGCTCATATTCAACATTCAAATACTGATTAATGGGGGTCTGAACCTGTCCTGACAACATCGGGTGTACAGGAAATATTTCTGATTTATTTATACATTGAAGAATCTGTTATTTCCATTATTAAGTCAGTTGCACTAAAATATAGCCAAAAAATAACACAAAATAAACAAACTAAGAAAAAAATCAATCTCCACTATGTGTCCTATCCTTGAATATATTAAGAAATCCTTCTATTTTCAAACCTGCTAATCCTGAGCATGGATTTGGGAAAGTTGGAATCTATTCCAGCAAGCATTGGGTATAAAGCAGGAACAATCCCAAGACAGGGCACCATTCTATCATGGGATTCAAGGCTAGGTTTATTTGTCATTCGTAAACTACACACTGCGGTGCACAGCAAAACAAAAATTTTCTCACCCGTCCAATTATATGCAATAATAACCAACAAAAATATATAAGAATAATAACAAGAATCGACGACAATAAACCTCTAAGAACCACCAACATACTTAACTTACATACATACAACCTACAGAAAAAACATAATCCACCACATTGATTTAACTTAACAGATAATATCAGACATTAATATTTCACCATATGGACAGACAATCATTATCTAGGAGTCTAATGGCCTGTGGGAAAAATCTTTAATGAAATCTGGCAGTTCTGCATGTGTTTTTCAGTATTGCTTGCTTGGGTGAGTGTGGTCTCTGATAATGTCGGTGGCCCCTGTTTTTACAGCATTTGCTGGGAGGGAGAGATGGCCCAGTGATATTCTCAGCTGCTGGTGATTCTTAGCATTATCAATACTTGGTGATCCACATCAATGACAGGATGGGCTGGTCTTAAACACAGAAATGTTATAGGAAAAAAGGGCAGAGCAGACAGTTATTCCTTAGGAGAATGTGCTCTTTTAATATGGGTAGTGACATCCTACACATCTTCTACAACTCTTTGACGGCCTGTGTGGTGTGCAGGGCTGGTAACGTCACTTCAAGAGAGGCCCACCGAATCAACAAGCTAATTAAAAGGAGCAGACTCAGTTACAGTAGGCACTATGGACTCCCAGGAGGTCGTAGCAAAGGAGAGAATTAAAACAAAACTGAGTACCATTATGAACAAAGTTGCAGATCCTCTCTGTGACACACCAACACTGAGGGCTTTCAGTCAACAAATTATTCAGCAGAAGTATGTCAGGAACTGCAACAGGGGCCGATTTATACCATCATTAATAGACCTGTATAGCGTCTTACTGGGACTGCTCTTTTATCTTTAGCCAAGTCAGAATTTTTTTTTCTGCCTTTCCAATCAATTAGTCAGTCTATCTAACTATGCTGGGCTGGAAGTGTAACTTCAAGAGAGTCACACAAAATAAACAAGCTGATTACGAAGGCAGGCTCATTTATGGGATGCCTTCTGGTCCTGCTGGAGGAAGTGGTGAAGAAGAGAATGAAGACAAAACTGAGTGCCAGCAGGGATGCAAACTCCAGTCTCCTTACCAGTCACCACTATGCTGCCCATACTAAGAAATAAATGTATAAAGAAATAAGCAAGAAAATATGTATATTTTGTGACATATTGAATTATTTATGCTCTCTAAAAAATGATTTTTTTTTTACATTTCACCATATATTTATTAGTCAGTCAGTCAGTTTCAACCCGTGTACTCCTGAACAGGGTTGGGGATGGGGATCTACTGGAGCCTATCCCAGCTACCATAGGGCGCAAGGCAGGAACAAAACCTAAACAGGTCGCCAGTCCATCGCAAGACATTTATTTATATGCACAATTATTTATTCCTCTATGGTATTGTAACTACACCTGCCTTACTTTTGAGTTTTAACCCAAAACATGGATGCTAACAATTCTACATCACCATCCAACTCTACAAACTTCCACAGCAAACTCTTCAGCGATTCACGGCAGCCAGGGGTTTGCTTTCTTTCTTACCACAATTTTTGTTGTGCATTTTTGGAACCGACATTTAGCTCTCCTGCACTTCCCGGTTTTGACTTTTACGTTCCTCCTAACAATCTACTGATGATTTCATTTCCTGGTCCATTTGCTTCTCAAGCTTTATTAGTAATACTACCTTCCACCTGCTCTTAACACAGACTGTTAACTGAAGATGGCTACCCTCACCCCGCACCCCCCATAAAGTGAAATGCCAGCCATCAGGATTAGCAAGAAAATAATAAAAATGAGCATTTCCTCAAACTCACCGTTTTACAGAAAAGCAGAATTCTCTTTTTCCTTTATGTCCAGAAATGAACGAAGACCCCGTGCTGACATTGGGCTAATCAGGTAGAGATGTGCAGTTTAAAATGTTCAAGAGTTAACTTAAAACTCATGCAGCAGCTTGAAGAGTTTAAAGCAGGCGCACCCTGAACAAAGCAGACTTATAAGGGAGCTCACTTCCTGCAACATGAGGAAGTAAGGGGACTGCATCAAGAGGTGGTGAAATCTGCAGCCTTTGGTGTGAAGCAAGCAGCTACAATAGCAGCAGACTGCTGCCTGCCTCAGCAGAAAAGTGAGAACCTGGGCACAAGGCTGGGTTGTTCTCATGAATACAGGCCTCTAATGCATTTGCATGTTTTTAAGCTTTTTAGTTGATTGGGTAATGGTTAGCATTGCTGTGTCACACAGCTCCAGAGACCTCAGTTACTGGTATGAGATTTAGATTTTTCCACCCATGTTCTTCTGTGTCTTCTCCACTATTCAGTTAAAGGGCAACTCCAAGCCTAATGTAACAGGAGTGCTGTGTATATGTGTGTTTATATTAATGGTCCCTGCAATGGAATGGCATGGCTCATTGCTGCCAGAATTGACTGTAGGTCCTTCTGACCAAAAATTGGTTTAAGAAGTGTTGATGACTGGGTGGTTTATGAATGTGGGAAGGGGTTACAAGGGCCACCGGGTTAGCAAATGATACAGAAACCTCTGAAGGAGAAAGAGAGAAAACCACACTGGTAGTGAAAGAACACCATGGCTTATCAATGTGAGTGGACAGGAGGATGTAGGAATTGTTAAAGGTTGCGCCTCAGAAGAAAATCCTCCAGGTCCATCCTCACAAGTGGGAGGTTATGACACCTCCAGAAGCAACAAGTCAAACTGGCTCATGTTTAGGGTACCTTATTTGTTGGTCACAGAGAGAATGAGGGCACAGAGGTCTGGTAAAAGCACACAGAACCTCCAGGTCAGCATTAGCATTGGATTGTTACTAAAACTCTGATTTTGGTATTAATATCAGCTTTTGAAACAAAACGAAAGACAAGGTGAAGAAAGATTCAAAAGGGGAGAAGGCTGAGATGTTGCCAGAGTGATAGGCAAAAGTCAAAAATATCTCACGAGCTAAAATTCACGACTAAGTAAACCAGGACAAAGCTAAAATATTAAAGTCAAAAAGTCAACGCAACAAAATCAATACCAAACAAGTCAAATCTTTAACCCTAAACAAAAGGAATTAGCAAAAGTTGTTCTAAATATCTCAAAGCCAGGATTCCTCTGCCTCTGCCTAATGAGATGCCAGCTTGCAAACTGAGCACTGCAAAAAGGAGTGGTAGGCCTCAAAAATGAGCAAAATTAGACCAGGACCTTCACTGGTCAGCCTTGACGCAAGTCTCGTCTCAGACAGCCTGACCCTAAACTCAACTGGCAAACCTCCAGGCCTGCACAGACTCCAAATGGGGCACAGGCTTAGAAGTTCAAAAATATACTTTACAATATTCAAAAATACATAAACATGACCTTCAAGGGAAAGGAAACTGTAAAACCTCTGGGGATAAATAAAGCATTATCTATCTATCTATATATTTTATAGTGTCTTTCATACCTATCTATTATACAGTGCCTTTCATATCTATCTTTCTATGATATAGTGACTTTCATATGTACTGTATGTCTATTATATAATGCCTTTTACATCTATCTGTCTATCTATATATCAATCTATTTATCATATAGTGTCTTTCACATCGATCTATCTACATAGGACAAAGGCAAGGAAAAAATCTTTTTAAATAAATGATTCACTAAAATCAAGAATGAAAGAAAAATAATTAAAAAGGTAAAAATTAAGCAAAAAGGGAATGCCTATAAAGGCTATCCAAAGCTCAGAAAGTCTAAAATGTAATCCAGTGGCAAAAAGCTAATATGGAATGGTCCGTCCAGTACTTCCATGTAAATTTCACTTTAGTGATACTGCAGGAAATAAAACACCAGATTTTATAATACAATACAACTGAGAGAACTGTACAACGATATCCAATCAAGAATATTAAGTGCCATAATATTTATTAATTACACAAATGTAGAGTAAAATTAACAGGAATTGAATTAAGTGAACAAATTATTTCATTTGAAACTTAACATATTGGGTCAAATGAAGTAAACAGGTTGTAAAGACAGACAGACTGGCACAATGGGTGGCTTAATACCTCTGTTCATGCCAATCTTTAGAGATTTATTGCGTTTTGTGTGTTTGTTCACTTCTTTCTCTTCATCCAGCATTTGCTCTGGTAAGGCATGCAAGCTGTCAACTATTTTCACTTATGAATGTGTGTGTGTGAGTGTGCATTTTCACACTTATGTGTGCCTCCATGTGTGCTTACTTGTATATTTAAATAATTTATGAATCTCTAAAACTACTCATGGGCACAGTGGTAGCGCTGCTGCCTCGCAGAAAGGAGACCTGGGTTCTCTTCCCGGGTACTCCATGCGTGGAGTTTGCATGTTCTCCCCGTGTCTGCGTGGGTTTCCTTCGGGTACTCCTGTTTCCTCCCACAGTCCAAAGACATGCAGGTTAGGTACATTGGCGATCCGAAATTATCCTTAGTGTGTGCTTGGTGTGTGGGTGTGTGTGCCCTGCAGTGGGCTGGCGCCCTGCCCAGGATTTGTTCCTGCCTTGCACCCTGTGTTGGCCGGGACTGGCTCCAGCAGACCCCTGTGACCCTGTGTTAGGATATAGCGGGTTGGATAATGACTGACTGACTGACTGACTAAAACTACTCATGCTAAAATTTTGCACATCAATAAGCCTGGTGCCATGACTACACGAAGCAGACTGTGAAAATCCCAGATAAATTAAACAATTTGTTGGGCAGTTGTTGTTGGACGGAGGTCAAACCATTTTTGAAAGATACTGGGATAAGTAACTGGACCAAAAATAACAAGCCTGGAGCCTGGAACAAAACAAACACAATGCAACTTGTTTGAAAAGGGTCAATGTTTTTGGAAACTACTGCTGTACATTGGTGTTAATGCTCACAGCAGATATCTTGAAAACTGCTTCTTCTAAGTATATTTGTGTCATTGCTAGGATATAGTCACTCTGGAGCTTTGCACATTGCAAAAAAAAAAAAAAAACTCATACACTTCCAAAGAAAATTGTATTAAGAAATGAAAATCAATTTCAAATTTTCCAGAAACACACACAGGCACACATACAGACGCCATGCTAAATTCTACTTTTCTCAGTGTTTTGATTTTTATGGCACATTTTTCACCCCCCACTCACAACCTTCCATTTACATGGAAGTCAAATCCAATAAGCAGAAGCAAAAGTTTAACAAACTACAGAAAGTCAAACGATGCTTACAAAAGATCTGCACTCTACAGCTCCCAACAACACTGTGCTGGAACTGTCCCGTCAACCTCAATATAAAGGCTGAGGGCGGTCCTGCAGTAGTGACATCATGGTGGCCCTGCCTCTTGGGGCTCCACCCACAAAATAAAAGGCATGTGCTTTATATGTAGCAATACAAAATATACAATACATAAGAATTAAATAATATTTACATAAACCAGTATTTGTAAACATTACATAAAAAAATCAGGAGTGTTCTCCCCTAGACTCATATATGGGGATGAATACTTGAGGAGTAAACCGCAAGACAATTATATTTTTACATTATGTACATTAAAGAACCATCAACAACAAATCAAATCAAATTAATAATATATTGAACAATTATTATAAAAGTAAAGTTGAATAAATCAGACTCTGCAGCTGCATGAATAAAAGGTAAAGTACCATTTCCGGTTAGCAGAAATAGCTCAAAAGTTGATAGAAATCTACGTTTTGAACCTAATACTTGTATGCAAAATTTGGTTGACTTAAGTCAAGGCATACTCAAGTTATCGTGTTTACATACACACATATACACACACACCCAGACATACGAGGTGTGGCAGAAAAGTAATGAGACTGGCAACACTGCAAGCGATCTGGCAACACTGCGCTGTTGTCCTTGATAGAGCACGTGTATCAGTACCCTCCCATAGCTCAGTGCGAGTTTCAACTCCTTCCGTTAACTACATGATTTTTGTGACTGCTATTAGCGAAGTTGTGTTTTTGGTTGTGCGTCACGCAAAATGGAACAGCGGAATTTGGAGCAATGTTGTGCCATTAAATTTTGTGTTAAGCTTGGAGAATCGGCAAGTGTGACATTTGAAAAGTTAAAACAGGCCTATGGGGAACATTCTTTATCCCGAGCTCAAGTTTTTCGCTGGCACAAATCATTTTTGGAAGGCAGAAAACATGTTCAGGGAGGTCTTCAACTTCGAAAACCAATGAAAACATCAAACGTGTGAACACTCTTATGAGATCAGACCGTCGTTTAACATTAAGAATGTTGAGTGAACAATTAAATTTGAACAGATTTACCGGACCAGACATTGCAGACAAATGGATGCTCCATCATGACAACGCCCCATGTCACACTGCCCTCTCCATAACAGAATTTTTGACCTCAAAAGGCATTCCTGTGGTTCCCCAGCCCCCTTATTCACCTGACCTCAGTCTGTGTGACTTTTTCCTTTTTCCTAAACCAAAAATGTCCTCAAAGGATGTCATTTCGGGACTTTAGAAAACATCCAAAAGAGTGTAACGGACATGCTGAAGACCATACCGGTTGAAGACTTCCAGCGCTGCTACCAACAGTGGGAACAACGTCTCCATCGGTGTGTAGCTGCCCAAGGGAACTACTTTGAAGGGGATAACATTGATTTTGAAAAAAATAAAAACTTTGGTAAATAAAAAATCAGTCTCATTACTTTTCTGCCACACCTCGTAATTCCAAAAATGGTATTTTCGGACTCAGGGATGTCTAAAACGTTGAGATTCATCAGAATCTTGAGGTTGAATTTTTAAACATGAAAAACAATTTAAAAACAGGAATAATAATAATAAAAAGGAAAATACACATCAGCCAGGGGACAAACCCTGGTTGTAGCAGAACCATTAGGATCAGCAGTTTTCTTTTCTTAAAGTTTTTGTGTGTCCCTCTAACTTTTATTATAAAGCAGTGTTTTCCAACCTTTGTGGTGTCACAACCCAGTTTTTCACATGGCAGTGTGTTCACAGACCCACCCATGTCCCTTTCAATGACTTAAGTGCAATCTTCAAAGCTGGGGGGGATTGGGCAGAAGGGGTGTGGTGTGTCCCATGCAATCACCAAAGCATTAGATAAATCAAGTGTGTTCCTCAATGCTTTGTTCATCATTCTGGCACCCTGTTAAGTATGGTAGGATCACATCTTCCACCAACCTCTCCGTGCAATTTGGAATTTTGGTTTCAACGGAGCGTCACATAGTCAGGAAAATTCAGTGTGCAGTGAGGCTGCAAAAACCCATCACGTGCAAGCAGTCCGAAGGGGCATGACCCCACATCTGATGTCATTTTTGCTGTTCGGACGTGTCACGTATAAACCAGACTTATAGCTCCTTATAACTGTGTGACAGGTTGAGAAATGTCTAGCTACAGACCACCAGTTGAAGATCTCTCTGTGTCTGCTCCTGCCATAGGCACCCTTTGTCATAATTAAGGGTCCTATGCTCTATTGGAATCATGTCACTGAGGGACCATGTGTACAAGGACAACAGTGATCATTAGTGGAAGATCTAGAATGACAACAGAAAAGTGGAAATCCACTTTAAGCAGAAGTCAGGGGCATGGATACAAGTGGAATGGCAGGATCACATGTGCTATCAGCCTCTCCCTGAAATGCAGCATTCCTGGGCCAGTATGTCCATTCCTGTACCTGAAGAGCATGTAGGGAATTGCAGTCCCGTGGGGCAACACCGCTGGATTCTCAAGGTACCAAGATGGGGAACTGCTGGAGAGGCTGTTCCTACTTTCATGGACTTCCACCTGACCTGGGAGTACTTCCTCCTTAACACCAGAAGCATTCCCGAGTATGGCATAAAAGTGGTCGCCTCTGTCCACTGAGGAATCAGAGTTGGGAGGAGGTGGAAGAAACTGCATGGGAGGTGTAGAAGGAGAAATCTATTGCTTGTTGTGAGATCTAGAAGGAAGGAAACTGAAACCCTGTGGAGATACTGTCTGAAATGAAATGCCCCTTATTTGAACCCAGGAATGTGTTGTGAAGTTGTGCCTGGGGATTTGGAGTGCTGCAATACCCCCTACAGGCCACAATCTATTTTCCCTCTGCTTTAAATTAAGATCCCCCACCTAAGGGATGTGTGTGTCTCAGCATTTATTTTAGGTGTGGAAAAACAAGAAAAGGTTTCCCTTTTTAAACCCAAGCCCACTCTGCTTCTCTATGTCTGAGCCTTCCTGCTTTACATTCTAGTGAGGCCTTCTGGAATGCATCAAACTGCCATATCTGAAGAGCTGAATCAATACAAATTCAAATGGCCGATGTTGAGCGTACATTAAACGGCTCACTCAACGCCATTCAGCGGCTGCTACGGGCATCACAATCCAAATAATCACATTACCTCTAAAGGGTACTTCAAACACACCAAATATTTTAGCAGCTTTCACTTTTACTAGGAGTGCATTCCCTCATGACACAGAACATGCCCTGCATTATTAAAATATCTTTACTGAGCTGGAGAAACGAGGTGGAAGAAAAATTGCAGCACCTGATATGAACTCGAACCTTATCATCTTATCTACTGATTTATATCGTGAGCTCCAGCAGAGAGCTTTGCTATTGAGATTTGTTGACAGCCGAGGGTTTTCAAAGACAAGGAGTGCTTTTGAGCAGCCCCCTCTATCCAAAATGATAGCAAGGAGTCCAAAATGAAAATGAGAACTGAAAGAGGTTTCAAAAGGACAAACCTAGCATGATCAGCAGCAACAGAGCCACCATGAGGCTAGGGGATGTTCACACCAGTTCACCATCCTAATGGAGCGTCTACAAATGGAAGAACATTCTAGTAGATCGTAATACAGTGATCCCTCGCTATATATCGCTTTGACTTTCGCAGCTTCACTCCATCGCGGATTTTAAATGTAAGCATATCTAAATATATATCACGGAGTTTTCGCTGGTTCGCGGTTTTCTGCAGACAATGGGTCTTTTAATTTATGGTACATGCTTCCTCAGTTTGTTTGCCCAGTTGATTTCATACACGAGACGCTATTGGCGGATGACTAAGAAGCTACCCAATCAGAGCACGTATTACGTATTAAATAAAACTCCTCAATGATATACGATATGCTTCCCGTGCAGTGCTTCGCACACTTAAAAGCTCTAGCAACACGTATTAATTTTTGATTGTTTGCTTTTCTCTGTCTCTCTCACTCTCTCTGGCATTCTCTGCTCCTGACGGAGGGGGTGTGAGCAGAGGGGCTGTTTGCCTAGAGGATAGGGACGGACGCTCCTCTCAAAAATGCTGAAAGACTACCTTCACATTGCTCCCTTTTTCTTGCAGCCGCTTTATCGCGGTGCTTCATATTTAAAAGCCCAACAGCTCGTATTGATTTTTGATTGTTTGCTTTTCTCACTCTGTCTCTCTCTCTCTGACATTCTCTGCTCCTGACGCGCACTCCTTTGAAGAGGAAGATATGTTTGCATTCTTTTAATTGTGAGAAAGAACTGTCATCTCTGTCTTGTCATGGAGCACAGTTTAAACTTTTGACTAAAGGGTGTTCTTTCGTGACTAGAGGGCTCTAATAATGTTAAAAAACGTATTTAGAAGGTAAACAGGTTTTCTATGCTCTAACTGCGAAAATATTAGATTTATAAATAAAGAATCCTACTTCGTGGAAATTCATGTATCGTGGTAGAGTCTGGAACGGATTAACTGCGATAAACAAGGGTTTACTGTAACTGTGCGGAGAATATTTATAAACAGTGTGGGAGAGTTTATAAGGGCTTAAAATATATAAAAATAACCATACAAACATATGGTTTCTACTTCGCGGATTTTCACCTATCGCGAGTGGTTCTGGAACGCAACCCCCGCGATCGAGGAGGGATTACTGTATACAGCAGGGGAGTTTCTAGGACTTGATTATTGTTGGGGTCTTAGGCCCCCTTTAAGGTTGTCTAGTAGCATCCTTCTGCGAGTTACTGCACTCTTACTCTACCACTAAATGTAAATGCTTAAAGTGGAGCCAGATTACTGTGGGTACTACACTACCGGTCAAAAAATTTAGAACACCTCATTTCTTCCAGTATTTCTTCAAATGTAACCAGTTAAAATGCAATGAATGGCCCAAAATGGTTATTCTATTTATTTATTTATCTTCCCTACTATTAAAGTTTTACTCTGTTGGCCTAGCTCTCTTTTTTCGTGGGTGAAGGTTGATTTGTTTCAAACCTGGTTCTGTAAAACTTGACTTGCTTGTATGGAAGGTTATTTGATTTTAATAAATTCATTAAAATGTTAAAAAAAAGAAAAGGTAAGCCTTAAACTGCCAGAGGTTTAAATTTAAAGTTTAGATTAGCAATAACTGAAAAAAGGAAAGTTCACAATACTACAAATGGGCCTCCTTTAGGGAACAACTAATAGGCTCCAGCCTTCAGATGCTCGGCAGCAATTAAAGTACATGAAGCCTTGCAAACTGAAGCAAACAATTTGCACAGGTGTCCCAACTTCTGTTGATTACTTAAAACTCCTCTGTGTGTCTTAAAGCAGAGTTGGAACAGAATATGTTACTATACCCTCTGAAGTACTACTTCAACAATATTCCAGTAATAATGGCAAGGAAATGGCAATGAACAAATTAAATGAGACAGAGCATTATTACCCTTAGAAGCGTAGTCCTTTAATTGAGAGAAATTGAAAAAAAAAAAAAAAAAAAAAAAATCAAAGTGTTAATGAGTCCAGTGGTGTCCTACAAGCCAATTGGAAACTGTGAAGAAACTCCGATTGGAAGAGATCTGTTTCTGAGGGTCACCAGCTTGCGTGACTGACGTCTCACAGCACAACAGCTACAAGCACAGCTTAACAGTGGTTATCTAAAGTAAGTGTCAGTATCTACTGTGAAGAGGAGACTTTGTGTTGCAGGTTTGATAGGGCAAGTGGCAGGAAGAAAGCCATTCCTTAAAGGACAAAATAGGGCCTTGAAATACTGGCTGTGAGCTACTGAAAACTGGAAGAAAGTCTTATTGCCTGATGAATCAAAACTTGAAATCTTTGGTACATCACACAAGGTGTTTGTAAGCCGTTGAGTTGGTGAAAGGTGAAACGTTCCTCAGTGTGCGTGTATGGCGGGGTATATTATGAGCAGGTTAGTAGGGCAGTTTTATACACAATTTACATTACATTTTCTATTATTATTAAGTTATAATACCATAATAGAAATTATACAGCTTATCATAATGCAGAATCAGTGGGAGCCCTGAGCTTGTTTTCCTGCAACCAGACGATTCAATCTAGGGACGATGGAAAAGAGTGGCACACGAAATGTGTTGCTTACGTTCAGTCTACTCCGTAATCTTGTTTTGGTTGCTGTCACTGCAGAAAACGCTGCCTCACAAAGATAGGATTTTGGAGATGGAAGCAGCTTCAATAGCTTCTTTCGCGTTATTTTAATCTTCTCTTGCCTACAAGTTATGCTGACGAGAATTTTTCTCAGCATTTCCTTGCGATAATACACTTTCAGGATGCAAATGATGCCCAAGTCCATTGGCTGAAGCACTGCCGTGCAATAGGGTGGGAGGAATTCAACGCGAACATTAATTAAATGCGGAAGCATGTTGTGGGCAGCACAGTTATCAATCAGAAGCCGAATCATCCTTTCCTTCTTCTTCATATTATGAGGTTTCTGAACTCTTTTGGGACCGTAAAAATACCTTGTTGTAATACTCTTTCACCTCGGTCTCTCTCCTCTCTCTGCGCCGCTGCAAAGCCCCGCACGCCTAGCATTCTGAAGAGTGTTCTCAGTGAAGGGGGCAGCCTTTTTGCTGTAGCTCTTCACTGAGTGAGTTTCCATTGCCGGCAGTTCTCTTGCGGCCCGCGGACAGGGGGTTGGGGACCCCTGTTCTAAACCTTTTCACAGGTAGTTTATATGTTTTGTCGGCATATTGTTCCTCCTTGTAAGCCATGTGTTGGTCCCCCTCCAAGTTTCCATTGATATATGTATATAAAAGAATGGGTCCCCCGTAGAGATTCAGGTTCACTGATATACGTAAAATGTGAGGAAAAGTGTGGTTGAGTTCCTCTTGGGGTTTCGAGTTCACATCTTATATATAAACGTCTAGGCGTGAAAGTGTGTGTGTCTGTTCGGCCCAGAAGTGAGAGGTGGAGTCGGCTTAAGGGCTCCGCCTCCAAGGAAACAGAAAACTCACTAAGCTGCTAATAACACAAGCGAGGCCAGCATGTCAGCAAAACGAAACCTCTGAAGAAAGACAAAGTCGATTAGCTGCTAACATCGTCAAAACGGTATCCCTTTTACTTTTCCTCCTGCAGTTAATGCACAAGTGATGCGAGCATGTCAGCAAAACAAATCCTCCTAGGAAAGAGATGCTCAGAGTAGTTCCTTTCAATTATTGGACATCTCTACATTTCAATCTTTATTTCTGACGATTTCAATAGTTTCTAGGACCCCGGGCTTTTTACAGCATGGGCATACACATCTATTATATTTATAAAAATATACCTAAAGGACGAACGGATCAGGGCCTGTGAAACCCTTCCCAGCCAATGCCACTAATATAAAGTCTCATACAAATAATGTATATACTAAAGAGCGCAGTTTCGATGTTTAAACTGACTACATAGACACATCACACTACGACAAGACTATTCTCCCCACATGCTATACTGCAAGAAAATGGGTAAACACTCATCAGGCATCTGCCCTCAACCCCTTGAATCGACAAAAATGGTGGAAAAAAGCTGTAAACGTTGATAAAACTCATGCTACCTTACGCTATAGGTAGACCCTCTTTTGCTAGGAGGGCCGTTAAGACTCGTTGCCTTTTCATCACACCCCTGCGTGTGTGTAAATATCGTAAACAATGTCTAGATGCCATCAAATTTGGGTGAGAGAGTGAAGCAAATGCACAAAGCATAATACTCCGTGTGTATTAGTTATTTATTTATTTTTTGTGTATTATTGCTGAATTGCACTCTGACTTATCGATCTCCGATTTTGATGCAAGTGATCTGGAGGTCGAAAATGAAAGACAGGTGCATCAGCTGATCGGTCCCCAATCGGTCAATTGTATGTTGATTTATGTCTAAACCATTGTTTTGTGTGCTTTTTTTTGGAAAAATATTTAGCCCTGGTACAAAAGGGAACAAAAATATTTAGCCCTGAAAGACTTACGCCACTTCGTCCTGAACGGGGTTGTGGAGGGGTGCTGGAGCCTGTCCCAGGTAGGAACAAACCTTGGACAGGGCACCAGTCCATTGCAGTAATCAGAAAGTGTCTCATACAAATTGAAATAATGTATCATCCACCAGTTTGAGTGTTTTGAAAATGAAAATGCCCAAATGTCCAAAATACAGATACAGTGGAACCTCGGTTTGCGAGCATAATTCATTCCGGAAACGTGCTTGTAATCCAAAGCACTCGTATATCAAAGCAAATTTCCCCAAATAATAAATACCAGTAATGGAAACTCAGATAATTCGTTTCACAATCCACAAATATTTATATAAAAATGATTAATACAAAACCTTCACTCTAACTAACGGAATCCCTGCTATCTGTTGGCTCACCGGAATCTTTTTCTTTTTTTGCGACTTTAAGAAGGAAACCTATCCAATAACAGTTGCTTTTGCCTGAAGAGTCACTAGACTTGAACACAAAATAAAAAAAATGCTTTACGCACTGTAAGGTTTCTAAACTCTTTTGGGATCCCCCCCCAACAGGACAACACATGAGCGTCCCGAATCAAGCAACCGCAGGCTCCCAGTGCTGTAGCAGTTGGCCGTAAAAGAGAATTAGAAAAAACCGTGATCAAGCTATACTGTAAGTGCCTGCCGTCAATGTGTGATGAACATTATAAATGCAAGAGCACAGTATTACTTAGCCACTAACCTGGTCACGACCCTGCCTGATTGCTGTGTCTCTGTATAGGAGAGCTGTACATCCCACTACAATAAATAACAGTGCTGTTCCTGTTTCACGCTGAATAAAGCTGGTTTTGCTAAAGTACTAAGACTCAGCCTCAAGTTTTGGGGTGCATGATAGGGATTTGTATGTTACAGCACACACACACACACACACACGGTCACTATGCTATAGTAAACACTATATGCTCATACGGATGTTGACTATATGAGTGAGGCACGCTGACTGAGAACGAGCATGGGAGACGATTACCCACAATCCCCACATGATGTTTGGAGGAAAAAGCGTATACGTACTACTCATATTGCAAGACCTTGCTTATTTATCAAGTTAAAATGTATTAAAAATTTTAGCTCGTCTTGCAAAACACTCGCAAACCAAGTTACTCACAATCCAAGGTTTCACTGTATTGTATGTGTGCAAAAATAATTGACCCCTTAATTTTATCCCTTGCATCAGGGTTAAGCACATCAACTGGGTCAATCACAGAGTGATTACCAACTAATCAAGGTGACCAATGAACTTGAAGATCTGAAATGATGTCTTAGGAAGGAACAAGCAAAAATTGTAAGACAGCAGGTCAGTGAGTCTTCCAACACATCCAGTACCATACACGGTATTAAGGAAACAACAGCAGAACTGAGGCAAAAAAGGAGCAGATGCTCAACAATCAGGATGAGGTTATAAAGCCATTTGGGTAAAGGTTTAGACTCCATACATTCACTGGTAGGCAAATAGCATACATGTGCGGGGAATTAAAATAATAGCCACACCACCAAGAAGTGGACATCCACCTAAAATGATAAAAGGTAATCCTAAAATAACATCATAGATATGCAAGCATCCCTAGCTTCCTCTGGAGTAGTGGTGCACAGATCAACAAAAGAACTCTAACCAGCAAAGACATCTATGGAAGAGTTGCAAGGAAACTGTTCATTGAAGGTCTACCAGAGTCCACCTGAATAAGCTTCAACAGTCCTTCAGTTACAATCTATGTAAGCATGCACAGTCTAAAATATAAAATTTGGTGAAGCGTTCTATGAACTTCTACAGTTTAGTTAGTTTAGCTCTAAAGGCTCATGGTACTTTTCACCAGAGAGACTATCAAACCTTTAATTATTCTACAAAACTGACAAACCAGTGGATGGTCTACCTTAAAATAAAAGAGAGACTAAATGAAATGTTAGCAAATTGGAGAGTTGAGAAAGTAATCACAGAACATGTAAAGAAGAAGTGAGACAAAGAATTGCGACGGTGCAGGAAGCCCAGAAGAAGGCTGTGATACTCAATATACAATGTGTTTCACAGTATGATAAGGAAATATGGACATATTTGAAATGGTGTAACTGGTCACCGCCAATCTTTCATGATGAAATGATACAGAAAGTACAGGAAGAAGAATAAAGCAAAAATGGGAAGTTTGTATCAGGAAATACAGCTCAATAAATCTGAAAAAAAGCAACAAAACACTAATACATGAATGTGAAGCAAGAAAGATGAGTTTCTTTTAAAGGAACAGCTGACTAGGAGAAGCCCCAGGACACAACAGAACTATTATATTTCTATATATTCGATTGCTTGAGGGCACATTGTCATTCTCTAAAAGCAGCTAAAGATAGGAAACTCCAGTCTGCCCTGCTCAGCCAAGGCTCTAACCACCACCATTCTCAAAGGAAAAAAAGTGCCAGACTACAAAAGATGATTTAATTCTGCTCCACTAACCTCATGTGTGTCGCTGAGCAGGTCACGTCACCCCCCATGGCTTTATTTATATTTTAATATATTTGTTTAAACAAATGTTCAATAAATATTTACACCCTCTAGCCCTCCATTTAGCCAGCGATTTGCCCTTCTACCCACCTATGGTACATGAGCTTGAAGCTCCACCCAGTTGTTCCTTTTGTCTGCTGTTGGCCCCTCCCATCTGGGTCTGACACCCCTCCTAGCTCTTCCTTTTGTTGCACTTTGCCCTTGGCCCCTCCCATCTTTGTCTGAGGCTAAAGTACCCAACTGTTCCTACTGTCAGTGATGTGGCTTTAATTTATATTGGAATGTATTTTTTTGCCTTTACTCCATTTGCCAACACGTAGATTTTGATTTGCTAATTAGTTGACATGTTCAAATTTGTTAACATTTTTCCCCGAGTTTCCACTATTTCACTATGTTGCTGTTATGAATATGGGGATTATTTAACTTTTTTGTGTGATTTTGTTCACCTTTTTGTAAGGTTTTTAACTCATTATGGCCTTCTTCTTATACCCAATAATCTGAGTTTAACGTTAGTTTTGTATTTGGTAGGTTAATTTTGAGTCAACAAATTTATTTGGGCCATTTTGCAGCCATTTTGTTTGTTTACTCTCAGCTCCATTTTGTGCTCCCATCGCTAGAATGTTCTTAGGGGTGTGTTCTCGGAGATCGTCAATGATGCGACAGGTTTCATAAGGTCATTGGAATGTTCACTTCCTATCCAAGTGTGTGTATTAAAAAATACAACCCTTTTAGTGCCTTCAGATTCTTGACTCTTTTTCTACTGTCTTTTGACTTAAAGCTCTATTTTTTGTCTCATGTTTTGCCATTGGTAACAGTGCAGTGTTCTTCCCAGTATCTGACTTTTTTTGGTTTCTGATTTCGCCTTTCCTCTAGGTTAGTCTCCTCACATAACAGCTGCTACCCGATGACAAAAGAAAGTTGTCCCGCGTGACATCACCATGGAAATGGTGCAAAGGTCAGCAGCACGCATTTCCTGCTTGTCCAAGTTTCTGGATAGAAAAAAAAGGCTCTTGTAGTGTTAATATTGCTAACTGATATTAGGCTCCAACTTTCTCACGTGTTTATTTTTGACATTATCTCTTGGATTTGTTCTATTTTTCTGATAATAACCAATGCTTACTTTTGTTTTAACTTTAAGCCTGATAAGCTCATTTCCTGATCCTTCAACCTTGTTATCAACCTGCATCTTCCAACAGACTCTGAGACCTGAAATAAGATGGTGCCCCATACAAGGCTGGTTCCTCCCTTGTGTACAGTGCTGCGAGGATAGGCCTGAACTGGGTACCTATACTGCCATAGATGGTGATGGCAGGTATTTAAATGGGAAGGCATAGCATAGTGAAACACGTGTTTATTAAAACCGGCTAATGGTACAATGGTAAGTCCGTCTGTTTTGATTGTGTCATACATTTACAAACCTCTGTATGCCATATATGCCAGCCTTTACTTCGCTCTTTCTTTGTGCTTCTTGTTGCCTTTGTTCATCGGACATTCTAGCCTTTACCGCTTCCTTTCTTTATAGTCATTGTTGCCTTCCTTCACCGGCTATGCTAGCCTTTACATTCACCTTTCTTTGCGCTTCTTTTTTCCTCTGTTCATTGGATGTTGCTGCCCTCTTGTGGACGCCGGAAAACATTACTCCTGGAATGTTTCAGCATGTATAGAGATAAGAAATTTGACAAATGAGAGGAGACCATTCAACCCATCAAGCTCATTTATTTATCTAATAGCTAAGCTGTCCTGAAATCTCCTCCAGTTCCCTCTTATAAGTTGTCAAGGTTTTTGCTTCAACTCCATGACTCGGCAAAGAACTGCTTCCCCGAATTCAGTCCTACATGCATTTCCCTTTCATTTCTACTGGTGTCCTCGAGGTACATGATTGACTTTCAGGGTAAAAGAATTCTTTTGGATCTATTTTAACAATGCCTTTGAGGATTTTGAAGACCTAGATTCTAGTTTCCATAGTTTTGCACTGCACAGAAGTAAGACATATTGGTGTATGATTACTAAAATCTCTTTTGTCTCCCTTCTTGAAGACTGGAGTCGTATTTGCAACTTTCCAGTCCTCAGGTACTTCTAGAAAAAAACAACTGCTTAAATATGCCAAATAAGGGATTGCAGATGACCTCTTTCATTTCATTTGATAGAATTTGGAAAATCGCATCAGGTCTGGGGGTTTCATTAGTCTTCAACATACTGAGGGCTTGAAGCACATCTGACTCTCTTATTTTAAAACCTATGAACTTTGAGCTGTGTTTTTCTTCTGAATGGAGCATTCAACTTGTTTCTTCCTTTACAAATACCTGGGGGAGATATTTATTCAGTTCATTTGCTATTCCCTTCTCATTTTCAAATGACATCTCCTTTTTCGTCCCTTGAGTTCTTAAATTCTCCTTTGTCACAAACAAGGTTTTATCTGTCTTTTTACTAGTGTAGTACTCAAAGCAAATTGCTTGCTTTTTAATAAAAGAAAAAAAAAAAATTATTGCTGTTGAAGATAAGGTGTAACCAAAATAAGCAGGGCAAGGTCGAAACCAGAAAGTCAAAACACACTGTCATCAAGGCCAAACAAAATCCTAAATTGAATTCAAAAAGTAAAGTTCTTGTGTCAAGAAACACCAACCAATAATAATCTCACACTATCCATAATCTCAGGCACCAGAGGCCTCATTTGTGCATGAAAATATGCATATACCCAAAAAATATTGAATTGGCAAAACCTGATGTATGTATAGTTCTATGCAATTTACTGTTTATAAATCACAGTCACTTTGTAGATATGCGTACATGAACTCTCCTTGAAAGCTGCCCTGAAACATACATGTTTGGAGTATGCTAATCAGCCTCATACATATGCAGTCATGATGCTGCAGAACTTCATGGGCTGGTAGAGGAGTCTCCTCCGGAGAACCCACCCTTTGCATTCAAGAGTATATGGCTCTGCACAAGATCATGTGTGGCATTACAGTGCCTCTCCTTTCTGCTCTGGGGGTCTGGGAAAAGTGTAAGGCACCACTGTCCAAGAACGTAGTCGCTATGACCTGGCACATGTAATGATGTAATTGCTGTTACAATGGTGAGTTCAGGCCATGTGAAACACTGTGGGTTGAGCCAGTTACCTTACCAACAATCCAGCCACCATGTACAGCACCATCATGTCTGCCAAAGCTACTTTACCCCAAAATGAATGAATCACATACTGACCCAGGCCACTAAGGAATGACGTTTGCCAGACACATCTTGGATGACTTGTACATTAATGAAATGTCACTGCTCACGGTTAACAAAAGCAGCTTCATTCTCACTAGGTGCCTTTATTGTAATACGAGTGCTTCTTTGTAGGAAGGAATTGTGATATGTTGGAAAGGGCATTAGACATTAAATGCCAAGGCTGCCGATTTCATCCTCACTGCTGACTCTCTGCCCATATCTACACTGCCAACCTCCTCAAAGTGAATTTCTGTCTAACTGATATTAGCTACAAGAGTTTTATAATTTTAGTTTTGTAACTTGCTTGTCTTTTGCTCTGAGTTCTTCACTTGCAATGATCACTTTTGTCATCTTGATCCAAAACAGTCACCCAGACTGATGTTTGCTTGATTATGTTTATTTTGTATGTCATTCTGGATTAAAGTGTCTGCTAAGCAAATAAATGGAAATGCAAAAACAACAAAAATAAAAAGAACAACACATGAACAATTCCCTAAAATGCACGCTAATACATTTGTCACATAGTGTATCCCGAGAGAAAACACAAGCTAACATTTTTACATCTGCTCTGGACTTGTAAAATGTCAATGGTTTGCTCTATAAAGCTGCTATAACAATAATAATAATAATAATAATAATAATAATAATAATAATAATAAATGTTACTTATATAGTACCTTTCCCATGCTCAAAGTGCTTCACAGAAATTCATAATGAAGAACAGGCCATTTAAAACATTGGATACCAATACTAACATTTGCATAAAACACTAAAGAAAAATAAATACTGAAAACACAAAGCTTTGAATTAGAATAAGAGATGTCACTCATGGGCATATAGGGGTCCCCCCAATGAGCTTGACTGAGGTAAGCAGTACCACACTGGGGAAGGAGGGGGTGCTGTCGCTAATGGTATCCTCTCTTTTCTCCACAGCCCAGACAGGACACCTAGTGAGGACACTCCTGCCCAGCCCCGATGTCTGGAGCAAGCAATTGTTTATTTGCCATATAAAGTGGAGGCCTGGGAAGGTGGTATCTGACTGCGGTCCAGGATACGAGTCCATTAAGAGCTACAGAACAAGGAAACGAAAGACTCACTGAAAGCACACATGGCTGATATTGATATTGGTGTCTTTTGAGTTGTGCATTATGCACCCTTTTCTTTTACAATTAAAAGGGGTTACCAGGATGTCACCCTAACATTTCTTCCTGCTCCTGTTTCCTTGCTGCTGGTCACAGAGACAATAAACTAGAACCAAAATACAAAAAGGCAACTAATATACTCAGCAAAAAAAGAAACGTCCCCTGACGTTCAACTGTTTTTACTTTCAGTAGACTTAATGTGTAAATATTTGTATGAACACTAAAAGAGTCAACACCATAAGACATAAACTAAAAATGTTTCACAATGTGTCCCTGAATGAAGGGAGGCTCAAAATCAAAAGTACCAGTCAGTATCTGGTGTGGCCACCAGCTGCTTGAAGTACTGCAGTGCATCTCCTCCTCATGGACTGGACCAGATTTGTCAGTTCTTGCTGTGAGATGTTACCCCACTCTTCCACCAAGGCACCTGCAAGTTCCTGGACATTTCTGGGGGGAATGGCCCTAGCCCTCACCCTGCGATCCAACAGGTCCCAGACGTGCTCAATGGGATTGAGATCTGGGCTCTTCGCTGGCCATGGCAGAACACTGACATTGCTGTCATGCAGAAACTCACGCACTTTTTTGCCACTCCTGTCTGGTCCAGCGAAGGTGGGTTTGTGCCCATAGGCAGCGTTGTTGCTGGTGATGTCTGGTAAGGACCTGCCTTACAACAGGCCTGCAAGCCCTCAGTCCAGCCTCTCTCAGCCTATTGCGGACAGTCTGAGCACTGATGGAGGGAGTGTGTGTTCCTGGTGTGACTCGGGCAGTTGTTGTGGCCATCCTGTACCTGTCACGCAGGTGTGATATTCAGATGTACCGATCCTGTGCAGGTGTTGTTACACGTGGTCTTCCACTGCGAGGATGATCAGCTGTCCTTCCTGTCTCCCTGTAGCGCTGTCTTAGGCGTCTCACAGTGTGGACATGGCAATTTATTGCCCTAGCCACATCAGCAGTCCTCATGCCTCCCTGCAGCATGCCTAATGCACATTCACGCAGATGAGCAGGGACCCTGGGCATCTTTCTTTGGGTGTTTTTCACGGTCGGTAGACAAGTCTCTTTAGTGTCCTGCGTTTTTAGAACTGTGACCTTAAATGCCTACTTTCTGTAAGCTGTTAAGGTCTTAACGACCATTCCACAGGTGCATGTTAATTAATTGATTATGGTTAATTGAACATGCATGGAAAACATTGTTTAAACAATTTACAATGAAGATCTGTAAAGTTATTTGGATTTTTAAAACATTAATGTTGAAATACACAGTCCTGAAAAAGGAAGTTTCTTTTTTTGCTGAGTATATAAGAAAACCCTGAACAAGTAACATACTGTAGTTTGTAAAACAAACTCAAATAATCTTGAGCATCTGGACTAAGAGTGTAAACTAAGAGAAGGGTCAGAACATAGGGGAAGTCACATCCCTTCCAGAACAGGTGAGTCTTGTTTTGTTTTTTTTTTTTTTAATGAATTGAGTTGGCTGATCTCATTAATTTTAGGAGGGAACAGAAGTACAAAGGGGAAGAGAAAGCGAAGAAGGCCAAAGTGGAGGCGGAGGAATAAAATAAAAGAAAATCTGAAGGAAAAAGGCTTGACTGAGGAGGACATGCAGGGCTGAGCTGTACAGAGAAGGTTGATCAAGCACATTGATCCCACAAAGAAGTGGGAAAAGATAAAGAGCAAGATGTTCTAAAGCCTGGGTGCTATAGAGCTTATGCCTCTGTCACCCACACAGCACAGATTAGTCTGAGGCACAATGAGAAGGCCAGAATCAGTGGACCTTAGTGGGCAAACAGAAATGTAGTGATGGCGAAGGTTACTGTTGTAGTCTGGTGCAAGGCCATGCAGAGGTTTATAGATCATTAACAGAATTTTTCATTTAATCCAATAAAACACAGGGAGCCAGTGAAGGGAGACTAGGATGGCTATGATATGCTCGCTGTTGTGGGTTTTTTGTAAGGACTCCTGCTGCAGAATTTTGAATTAACTGCAGGTGTGATAACAGATTAGGAGGGAGTTACAGTAGGCATTGTGGGTTGTAATAAAAGCATGGACAAGTTTCTCAGCATTGGAAAAGCAAAGGAGGGATATGTTACTTCCACCTTCATAAGAATGTTTTTTAATGCGATTTACAGATATAGGCAGAATAAAAAAGGGAGGAATCAAAAATGACACCAAGATTCCTAGCAGAAGAATGTGGGCTATGTGGAATTCATCCAACAGCAACATTCCAATCCATCCATTTTCAATTCCACTAAAACCATTCGGGGTCATGGTAGGCTGGTACCTCTCCTAGCACCAGCTACACTGAATCTCGATACGTCAGGAAAGCTGTGTGTGGATTACATCTTAAGAGAAACTGGGTTGTGCAGCAAGACAACGACCCCAAACGCACGTCTTTCTACCAAAGAGTGGCTGAAGAAGTCGTCCTGACCTTAAGCCAACAGAAATATTGCGGAAGGACCTGAAGTGTGCAGTTCATTTGAGAAAACTCTACAAAATCTCAGAGTTGAGGCAATTCTGAATGGAGGAATGGACTAAAATTCATCCAAGCCGACATGCAGGACTGATTAAGAACTACTGGAAACTTTTAGATGCTGTTATTGCTACAAAAGGGGGTTACACCAAATACTAAGAGCAAAGGTTCACATACTTCTGCCACTCAAGGATATGTAAAAACTGGCTATTTTCCTCAATAAATAAATGACCAAGTATGATGTTTTTGCTCATTTGTTAGTTGGGTTCTTCATTTCTCTTTTGAGGACTTGTGTGAAAATCTGATGATGTCTTAAGTCATATTTATGTAGGAATATAGAACATTCTGAAAGGTTCACTAACTTTCAAGCACCTGTAGGTACAGATTCACAGACTTGTCCATACTAAAGATTTTAACTTAATATGTGCCACTACAGGGAGCGAATGTAGTGATTGGAAAAGAGAAGCGACATGTACCCACCTCAGCTGGTTGAACAACAGATGCACCACTGCATTTTCAATCATCTGCAGGAGCTTGGTGTCACATGCCGATACCCCTGCCTGGGGAGTGTTTCAGTAGCTCTACAGTGACAAGACCAAGAGTTGTGCTGTATACCCATTCCGATACACTTTAATCTTGAAAATGTTGTATGGACTGAATCTGCATGACCATTCTATACGGAATTTATCCATCCATTTTCAATTCCACTTATACAGTGCAGTGCCATGGTAGGCTGTTGCCACTGCTCCTACCAGCTATACTGAACCTAGATATTTTCCACTTGACATAGTACTCGATTACAAAAACCTTTAAGGATTTCTTGGGACTCCTCCATGGGGGGCACCTTCTCAGACGCCGACCTGATCCGCTTATCTTACTGTCAGTACGTGTGTCTATTGATAAAAATGACAACCAAAAGTCAAATTAAACGGCAGATTAACCACAGAATGAAGGGGCTATTTTGAAAATGTCTGCAATTAGAAGCTCGTCTGAAATGTACACTAGCGGTAGGGCTGTCACACGATTTTTAGACCGTCAGTTGTCTAGGATGGGGGCTTCATTTCAAACTGAACCCCTCTGCGCAAAAGCAACATCTGTGCCCCGAGGTAACGCGCAGCCAGAGTGCTTCCTCCCACGCAGAAGACAGCGCGCCCGCGCCAACTCCAGCAGGATGCGCTCCGACGCTGAGGAAATTCCTTGCCTGTCCCTTCATTTACTGTTAAAGGGTAGTGCAGTCAGCGGACCCCCACTTTGGGGATGCACGAGACGAAGCGTGCCGCTTGAGGTGGCTGCGGAGTAATGCGCGTGCACAACTGCACCACCTCGGCTCATGCACGTACGTACGCGTGCGCCGACCGCCTTCCAGCTGAGACGCCCCACCACCACCTCCCTTACCTGCCCCTCTTGCCGTTTTTTATTTTTTCCCTTCACGTAACTTACCTCGACGTTCACGACGACGACCGGGAGTTCTGTCTTCAGATCGATGGTGAAGGGGGAAGTCAACTGCGCGCGTGGTCGGGCTCCCGATGCGCTCTCGGCGGTTTCCGGGTTTTTGCGCGAATCGCCAACGTCATTGCTACAGGTTCAAACAAGAGCCCAGCCGGCGAGCCGCAGAATAACTATAAAAGGAAGCGAGCTGTGCGCGTGAACAAAGAGGAAAAGGTGTCATCACCTCGTAGCGGCAGAGGCGGCAGTACTGCCGAGCAGAGAAATGAGGAACCTGTGCCTGGGTGGGATGTCCGCTGAGCGGAGACTGCTCGAAACCGATAGCAGACTCGAGAACGAGGCGTCCCCAGGGCGAGCGAAGCCGCTAAGCAGCAAGTTGTCGATTTCGAAAAAGCGCACCCTCGGGTCACAAAGTGCACACGTGTGTTATGTAAAGAAACGTGGAGGCTTACTGCGCGCTTGTTCCGTCAGATAATTGGCAAGGGGCCTGTTGAAACTGAGGCGGTACGGGGAACCGGCAGCTGTTTTATAAGAACTTGTATGGGACACCGCTGTCACTTGCCTGCCGGGCGTACTGAGTCCTGTTTAACCAAAGGGGTCCGACTATCTGATGCAACTTTGACATGGCCAGGAGGAAGGGGCACCAGTGGCTGCAGGTTTTCACTCCAATCCTTTTCTCAGTTAGTAACCCGTTTTTGCTGCTTATTAACTTATTTTGAATTTATTTTATTTGACAAGCTCTTGAAGACTCGGCCCCTTAATTGTTTCTTTTTCCTTAATGAACATCCAAACAATAAGGAAATGCAAAATGAGCCCAAACATGACCAGCAAACTGTGTGCATCATACAATATCTGAAAATAAAGAAAGAGGAAGGTCTCAGGAATGTTGATCTGCTCAGGTCCCTAGTACTCTTAGAAAAGAGAAAATCAACTATTTTGGAAATGTATGCTATTACACAATGAGAATAACAAGCCATGGAATTAAAGAACGGGTTTAATGAACAACAAGAATCAGAGCCTAAATAAGCAAATGGTTGGAGTTTGAGGCCTTGAGTTAGTTTATCTCATTTCACATTTCATTTCTGTTTGGGTGCCAGTAAGGAAAGAAATTAAGCAATTCAGAAGAATGATGAAGAAATTCAGGGGAACAAATCTTAAAAAAAACAAGTCAATTAAAATGAATTCAAAAGATGTTCATTAGCAGCAAAAACAGTTCTCTAATTGAGAAAAGGATTAGAGTGAAAACCTGCAGCCACTGTGGCCCTTCAAGGCTGGAGTTGGGGACCCCCTGGCCAGGAGCCATAATCGGAAGCACTGGTGTGGCTCAGAGGGGGCTGACAGGAGTTGCATTAATAAAATGAACCCCCATCTCCATTAGAGGGGTGGCACAATTTAGAACTGCTGCTTTATCACTCAATGGACTCAGGTTTGATCCCCCTGTGCGTTTCCCATGCATAAGTCTAGTTTGCCTGTCCTCCTGGGTCTTCATTTATAAAGCTTATTTATACAAAAAAAAAAGGTTAGAAATTAGGGTTGCTACCTTTAATGTGGGGAAATGTTGAACAAACCTCCATATGGAAGTGATGTGACTTTATTGAAAGACAATAAATGGGCAAGGTGTCTGGGAGGGGTGGTCCCCAGTGGGATTAAAGCGTGAGTCATTTAAAGTGTAATGTGTACGAAAATGCAGTATACAAATCGTCTTGCTACAGAACAATTGTAAATATGTACGCAACCCACATGAATATTAGGATTTATAAAAGAAAACCTGAGAGGGTAACATGCACATATTTATGGAAACTCTGACCCATAGGCAAGGAACGTTTCAGAGAACGTGGGAAATGACAACACCCTTGGTAGGGTAATGCAAGCAAATCAGCAGGTTAAATGGCGGCTCGCGCAAGTAATAATTAATGTCACCAAGCAGTTATTATAATGCATGTTGATGTGACAGACACCTCGAAAGTGATGTATATGATATATAGACTGCATTTTAATTCCCCACCAAGAGGGTCAATGTTGCATATTTGCATTTAAAAACAATTTCAGTTTTCCGTCAGTTTATATAAATAGGCTACTTCTTGTCACTTCTCAGGGAACTGGCTGACAGGTCAATAAATATCTCAGCCAAGCTTCAGTCCATCATGCTTGCTGTGCTGGATGCCGTTAACTGACCGGAAAGGCACTACATCCAGTTTTCGGAAGATATGGGTGCACATACATAAAACCTAACTTGTTTTTGACAACATAAAAAGTCAATAATTGGAACAATTTACTGCACTCATATTGCAATAAGCGAGAATGAAGGAGTGACATTCTATTAACACACAAGTCATATGTGATGCCAAGATGAGACTTGACAAATGTTGTGTCTTGGTGACCCAGGTCAACCCATGATTAATTTATTTTGAGGCAAATTAGATTTGACAGACGTGACGTGCGTGGTGGCTGGATTATTGGTAAGATAACTGGCTGAACCCTTAGTTTTTCATATGGCCTGTACTTTTCATTGTACCAGCACGTACTAGGTCAGAGGTGGCAAACTCCAGGCCTAGAGTGCCGCAGTAGCTGCAGGTTTTTATTCTTACCATCTTCTTAATTATTGACCAATTTGTGCTGCTAATTATTTCTTTTAATTAACTTGACTCAGGCCCCATAGTTGTTTCTTTTCTTTAATTAGCAGCCAAACAATAATGAGACACAAAAGTCACCACATGACCAGCTCCCCTGTGCCCATTACACAATATCTGAAATTAAAGAGAGGTGATGGTCTCAGTAAGGTTGATCTCTCAGGTCACCAAAACATTTTGATGGTACTCTTAGAACAGAAAAACAACAGTTTTCGAAATGTGTGCTGTGGCAGAATGAGAGCAGCAACAAGCCATGGAATTAAATAACGGGTTTAATTAACAGCAAGAATTGGCTTCTCATTAAGAAAGTGACTGGAGTGAAATTGGTTGGAGTTTGAAGCCCTAGTTCAGCTGGTCATCTGTTAGCTCGTTTCACATCTCATTTCTGCTTGGCTGTCATTTAATGAAGAAAGGAATCAATTCAGATGGCTGAACTCTTCTAACAAGGCTATTAAAGTGATGGTGAAAAAGTTAATTAGCAGTGAAAACTGGTCACTGATTAGGAAAAGGGTTAGAATGACAACCTGTAGCCACTGCGGCACTCCAGGTCTGGAGTTCACCACCACTGTACAAGGTAATAATGGCTACCCGCTCACACTTTTCCCAGACCCCCAGAATGGAGCCAAACACGTTCTGGAGCTTTGCGACTGCTTGAGCTTGATAACATGCTCCACAGATGGCTGTTTTAGGGCAACGTTCAGGGTGCGTTCACGTGCCCATGTTTACAAGGTGATTATGATTTATAAAGGGTAAAGTGCTTAGAAATGTGTGCATATCATTTTTTGCAAGACACATTTTCTCTTTTTGACATGTACATATTTTCATGCTATATAGATAGATGCCACTTTTTGTCCCCAGGGGGAAATTTAGCTTTTTAGAGAAACTCAAGTGTGTTCTTTAACTTGCCTGAAGTAGGGGCCTGAGCTGCCAGAAAAGCTTGCTTATTGTAATGTTTTCAGTTAACCAATAAAAGGTGTCACTTTGCTTCACTCCTCATTGCTTATAGACACTCAATAAAGTAAGTATAATAAACAAACAAAATACACACCAAAATATCTAAAAGGAGAAAAAACAATCTGACTTTGCTTAAGAGCAGTCCCAGTTCCAGTGAGACATTATAAAGGCATGTTGCTGTTGGTATAAAGGAGCTATCATAGTGTTTTTTGGCATATTTTTGCTGAATAATTCATTGGCTGAAAATACTCAATGCTAGTATGTCAGAGATGATGATGATGATAACAATAATAGTTGTAGTATTGTCACGAGTACAGTGAAATTCTGCCTGACCAACATGCAGCCTACCAAGAACTTCCTACACCGTGATAGTAAACTTGTATTAGTATGTGACATACTTTACACTTTCTGTGTCCCTATAGAATATATTGTTACAATATGGAGGTGTGACAGATGGAGCAATGGAATCAGCCACTTTACACCAGGCTGATAGTGAGGCCGGTAAAGAATCATCAGATTCTTCTGTGGCTGCTTCCACTATGATACTCGGGTCTTAAGCGGCGGCACAAGCTCCAGCGGCTTCATCCCTTTATCCACTCATATGTGCCGGCCAGCTTCTCTTCACTCCATTCTGTCTGGGTCAGAAGCAACTCATAGGCTACACGTTTCCCAGCTCTGTGAGCTGACCCAAAGCCAGGGTCCAAATCTTAGGCTCAACAGTGGCCATGCATCAGGGTCAAAGGGATTTATCAGATGGAAGACAAAGTATTCTCTAAGTGATGTGTCTGCTCCCTCCTTCTCATGCTGCTCATGGGGCTTTTTTTTTGGTTTATAGATGGCTTCTCCATGTATTCCTTCCCTCTTGTATAGGTCTCGACCGCCTGAGGAATATGCCCCTCTCAGGTCTGACTCCAGGGAGATACAATAGGCAGAACATATTGGGTTGCTAAGGAGGCGATAGAGTGCTGTGTGCCTGCTGTGTCCCTGACTCAGGTTGGGATGGTTTGCCTGTGTGTTTAGCTTAATGGTCTAATACACTGGAGAACCAATAATGGAGGAGGCCCAAAGGTGCAGATGGATGTTGGCTTCACTTAAAGAGAACTCTGCCTAAAAAAGCAAACCTAATGGATGTGGTTTATAGTGACTGCAGATAGAGTGTGGCTTAAGTGGATTGGGCTGACGTGTTTTGCTGGGCTGATTGGTCTGTTCTCGTCTAGATTGTTCTAATGTTCTAATATAAAGCATTCACATTGGGGTGCCAAACTGGAGTCACACTTATCTGAGTAAATCTTTTATTCTTTATAGGAACAAAAAACAATGACAAAACACAGTTTCTTAATAAATTATAAAAAAAGCAAATAAAATAATCCAAAAACCAACAATGAAACTTTACACTTGACACTCACACAACCCATACAGTTATAGGGTAAGAAAGTCCATTTTAAAGTTGTACTTCATATACAGTAAAACAGAAAATGCAATAAAAAAGTCTTAGCACAGGTTCTGTGTGCTTACTTTACAGCTTAATCAATGAGTGTACCCTGCAACTGACTGGCACCCTGTCTAGATTTTGTTCTTTAAAACTGTAGTGAAGGATGAGGCAGGGCTAGAGGCGGAGTCTGGAGAAGGGTTTGTTGTTTTTCTTCCAGGTTGATATTTTCCCAATCCATGGGCAGAAGAGAAGCACAGACATGCGACAGCATCTCATCTCTCATCGTTCCCCTCTGCATCGGACAAACTAGCTTCCTCAAAATACATATTACACCCACACATTTGACAACATGTAAAGAAAATCTTTACCATAATGTGTCATTCCACCTTACTGAAAGAACAAGTGACTGTGCGTCTGTATAATATCTGTGTGTCTGACTGGTTACTGTGTCTCCTATTATGGGCCATTTGGTATGGTATTCCAAAAAGCGATGTTAATAGTTGTGTTGCACCATCTGTTGGAATGAAAAATGCCATGCTATTACTACATGCATTACAAAATACATTCCAAAATATGGTCCACTGCAAACTTAAATTTCAACCCAAGAAGAATTAGAGAACTCAACAGGGCTGCCCTGCAGGACTACAGCACCCAGTATGCCCTGCGGGTGTCTGTGTGGGACTCCTAACCTGGGTAGGTTGCCACCCAGTGTTTTAGTGAAGAAACCAGCATGAATAAATTGTTTTCCTCTCTCCTTCCATTATAATGGCCTCCTGGCAGGGTAAAGATCTATGTTTGGTCCCGGCCAGGATGCCAGTCCTTGTGTGCCATCCATCACACAGTATATAACAGATAGATAGATAGATAGATAGATAGATAGATAGATAGATAGATAGATAGATAGATAGATAGATAGATAGATAGATAATATAATTGAGGGATGAAAATATAAAAAAGTTTAAAATGCAAATAAGTCTCCTTCAGATGTGAGACTTGTTAGATGACCTCAAAGACGGACGCTCTTCTGGTTATGATAGAAACCAGGTGGGCGGACCCTGGAAATAATGTCAAGGGAGGAGACTATCAATCTTTCTGTCTGCAGAAGGAGAAAAAAAGAGGCCATTATAACACAGCTGGCGGAAAACTACCATCACCAAGCTTCTTAAACTGTCTCCTATGCACATGCATAGATAGGTAGACAGATAGTCATTTGTACAAAATAACAAAAATATAAGTATCACAATATTTTTAAACCATTATTAACCCTCCTCTATTGTGTTTCTGGTTTGGATGTGACACTTGGTGTCATTGCTCTAGTGCCAGGCTGCTCTGCTGTGTATGGAATAGTCATCTCGTATAAAAAAGCATTGGAATCATCGGATGGAAAGATTCTCTGATTATACTGGACAGCCAGCACAGACTTCGCTATGGAAAACCCATGAACAGGTAGGTGGCCAGTTGACTGAGATCTCCGGCGGGGAGATGTGGCTTTTTGGACAGTTAATAAAATTCTATCTATTGGCTTCTAATTAAGAAATTGAGATAGCAATAAAACGTGAAGCTACTGTAGCACTCCATGACTGAACATGAAGAGCCCTATTCCATGCCATGTTTCCTATCTCAGCTACTTACAGTATACTACCCATAAAAGGTTTTGATTAGCTCATGCAAGTGGAAATTTCACAGTACACTGTGTGCATGATAATAAAGAACTTATAAACAATGTAAAGGTTTATCCATAAACTCGGATGACCAGAGAGTCCTTAGGCTGACCTTTACACCATTATGATGGTGACGTGTTGTGCACTTCTAGTGGGTTAACAGCAGCTCAAAACAATGGTGCCCATAAATGACGGAATGGTGCGGAAAACAAAAATAATTTTACTATTTTAATAGCTTTCACTGAAAATGTTATATTTGAATTCGTAATAGTTCACAACCATCAAAGAGACCAAAAAACTTCAAGCATAGGACTAACATGAAAAAAATAAATAAAATAAATCATAAACATTCTGCATTGAGCTCCACAAGGCACTGTATGCTTTTGTACATTCCACAAAGGTTTGTTCAAAAGCTCTTGTGTCTTCCTTTTAAGAAGGGAGCTCAACGGCATTGCTTCGAGTTTGAGTTTTTTTGAGAGTATTTATTTCATTTTCTTTGATTACTTCTGCTCTATTCTTATATTGTGTTTTCTGTAATTGTGTATTGGGACATTTTTTCATTAGAATTGCCTTTTGGCAACTCCTTTCTCTTCTGAGCACCTTTTTTGTTAATCCTTTTTTGTTCAAATTAATGTTTTACTTTGTATTGCCTTTGGTTCACATGCTGGAGTTTTCTCTAACTTGTGAGGCATTTTTTGAACATTTAAGTTTATTTGTGAATTTTTGCATCCAATCAGGGGCTTGCTACATCTACACCTGTAGTGTGGAGTAAGCTGGACTAGGTGAGCCTCATGTGGGCTGGTCTGTGAAGGCCCCAGGGCCTACTAGGATTAATGTGAAGACCTCATATTAATTAACTTTTGTCATGCCTCAGATGCCATCAAATAACACCAGGGTTAATTAACCTAACATACGTCTTTGATAATATAAGAGGAAAACCTGTAAAAAGATAGACAGAACATGAAAATTGCACAAGAACAACAAAACATGTATGGGATTTAAGAACCCAGAATACTGGATCCCTGAAGTGGCAACATAAACCACAGTGCTACTATACCATAAAATCACTGAAAAATGAAACTATGATGCAAGTGATGGAATGGAAAAATTTTTAAGAAGAAGGAACAGAAGACATTACATTTATATAGTGATTTTCTCACTATTCAAAGTGCTTTATATAGTCAGTGGGAAGCCACTTCAACCCCCACCAATGTGCTACATCCAGCTGGATAATGAATAGGCACCCTCTTGTAGCAGTACGCTCACCAAATATTAACTATTAGAAAAATAAGAAATTTGACAAATGAGAGACCATCATTCAGCCCATCAAGCCAGGTTTGTTTAGCTAATAGCTAAGCTGTTCCAATATTTTATCCAGATTCTCCTTAAAGGTTGTCAAGGTTTCTGCTTTCACTTCATGCCTCGGAGGTTTGTTACAGAGTCCCACTACTCTTTGTACACAGAAGTGCTTCCTTACTTCAGCCTTAAATGTACTTCCCTTTAATTTCCACTGAGAGAGATGATTAGAGGGCCAGAATGACCAGGTTGTGATGGGCAAATTAGTCTGATCTGATATACAGGGGTGGGTGGCAAAAGTAGACATGGAAAAAGACATGCAGGTTATGATAACTGCAATAGCTTTATTAATCAGTAGCTTTATTAATTCAAAAGAATGTCACAATGGCACAGTGCACTTAAGTACCATCTCGTAAGTGCTCAAACTGCTGCCCTTGCATACTCACAACTGTAAAGCTACTTTTACCCACCCCTGTATTCAGATCTTTTATAACCTGTTATGTATATGTAAGAATTTAAGACTAAATATAAGATCTATTAAATGTTAAAAATAATTGCATTGAATATGTGATGTGCCTGCACCTTGGTATTAAGGCGCACATTACTGCTGGAACTTGTTACACACATAAAATTATGGAAGTTTGATAACTGCTGCATTTGTGTCTGTCTTTATTAATATACTAATTTACTGTTGGTTTAAATGTAAAAACACAACATAACCACAGAGAGACAGCACCTTGGTTTTATGTTACATCCAAAGGACAGTGCCATTTTTACAGCACAGTGTCCCCATCACGGCAGCACGGTGGTGCAGTGGTAGCGCTGCTGCCTCGCAGTTAGGGGACCCGGGTTCACTTCCTAGGTCCTCTCGATTACCTGTTTGAAAGTGCAGGTGGCATGGCTGCTGGCTAACCTGAAGGCACTGTTTACTACTGTATTAGTACATTTTTGTGTTTTCTGATCCGGATGACTCAATAATAAAATGCTTATGTGCACTATGATATGACAACATTCTTGCAGCTGAACATTACCCTGCGTGTCACAGTGAATCAACAGTGAAATTGAGCCGAACAAGAAAACAGCTCATATGCTGTGTGAAACTGACCGTTGAGATACATGAATATGTGTTTATTCTGTAAATCTGTTAAGTGTTTTTTTTCCTTCTGGTTACAAAGAGTGAAACATCAAAAAGAATTTGTATCACATGGCAGCAAATGGGAGGCTATAACTGCTCACATGTTCACTGACAGATGTGGCATACAAGGCACATGATGTCAGATGAGAAATCAGCCGATGAAGGCTATGCAGTATTCATCATAGCGACTCTATTTGTTTCTCCAGAAAGTTAAAATATGATCAAAGTCACACCTATGGGTGTATGGTTACCACTTAACTGATCTATCTAATAAGTTAAAAAGTGTACATACACACACAAAAAAAAAATGCAAAATTCTGGTATTTTTGAAAATAAATGGCCCCTCTAGACATAACTGAGAACTCACAAACATCTTATGAAGTATTCTTGATTAAATCTTCTAATTGGCATTCTGTTCTTTTGGCCAGGCAGTGATCAATCGAGATCCTTCATGAGTTCCTAAACAAGACCATGGAGGACTAGATTCTATATTGGATGATGGGGAAACTCACTGTAATATTAGATACATTTATGAGGAAGGGCCCAGAATTAATGGAATTGTTAAAAAATATATAAAATGTACAGCAATTCCCTTTTAAAACTTTCTCTGAGATGCAATACACTTATCCCAGTGTTTCTTCTATTCCTGGAAACATTTCCAGTACAGAAGATGTTACAGTGTCTAGTGTCCCGTGCAATTTTTTTCCTGAATTAATAACATGGTAGCAAATCATCTTCCCTTCAGTCTCATTTTTAATTTTGGGAAGAAAAAAACGTTCCACGCACCTACCTGAATGGGTCACTTCAAATTGGGCCCAGTGTGCTTCCACGCATCCGGCGACGCTTCAGCACCACACCAGTTCCGATCCTCAACAGGCCTGACCTGACTGGCTCTCTAACGGTTTTAACTCTTCTGGGGATGAAGCTCCCAAACGCTTTCCTCCATCCCATCATAATGCGAGCAGCCTTCCTATGGGCAGCTGCAGCAGAGCTACTCCCACAGAAAGGAGTCCTGTCTATCGTCTGAGAGCTACGTAAAGTTTTTTTTACAGTGGCTGGAGCCACAAACCCCCATGATTTCCCTGCAAGTCGGAGGACTGCTTGCAGTGCCGGATGCAGTTTAATGTCAGACCCAGGACCTACGTAACATCTGGCTGCGGCAGAGAGATGGTCATTTCTGGAGGGCGGGTCTGGACCGCATGTCTGCCTTGGGGGCTGCCAACCAAGAGCCCAAGCTGTTCTGTCATGTGGTGGGTGTGGCAATGCGCTGTACCAGTGCGTGCTCCCCAACCTGACCTGACCAAAAAAAAAAAAAAAAAACAAAACGCACAGAGAGAGAGAGAGAGCTGTTGGATTCGGCAAGAGTGAAGCAGCAACCATATTGGTTTTGTTCAAAAACTCGTTAACTGATAATGCGGTGTGTGTAGGTGTGCTGTCATTAGGCAAAATGTAGTTTACAGTGCGCCACTGCTCTGTACATTTTTTTTCCTGATGCTTTCCCGCAGATTCTTCAGCATTTCAGTGTAATTTTGCCGATTATTAGTCTGTTCACAGGGAAACACTTTAATAACAAGTCTGTTAATGTCAAAAATCGAAATTATTGTTGTTTTGATGTTCAATATGACCTGACATGCTGTTTTCAGCTTGTAGAAAAAAATGACCAAAATCACACACACGACTGTAAAATAAATGTCAGAAATACACATTTAGCAGACTGATTAACAAGATTGTATGCATGTAATACCTAGCAGCATGGTTGATAACTACACCTTACTTCTATGCTATTGACTGATGGTGGGAATTTATGGCTACCTCCACTTACATGTTTTTCGGGGTTCTGAAACATGAGGAGTCCATTTCAATCATTATTTTCACATGTCTCAAAAATCAAAAGTTGATTTTCGTTAACGACTTAGGTTTTCTTTATAAACACAATACCGTTTTGACGGTCATGTGACATCATTTTTCATAGCGATGATCTAATAGAGGAGTTCACACTATATGTTTTCCCTCAGCAGATAAAGTAAACCTTAAGAAACATTTAGGGTTAGCTTATTTGTCAAATAAGTAGGCTCCACTGGTAGGATTTTCTTTTTTGTTTCGACTTTCATTTGCCTTTTACTCTTGAGTATCATGTTGTCCATTTGTTCTTAGTAGACTTGGTTTCTTTTGATCTCACAGTTCTGTTCCTTGCTTTGCCTGACCACATTGTGTGGGCACTTTTACATGTCCTTAACACTCACAACTAATAGAACACCAAACCTATATATGAAAACCAGTGTAATGATTTTAGGGTTTAAAGGTTGTATTTTTGTTCATCTGTTCATTTTGATCATGCTATTATTTTGTATCGTTATTTTTGTGATGTTATCTTGTAACCATTTTGTTGCACATTCTGATTGAAGTATTTGCTATTATTTTGTGTTCTTTTAAAGGAGGAGACTATAATGTTATTGGTAAATGTTCACTTGTGTTACCAAATGATGACCGGAAGTGCAACATGTGATATCATTGCACTGCTAGTATTTAAGATGGCAGCACATAACTGAATATTGTGAATTTTCTTGAGGCACATTTAGCATGTGAAAAACTGATTTAATGAATTAGTATTTTATTTTCAACTTTTATTGTTAGGGTACGTAATGGTTACATCATTTTGCATTTTTTTTTTTAAGTTTTGAACACTGCTTGTTTCAGAGTATGTTTAAATCTCTCATTTCCTTGTTCTGCTACTTGAATTTTTTTATTGTTTTTCTAAACTAGGAGGGATACAGAGAATAATTAGACATATCATATTGCGACTCAAGCACTGTAATAATAAATCCTTTGTGCTTCAGTGTATAGAAAATTAGCCTGTTTTGACAGGGAAATGCTGTTAGGGCTAGAAGAAATGGGTGCATTTCGAACTGTACAAATCCTGGGTCTCAGACTCATCCTACCTTGCATTAGTTGTACAGGTTGGGAGTGGCAGTGTAATGAAATCAGAACACCTGCTTGGTTCATATTAGGCTTCTTAATATCAAATGAATTTCTTTCAAATACAGTATCCCTTTATTGCAACTGTCCTGCAAACATTTTAATGACTTCAGTTTTCTCAATGACCTGCACAATCCCCATATCTCAGCCCATTTCAGCTCCTTTGTAATAGTTTGGAACTGTAGGCTCAAGTTAAAAAATAAGTCAGAAGTACATGATACTATCAAGATAGTTTTAAATAATCCCTAAGAAATGTTTCCAGTACCTTGCTGTACTCATGCCTTGAGTAATTAACCCTGTTCTGGAGGCAAAAAAGGATTACCTCGTGCTAGATTGGTGGACCAAATAAAATGGCCACTAGGTTTATAAACATGTAGAAACTAATTTTGACTTTCCAACTGTAGCAATGAAATCTTGAGAAGAGACTAACCTCACCCTAAGCCTGGAGGTTACAGTGTGATAGGTACACTGGAGCTGGTGAGGTGAGGCCTGTAAATTACCGGCAGGCTTTCATTCCTAACAGTAATTATAGTTTTTGACTTGAATTAGATTTGAAAAAACAACTGCAACAGGAAAATGTTAAGCATTCACTACAAAATTGGAGCAGGCAGATTTGAATGGCAGAGAGAGAGAAAGAATGTGAAAGTGTCATATGTAAATCATGAACAAAAGAGAAAAAGAAAAAAGAATGGTGTTCATGCTTTAGTTTTACTTGCCTCGCTTCATGAAAGTGTTCCTTCAGGCTAAAATACATTACAGAGCCGGCGTGCCAAGACAGGCCGTCATTCATATTGCAAGCAGAGCTTCTGTGCTTGAGGCCTTGTGAGTAAACTGGAAGTCGCCAACTCGCTGATGTCAGCTGCTTTATTTCTGAGCTCTGAGTATTTGTGAGTTCACAGCTGGATCTGTTCACTTTGTAGCTTAATAAAAATTATTTCTTTTTCATTGTGGTTAGAGGTTTTCTTTATCAGTGCAAAAAATGCATATATAAAAACTAGACAAAAAAATTAAATGGGAGTTGTTTTGCTTGCATTTAGCAAAAAAAAATCTGCCAAAGGGGTAAGCAAAATTTACCTGGCAAGATTTTTTAAAGTAAGCTAAATAATCATAAATACAAATTTTTGGATAAGTCAATCATTCTTACAAATAAGGAAAACTAGATTTAATGTCATGACTTAAATACTTTTAACTTGGCTTAAAAGAGAGTTCATTATAGAGTTATAATAATAATAGCTGTTTGCAATGATTGAAACATGATTAAATGTACCACAAATAATCTTTGAACCACCAAATTCAAATTTCTGTAAGATTATAGTTTTATCTGTTTTTAGAGAAAATAAGGAATAGACCCTGATCCAACACTCCAACACTAGACCATAACCAAGGTTTAATAATGAGTGCCAGAGAAAGGAGATCAATACAGTAAGATGAGTCATAATTTCTCAGGCAAGAGCTAACATCAGATGGCAATAACATCTTTAAAAGAGAAAAATAAACTGGTAGTCAGCAGTCACTCCTTGTCAAAAGTATTTAATTTACTGATAACTGATTTTTATTTCCATTCATCTATTTTGCAATATGTTTGAGCATTTTGGTGCTTAACCTAGCAGAAATTAGCACAACGTAGGTACCAACTGATGCATAGGGCACCAGTCCATTGCAGAGCAAATTCATCCACATTCACATATTGTCAGACAATTTAGATTATCAATCCAACCTGCACATATTTGGGATGTGGAAGGAAAACCCATGCCAATTTTGGATATATATATATATATATATATATATATATTATCGTGGATGCCAGGGGCGATGACCCGGCCGGGATGCCTTGGAAGACCTGAAGTGGGCGTGCGCCCATCTGGGACCACGTGGTGGCTGCCTTCCTGGTTGCTTTGGAGGCCACGGGTACAGGGCATGGAAGCCCCACCCTGTAGGGGCTCGTGGTCACCGCCAGGAGGCGCCCCAGTGCCTTGGGGACCTGTTGCCCCAGCACTTCCTGGTGTGGCTTTGGGAAGACTTTGGGAGACACCCGGAGAGCTGCTGGGAGCACAGCCGGCACTTCCACCACGCTGGGGCGTGGCCAAGCGAGGAATGCCGGGAACACCTGGTGCTCATACGAGGACAGGATAAAAGGGGCCGTCTCCATTCATTCGAAGCTGGAGTCGGGTGGAAGCAGGACGAGGCAAAAGAGGAGAGTGGAGGTGGCCCGAAGAAAGGCATTTTGTGGCCAGGACTGTGTGTTGGGGTATTTGTGCACTTTATTGAACTGGGTCTGAGTGACCACTATTTCTGTAAATAGTTGTAAATAAACGTGTGGTGGTGATTAAGAACATGTCCGCCTGTCTGTGTCCAGGCCGGGTTCACATCTGGCGTAGCTGGCAGGATGCTCCGCCTGTTTCAAGGCGGGGACCTGGTCATAACAAATTTGTTGTGGACGGCCCGGCGCAGCAGGGGATCCCACCCATGTACCGCGGGTGCCAGGGGTCCGCAGGAGAGTCGTCTTCCCCTGTCGCGGGCTGGTGGCGTGCATGGCATGACTGCAGCGGTCTCCGACGAGCGCACCGTTGTTGGAGGCGCCCGGGACGGCATTGCGTCCAGAGAGGTCACGCCGAGGACGTTTCCTCGGTTGGACGAGTCCGGGGAGGTGAGTGCCCTGCCTAACGGCAGCCGGCCCTTGGGGGCCGCGTGTGTTTTTGCTTTTCCTGGCAGGGACTTCCCGGATTCACGTCAGTGGCGGCCGCATGCCGGTCTGCGGGGCTCCGGCAGCACGGCGGCAGCCGCAAGGGCCGCGGAGAAGGAGACGCTGCAGCTCAAGGGGCGCCGGCAACAACAGGGCTGCCGGCAAGCACATCGCCACCGCAGAAGCGGAGGCAAGATGGCCGCGGACCAGAAGTCCCTCCCCCTGACAGGCACGCGATTGGACGGTGTGTCTTGTGTGCCCGCCGATGACTGCAGAGAGGTGGGACCAAGGAATGTCCATCACGGGCAGGGGGGAGACCCGATTGGGCCGGAGGAGAAGGCCCACAGGAAGTGGCCGGCGTCGGAGGCTGACAGACAGGTAGGCTCCGCGTCGGTTAACTTCCTGTCTTTGCCGGCTGCTCTGGCGGAGCTGGAGGCGTGCCTTCAGCCCGCGGAGCAGCGTTTATTGCAGATGCTACGTGCCCTCCGGGCTGATGTGCAGGTACTGGAGAGGAAGGCGCTCGCGGCGCTAACGGTGTTTGCGACAACAAGACGGCGCGACGCTGGAATCTCCAGCCGGAGCGGTACGGCGGAGACGGTGAGTAAAGCCGACTCCGTACAGAATGCAGGAGGGTCTGCTGAACATGGCTGTGATGCCAAAGATCAGCTTCGAGTAAGCAGCCCTCCGACAGGAGGTGTGGCGCCGCGGGCTGTATGCGCGGCGAGGGGGGAGTCCGTGAGGACGCTGAATGGACACGGGCTGCTAAGTGCCCCGGGTCCTAGCGCCCTCCGCCCCGAGTCGGCTGCGGTCTCGCACCGCACTGTAGGGATGCAGACGGGAAAGAGGCTTTTTCTTTGTAATAAGGAGTCTCAAACCATCATGGTGTCCCAGAGTGAAAGGGGGAATGAGAGGCTGTGTGCCGATTCCTCCGACAGGAAGGGACGTGGTGCTGGGTGCACCCGTCAGAAAGCTGGCCGCCCTCTGCAGGGGCAGAGGGAAACCTTCAAGTCAGCGGGGATCAACGGACTGAAGGCAATCCCATCGGTGGATTCTCCAGGAGGGACACGGAACCCACGGAGAGGGTGCCGAACAGGCAAGTGCCGGGGTATCGGATGGAGGGGAGAACGCTGCCAGTGCGTGGCATGTGGTGACGCCGGGAGAGGGTGTCTAGGCAGCAGTTCTGCCCCTTGTTTCCTATCTCTTGTAGGACCAGACCCCGGACAGGCAGTAGGGCCCACTTCGTCGGGAACCTGCCCTCAGGAGATGGGCCGCCTGCGGGAAGGACTCTCCGCTGGCGAGGGGGTGCTGCCATGGTAGCCGGAGGCCACGGAGGTGAGAGTGGCTCCTACCAAAGGGGTGCAGAATCCTCAGGTGGGGTGCCGAACAAGTGGGCGCCAGGGTGCCAGTAAGAGGGGGGAGCGCAACCAGGTGAGGCACAGGGGGACACCAACTGGTGGTGTCCAGGTGGCGTCTCCGCCCCTATCCCTGTTGGGAGAACAGGGCCGGACCTTGGTGACCCAGGAGTAGGACCCGCTTCGGGGGTGTGCTGCCCTTGCGGGACGGGCCGCTCCTCCCGAGTGGTCTTCGCTGGCTGTGGGGCAGTGTCGTGGATGCCAGGGGCGATGACCCGGCCGGGATGCCTTGGAAGACCGGAAGTGGGCGTGCGCCCATCTGGGACCACGTGGGGGCTGCCTTCCTGGTTGCTTTGGAGGCCACGGGTACAGGGCATGGAAGCCCCATCCTGTAGGGGCTCATGGTCACCGCCAGGAGGCGCCCCAGTGCCTTGGAGACCTGTTGCCCCAGCACTTCCGCCACACCAGGAAGTGCTGGGGGGAAGACTTTGGGAGACACCCGGCACTTCCGCCACGCTGGGGTGTGGCCAAGCGAGGAATGCCGGGAACAGCTGGTACTCATCCGGGGACAGGATAAAAGGGGCCGTCTCCATTCATTCGAAGCTGGAGTCAGGTGGAAGCAGGACGAGGCAAAAGAGGAGAGTGGAGGCGGCCCGAAGAAAGGCATTTTGTGGCCAGGACTGTGTGTTGGGGTGTTTGTGCACTTTATTGAACTGGGTCTGAGTGACCACTATTTCTGTAAATAGTTGTAAATAAACGTGTGGTGGTGATTAAGAATATGTCCGCCTGTCTGTGTCCGGGCCGGGTTCACAATATATATATATATACATTATTATATATATTTATGTGTGTATATATATATATATATATATATATATATATATATATATATACATAAATATACATA
>JANRMT010062817.1:8504143-8557774 GCA_026402145.1 Polypterus bichir lapradei | reverse complement strand
GCACAACCATTTCTAGGGTTTACAAAGAATGGTGTGAAAAGGGAAAAACATCCAGTATCCGGCAGTCCTGTGGGCGAAAATGCCTTGTTGATACTAGAGGTCAGAGGAGAATGGGCCGACTGATTCAAGCTGATAGAAGAGCAACTTTGACTGAAATAACCACTCGTTACAACTGAGGTATGCTGCAAAGCATTTGTGAAGCCACAACACGCACAACCTTGAGGCGGATGGGCTACAACAGCAGAAGACCCCACTGGGTACCACTCATCTCCACTACAAATAGGAAAAAGAGGCTACAATTTGCACGAGCTCACTAAAATTGGACAGTTGAAGACTGGAAAAATGTTGCCTGGTCTGATGAGTCTCGATTTCTGTTGAGACATTCAAATGGTAGAGTCAGACTTTGGCGTAAACAGAATGAGAACATGGATCCATCATGCCTTGTTACCACTGTGCAGGCTGGTGGTGGTTGTGTAATGGTGTGGGGGATGTTTTCTTGGCACACTTTAGGCCCCTTAGTGCCAATTGGGCATCGTTTAAATGCCACGGGCTACCTGAGCATTGTTTCTGACCATGTCCATCCCTTCATGACCACCATGTACCCATCCTCTGATGGCTACTTCCAGCAGGATAATGCACCATGTCACAAAGCTCGAATCATTTCAAATTGGTTTCTTGAACATGACAATGAGTTCACTGTACTAAAATGGCCCCCACAGTCACCAGATCTCAACCCAATAGAGCATCTTTGGGATGTGGTGGAACGGGAGCTTCGTGCCCTGGATGTGCATCCCACAAATCTCCATCAACTGCAAGATGCTATCCTATCAATATGGGCCAACATTTCTAAAGAATGCTTTCAGCACCTTGTTGAATCAATGCCACGTAGAATTAAGGCAGTTCTGAAGGCGAAAGGGGGTCAAACACCGTATTAGTATGGTGTTCCTAATAATCCTTTAGGTGAGTGTATATATACATTATATATATACATACCCCCCCCCTCCCCCATATATACTGCTCAAAAAAATTAAAGGAACACTTTGAAAACACATCACATCTCGATGGGAAAAAAAAATCCTGCTGGATAACTCTACTGATAAGGACTGATATGGTAATGTGTTAGGAACAAAAGAATGGAAATGAAAATTATCAACATACAGATCGCTGAATTTAAAAACACCCCGAAAATCAAAGCGAAAAAATGAAGTGGCAACCGGGCGAGTCCATTTTGCCGAAATTTTATTGCAGTAACTCCAAATCATTCTCAGTAGTTTGTATGGCTCCCACATGCTTGTAGTAGTAGTAGTAGTTTATTTATATAGCGCCCTTCACAGACAAAAGGTCACAGATCGTTGAACAGCAAACACAGAACATGCATGCCTGACAACGTCCTAATGAGACGATGGATGGTGTCCTGGGGGATCTCCTCCCAGAACTGGCCTGCCTGCCTGCTGGAGGTCATTTTCTAGGCTCTGGCAGTGCTCATCCTGTTCCTCCTTGCCCAAAGAAGCAAATACCGGTGGGTCCTGTTGATGGGTTAAGGACCTTCTACAGCCCTGTCCAGCTCTTCTAGAGTAACTGCCTGTCTCCTGGAATCTCCTCCATGCCCTTGAGACTGTGCTGGGTGACACAGCAAACCTTCTGGCAATGGCTCTTATTGATGTGCTATCCTGAAGAAGTTGGACTACCTGTGTGTATCTTGGATGGGGTGCCTTTCCTTTGAAGGGCACACTCAAGCATACACCCACACTCATTCATCTAGGAACCAAACCCACACTGGCACGCAAAGAATGTACAAATTTTAAACAGATCAGACCAGGATTCAAACTAAGTCACCTAGAGGTGTAAACAGCAGTCCAAACCACAGTGCTGCCTCTGTATTATTCTACAAAAGGAAATTCACTGGGTCTTCTAAGCTTCTTGTAAATGAATGAAAAGCGACAACAGAATATTGAACAAGTCTTTCTATTCTTATTCCTGCAGAGGCTCTTGCCTTGGTCCTGAAGAGCTTTGCTTTGATTCCCGTAAAGAACTCTCACTTTTGCTCTTCAAAGGAAGCATTCAGATCTTTACTCTGGCCCACCAACACATCGATACAGGCTCAGCTGTGCCTTAGATGAATTAGTAGACTTTGAACTCTGAAGGGTCATTCCCAGTCCTCAGCCATCCTTTTTTAAATTCTTTTTTCAATTTTCTGCTAAAAAACAGTTGCTCTTTCTCTCTTTTTTTAAAAAGGTAGTTACAAGGAGACAATTATTTCTTGGATTATTCTATATTTTGTACTTACAGGAGATAAATCATTTGGAAAAAATCCAGGCAGCTCTGGAAGGAAGGCAGGAACCAGTCAAGGATAGAATACCAGTCCATTACAGCACACATTTGCATGTGGTGTTTACTATTACATGGCAAACATAATTCAACAAGTAATAAAGCTTGTCATTAATGTGTTTATCTTTAATTGTATTTATTGTTCACTAGTCATGACAAAGGCTAACTCTAGTAACAGTATTGTAAATCATGATTTTTATATATTTTATCAATCTGTTTAGTAGACCCACTATTCACATTTCAGTGTTGTCTTGGGTCTATCCAAGTAGCATCAGCCAGGAAGCAGAAGCTAGCTCAGAACAGGATACTGCAAAGTGCCTTCACACTCACATGCATGAAGCCAATTTGGAGTCTCTGAAATCTGATTGATTGAAGGTGAATGGCTGCCCTGGAGCAGCAACTTTGACATAGTTTCAGTAACGACAGAACCCTGGCAATTTTATATCTTCCCTCCTCATTCTCCATGACTAAACCTATACTGATACTCTGTATGAACAGTCCTACAACTTAACCAAGAAATGTCAGTTTTTCTTATGCAGACAGAGTGCATGCATATAAGATCCTTCTGATTCCCCAGATCAGACACCTTAGATATTACATATGAACCACTCTCAATGCAGCTGAGGTATCTGGATTTGTTAAATCTTGGCTCTTTCTGTTACATCTAACACAGTATAGGTCTTCACTGCACACTAGTCCAGCTCTAATTATTTTCTTTCACAGTTCTGGACACTCTGCCTTGTTTTGCCATGCTCATATTATTTTTTATGGTATTATGTAAAGTAAAGAGGAAGTTATCACTTAGTCATATGACTGTTATTTATCAAAAGGAGACAGCCTTTGAAAGTAGCACTGGGTAGCTTCAGGCTTAATCAACTTGAACCGCAGCATGAAAGAAGATATTCTACAATAGAGATCTCAAACTCAAGTGAGTACACATTTTTGTTTCAGCTAAATTTGCTTAATTAGATATCAATAATAGAGCACAGCTTTAATGTCTTAATGTTAGTTCACTCACATGTTAAGATCTTGAAACCCTAATCACATGTTGCAATATTGGTGTTTCCTCCCCATTTCCATCTTCCAGATAACAATGCAATGTAAATAAACCAAAACCAAAAGGTAACCAAAAGCCAATTTTCTCTCATCTGTACCTGTATTCATGCAGAAGTATCTGTTGGAATAAAATACCTGCAAAGAAGACAGAAAAGTAAAGGAATGAAAATTCTAGTCATGATCTCAAAATAGAAAAAAACTATGAAATTTGGTGTTGCTGAATGGCAACACTAATAAACTGTAACATTAAATAATGTACTTCATTAATACCAAACATTGTTTTCTTATTTATAAATTTCATGAAATGCAAACCAGTAGCTACTGTGGACCCCATGGAATTGACTTTGAGACCCATAGAAAATCCATTTTATTATTTAGCTATGTCATGCCATTTTCATTAAGTTAGCCAGTGTCATAATTCTTGGTTTTCATCTATTAAGATTGTTTTTGTACAGTTGTGTTAATAGTTAATATTTGTTATCTTTAAAGTTATTAGAATAATGTAATTGCAGCTGCACTTTAGAATGGGTTTTTCTTATAGGTGTCATCATTTTGCCACTCATGTGGCCACTAATGTCGTGCCATTATGACACAGTTACTATAAAAGGTGGTAATGTGGGCATCCAAGCTTCTAACTAAAATCTAAAACCTCTTGTGCATTGTAAACATTCACCATGTAAATGTAAATTCTGCTAGTATCGGCTTCAAATTCATACAAGCCCTTTGATCATTGACTTTTTCTCTAACTTTATTGTAATTTTGAAGATCTGATTTCTTAGGTCTTTCTGATGCCAAATCACTTGCCTGACCTGTGACTACAATTTAGCCTGGTTCTTTTAATTTTTCATTTTCCAGTCTTTCTAAAAAGCTCTCTATCCAAGTGTGTACAACAACTGCCTGTTAGACTCGCCCGTGTGTTCAAGCTGTGGTTTGGTATGAAGTATGTTATTCACTAAAATGCACATTATGTGAATGCGCACAGCATTCATCCATCAATTATACTGTCATCATGATCACATTCCAGTTTGTTTATCTACATATTATTGAGACTTTTCTTAAAATATGACTCACAACAGCCATTTTCAATAGGGACACAGATATGCTTGAAACAAAACAGAGACTAAACAGAATTATAAAGAAGAGTTACTTGAGTGGATTCTTTCAGTCACATCAGAATACTGAACCACTTGTTTAATTTACATAATGATTAAATATACAGTATTTTGATTGTTTACATTGTTAAATAATGTGTACAGACTAGGTAGCAAATTTTTAATTAAAAAGCTTAAAGGCCTTTCTTCAGTATAGTACAATCTTACCAGAGCAGCTACTTAGGCTTTCAATACTACAAAGATGTCCATTACTTACGGTTGTTAAAAAATAGGAAGGTAATCATCATTAACAATGGTTACTGACCCGTTTTCTTTCTTTTTTTCTCCTAGGTTTCCTGCAGAGTTTCTGGATTCCACTACCACTTTCTCCTGACTCACACTACTGGAAATGGAAAGACACGTAACAGCGATTGGAAGCTTTTCACATCAAAAGTGACAGATTCAACGTTAAACCATGTTATATAATTATTGTCTGCTCTAAGGATGTTGATGGAGAAGTATAGAGAAGGCCAGAAGGAGTTACATTGCATCTTTGTGAACCTGGAGAACGTATAAGGCAGGGGCCTTCAAGAGGAGCTGTGGTATTGTATGAGGAAGTCGGGAGAGGCAGAGAAGTATGTAAGAGTTGTACAGGATATGTACGAGGGAAGTGTGACAGTGATGAGGTCTGAGGTAGGAGTGACGGATGCATTCAATGTGGAGGTGAGATTACATCGGGGATAAGCTCTGAGCCCTTTATTATTTGGAATGGTGATGGACAGGTTGACAGACGAGATTAGACAGGAGTCCCCATGAACTATGATGTTTGCTGATGACATTGTGATCTGTAGCGATAGTAGGGAGCAGGATGAGGAGACCCTGGAGAGGTGGAGATATGCTCTAGAGAGGAGAGGAATGAAGGTCAGTAGGACCACCAAGACAGAATACAATTGTGTGAATGAGAGGGAGTTCAGAGGAAAGGTGAGGATGCTGGGAGTAGAGCTGGCGGAGGTGGATGAGTTTAAATAATTGGGATCAACAGTACAGAGTAATGGGGGATGTGGAAGAGAGGTGAAGAAGAGAGTGCAGACAGGGTGGAATGGGTGGAGAAGAGTGTCAGGAATAATTTGTGACAGACGGGTATCAGTAAGAGTGAAATGGAAGGTCTACAGGACGGCAATGAGACCAGCTGTGTTATATGGGCTGGAGGTGGCACTGACCAGAAAGCAGGAGACAGAACTGGAGGTAGCAGAGTTAAAGATGGTAAGATTAGCATTGGGTGTGATGAGGATGGACAGGATTAGAAATGAAGACATTAGAGGGTCAGCTCAGGTGGGAGACAAAGTCAGAGAGGCAAGATTGCGTTGGTCTGGACATGTGCAGAGGAGAGATGAGGGGTATACTGAGAGAAAGATGTTAAGGATAGAGCTGCCAGGAATGAGGAACAGAGGAAGGCCTAAGAGAAGGTTTATGGATGTGGTGAGAGAGGACATGCAGGTGGTAGGTGTGACAGAGCAAGATGGCGAGGACAGAAAGGTATGGAAGAAGATGATCCACTGTGGCAACCACTAATGGGAGCAGCTGAAAGAAGAAGAAGATATTATTATCGATAGTTACTGTTACTGCTTACTGCCATTACAATATTTAGAGAACAGTGTCTACTACATTACACAAAACAATATTATATCGATATGTGATTTAAAATATGTCATTATTAAACTTTTATCTTTTTTAAATATTAAGTTTTACAGTTTGATTGTGTCGTTTTGTTCACATTTTATAATGAAAATAAATTGTACAGCTGAAATAAAAAAGTGAAAAGATGAAATTGGAGATGAACAGGATTCTGGAAGCAACCAAAACAATGGCAAAAGAACTGGTTAGTTGTTAATGGGAATGTAACAGGTAGGAATGGGAAATAAACCAGTTGATCTGGTATACTGGGTGAAATTCTACTTCAAGTATGCATAATAAAATACATTTTACCAGTATATTAAAACACACTTAATCATAAAATACAAAATCTGTATGCAAAAAGAAATAGGAAATATATATTTTCTGTCAGTGTATAAGTATCTTAAAGATAATGTCTTTGTGTATGGACTTGTATGTGAACGGTGAGCTGACCCCTTTAAGACAACTACCCAGAGTGCTGTGTGCTTCAACCTGATTAGTGAGTTGGAAGGTAGGACAGGAAAAAGACACATCTTCTGCTGTGTTTGTTTGGCAGCAGTGCCTGCAACCAGCATAAGCGAGCAAGAAAAAAAAAACTGTAGTTTTTATCAGTTCAAGAAAGGTGAATACCTGCACTCAGACTTATTTGAATAACAGAGCATTAACAGGCTACAATTAATCAGTAGTGCATGTGATATTGTTCCAGTCTAAAAAGTGTAAAAGTCTATATAAATACACTGAAATCTACCAAAACTGTCAGAATTTTTAATTATATAGTGATATGGAGTTTTGGCTATGCAGCCCACTTCTACTATCAGGCATCAGAACCAAAATGAAGAGACTGGAAACAGAAGTCAAAAGACTGGACACTAGCAAGTTACAAAACCTAACCTTAATTATAACCCTTTAAATAAGATTGTGAAAATTATCCAAAAGACTGAATACAGAGCATACTATGCCATTTTATATACTGATTACATGGGTGCCATAGTCATGAAAATTGGAGGTGCCCAAAACAAAAAGTCAAGCTAAACTAACAAAGCAATATGACATTAACACCATAATGACTGAATTAAATAACACAAAAAACAGCTGCAAATTACAAAACAATATATTGCAATCTATTATTATTATGTTTTTTATTATTTGACTGAAATAAAAACTATGAATTATATCCCTCTGGACCAAAATGTGCCAATCAACACGGGCTATTACACTGCCAGTGAGTATGGACTCTACTGTGCACCTGTAGATATTTGTGAGAACAGATGGAGAAATCTGCTACATCCTCAAAATGTCTGAGGAAGTAAAGGTACTGGGGCCCTCTTGACAATAGATAATAGTTTCTGCATCAACAAGGATGACTGACCATATTATATTTTTATTGTGTTGAGGGATATAATGACAATAAAGTCAACTTAATTTAATTAGCATACATTAACCACTGATACTGAAGTAAATTAAGTGGGTTTGCAAATGGATGGACAGATTATAATATAATTATCAATTCTAGCCTGTATACTGTATTGTACTGAGAGGGACAGACAATGAATTTGTGTCCTTGGTCGGCAAAACTGTAACTTTGCTTACTCTAAAGGACCACAGACTCCAGAGGTTTAAATTATGAATAATTTTAACTAGAGGTTTTGCTTTCCTCTGCTAAATTTGTAACTAGTTAGATCTTCTGACAGTTTCACCTTCTGCTACCATGATTTCTACTACACTTTAATCAATGTTTGTGGATCTCTATCACATTTAATTTACATAACTCCCTGTACAGTATGTAAATGTTACAATGATTTGCCCATTTCATGGCACACAGACTTACATCGGGCCAATTTAGAGTCACCAAAGAGTAATCTTTCAGATGTGCAAGGTAACCAGAGCAGCTGGAGGAAAAATACACAAAGATAGGGGTAGACCATACAAAATCCAAAAAATACACATTAAAAATAAGGAGACTGAATCTATGTGGCAGTAGCACTTACAGTGCTGTGAAAAAGTATTTGCCCCTACCTGATTTCTTATTTTTTGCATGTTTGTTACACTTAAATGTTTTAGATCATCAAACAAATTTAAATATTAGACAAAGATAACCCAAGTAAACACAAAATATAGTTTTTAAGTGATGATTTATTAAGGAAAAAAAAACAACTATCCAAACCTACAAGGTTATGGCCTTATGTGAAAAAGTAATTGCCCCCCTCGTTAAATCATGAAGTAATTGTGGTTAAACACATTTTTTGGAAAGCTGAGTTCAATTTCACTGGCCACACTGAGGCCTGATTACTGCCGGGACCTGTTGAATCAAGAGATCACTTAAATAGAACCTGTCAAACAAAGTGAAGTAGGCCAAAAGATCCCAAAAAGGAAGACATCATGCTACGATCTAAAGAAATTCAGGAAAAGATGAGAAACAAAGAAATTGACATCTACCAGTCTGGAAAAGGTTACAAAGCCATTTCTAAAGCTTTGGGACTCCAGCGAACTACGGTGAGAACCATTATCCACAAATGGAGTAAACATGGAACAGTGGTGAACCTTCCCAGGAGTAGCCGGCCTACAAAAATTACCCCAAGAGTGCAGCGACAAGTCATCCAAGAGGTCACAAAAGAACCCAGAACAACATCTAAAGAACTGCAGGTCTCACTTGCCTCAGTTAAGGTCAGTGTTCATGACTCAACCATAAGAAAGAGACTGGGCAAAAATGGCATGCAATGCAGAGTTCCAAGGCAAAAACAACTGCTGATCAAAAAGAACATAAAGGCTCCTCTCACTTTTGCCAAAAAACATCTTGATGATCCCCAAGACTTTTGGGAAAATATTCTTTGGACATACAAAACAAAAGTTGAACTTTTTGGAAGGTGTGTGTCCTGTTACATTTGGTGTAAAAGTAACACATCATTTCAGAAAAAGAACATCATAGCAACAGTCAAACGTGGTGGCAGTGTGATGGTCTGGGGCTGCTTTGCTACTTCAGGACCTGGACAACTTGCTGTGGAACCATGAATTCTGCTCTCTACCAAAAAATCCTGAAGGAAAATGTCCGGCCATCAGTTTGTGACCTCAAGCTGAAGCGCACTTGGGTTCTGCAGCAGGACAATGATCCAAAACACACCAGCAAGTCCACCTCTGAATGGCTTAAAAACAAAATGATGGTTTTGAGTTGTTGCTGCTAAGGGTGGCACAACCAGTTATTAGGTTTAGGGGGCAATTACTTTTTCACATGGGGCCATGTAGGTTTGGATATTTTTTTTTCTTAATAAATAAAATCATCACTTTAAAACTGCATTTTGTGTTTACTTGGGTTATCTTTGTCTAATATTTAAATTTGTTTGATCATCTGAAACATTTAAGTGTGACAAACACGCAAACAAAAAAGAAATCAGGAAGGGGGCAACTACTTTTTTACAGCACTGTAATACTGCACCATAATGCTGCTCTTTAAATGTAATTAGATTTTTTATAAAAATGTAGTTTTATATAAATAGAGCATAAAGTAAAGAAAAAATTAGTTCTGAGAAGCACTCCAAGTGTGACTGAATGTAACTATTGTTCTCCCTTCCTACTGCCTGTTCATGTAAATTAGACCCATTAATTAATTCATGATTATAGGAGCTGGCCTAAGCAGTTTATATGTTCACAGTCAATGCTTGATATTTTCTAAGAATTTCACAGGCAGTCAGAGAATATGCAGTATATGGTTATTAATGAATAGAAGACTATAAACCCCTTTATACTCCTCCATTCACCACCCCAGTGGACTGAAGAGCTCTGCAGACATCATCTAAAGCCGAGTCTGATGCCAGCCTTTTACATCAGCCAGCTTATTATGTTCTCTTATTACAAATAATAAAGTGGGCTTCATATCTTCTGAGTAAAATAATGACAAAAAAAAAAGTTCAGAATTTTATACGTCAAGTGAAGTTTTATTATTCCACAAAGTTGATTTAGTCATGTGCATTATTCAGTACACACATAAAAAGAAAAAAAGCTGGAGAAATTCATAAAGACTTGAAAGAGTTAATCCTTCATAGTCTAAACTGATTTATACTTTATGTGAGACACACCAGCTTGGGGCACATTTTGTGGATTTTGGAGAAATTGTAGGGAAGGATGAAGGTGTGAGACCATTGCTAACGTATTTTCTGTTTACACACTTAGAATGGAGGAGAAGTCCCTGGATAAGCCATGACTTCATTTCCACCAGATGGGACTCAATTCCCATCCCTTCTTGTCCCACTGATAGTTAAATCATCCTCAAATAAGAAGTCAAAGTTTATTATCACACCAGATTCTGAGAAGGACTGAGCTCCTCCACCAAAAGCCTTTTTTCATGTTGCTAATTTGGCTAAATTTTCACTGCATGTTTTATACTCATCTTTTGCCCTTTGGAGTCTTGCATTAAACAGGGCATCCTTGAGGACTCCAATCTTCAATCTGACCCTGTCTTATCATTTACATTTACCATTAAACAAATGAGGGTGTAGATCTTTTATGATGCTGTGCTTTTTAAAATGTTCTACAATACTGATTTAGTAAATTAAATTATTGTAGTGATAGAGATTTTGTTTTTCTAGAATAGTACAGTTGCACTATAACACTTCCATTTATCTTATTTTTTACAGAGCTTTTCCCACTACATGATTATAATGAGCAATATCTCTGGGCAGCATGTGGCAAAAAGCACAAAAAAAAAAAGCTGCATGCCCCAGCCAGAACGCCCAGAGAGTGGAAGGACCCCACTAACCATTCTCCCCCCTGGAACACAAGAGGGCTGCCGCCCGGGTGGGTGTTGGGGCCACAGGGACAGAGCTTGGAAGCTCAACCCTGTGTGGGCCCGTGGCCACCGCTAGGGGGTGCCTGGATATTTGCTAAACCCTGGACTGCAGAACTTCCCCCACACCAGGAAGTGCTGCAGGAAGGTCATCGGGAAGCACCTGGAGCACATCCGGGTGAGAGGCCACCTCACTCCATTTGAGGAGCCGGAGTCAAGAGGCAGAGGACAGAGCTTGCGAGTGGAGGACTGAAGGAGGCAGAGAAGAAGGAAAGAAAGGAGAAGAAAAAGACTGTGAGCAGTAGTGCTGGTGGGTTGTGCACTGTGTGTGCTGTGCAAAGGACTGTGCATTGTGAGAAAATAATAAAAGTATGTGTTTGGACTTCCGTGTGTCCTGGTGTCTGTCTGTAGTCGGGCTGAACTTCCACAGTGTCCAAGGTACACACCCACACTGACTCATATCAGACAATTTGGGATGCGAGAGGAAACTAGAGTACCCATATAAAACCTACACAAACCTACACTGGGTAAACACACCGTCTGCACTGAGAATCACACCCAGGTAAACAGATTAATGAGGTATCACAACTAACCAATTTCCACCATGTCACCCTCTATGCGGCATTCTGTGTTGTTCACATTCATATTAGCTGATTTTCTGGGCAATGACTGGGTGAGGAAGCTCAAAATTCTTGTCATGCTTTATATACTGTACATAAAACATACTGTACAATGGACAATAAAACTCTCACTTGCATATCTCATTAGAATAGTGACAATAATACAATATCAACAAATACACAAGCAACTATACACTACTGATTCAAAGTTTGGACTCGCCCAGAAATCTTCAGGTTTTTGACAGAAATTAGTGCATTTTTATCATGATGCCAGTAAAATGATTTTTAAAATTTCAGCCAAGACATAACCAGTTTAGCTAATGGCTTTATTACTGTTTGAAATGACTGATTTTTAATTTTACTAATTGAACTTTAGGAATGCCAATTCCTTGCAACCTAAACGAGCAGAATAACAGGTTTCAGTGGTGCTAATGCAAATACAAAGCTTTTTCTAATAACCAACTAGCACTTAAACATGACTAAGAACAAGCTAAGAGAGTCAGTTGATCATTAGGACAATTAGGAAGAAATGGCTGCTGAAAATAGGGCTTTGCAGTCATGCATGTGAATAATAAATTTCTAGGTGAGTCCAAACATATGACTAGTAACATACATACACAAATAAACATACATATTTTGTGTGTGTATATATATATATATATATATATATATATAGTTATATATACAACGGGGAGGCACTGTGGCGCAGTGGTTGCGATGCTGCCTCGCAGTAAGGAGGGATGGGTTCGCTTCCCGGGTCCTCCATGCGTGGAGTTTCAAAGTCCAAAGAAATGCAGGTTAGGTGCATTGGTGATCCTAAATTGTCCCTAGTGTGTGCTTGGTGTGTGGGTAGGTGTCCTGTGGCGCCCAGCCCGGGGATTGTTCCTGCCTTGTGCCATGTGCTGGCTGGGATTGGCTCCAACAGACCCCCGTGACCCTGTGTTAGGATATAGCGGGTTGGATAATGGATGGATGGATATTTACAATGCAGCATTTAATACATGCAGTTGTTTATTCATAAAACATGTAAAGACTCATGCTGTCTTAATTTATATGATAGAGAGCTGCTTAGGGAACATCATATCTTCTGGCCTCTAGGGGCAAAAAGAAGCACATAGAAAGAAAGAAAGAAAGAAAGAAAGAAAGAAAGAAAGAAAGAAAGAAAGAAAGAAAGAAAGTCATGATGAGTCTGTATTAGCATTATCAATGAAAAGAAAGAAAGAAAAAAAATGAATGACTGTGTTTTTCCCAAGTAACTTTGTCTCGGTTTCTTATAGGTTTATAAGTACTACAAAACAAAGAGGCAGTCTAAAGTGTGCCCTATTTCACTTTGCTTATGAAAAGAAGCCTACTTTTGTCAAGGGATGTGCTTTCAACTGTTATATGCATCTTTTAGGAAATGGTGAGTCATAAATACTCCATCCTCAACAGGTGCACTGCAGGCAAACAAAATGTAAAATTATTAATAATATTGAGATAAATAAAAAACAGCAAATGGTACATAATACACATGTATTACCCACACTTGTTAACCTATCTTGAAATATTTAATAATTAATTTTTGTTTGACGGGACTAATGTAGCGTAAATGGCAACATATAAAAATGACTGCTGGCACTTCATGTGCGCAATGGCAAATGGAAGCCTAAATCTCTAAGTGTACATATTAAGCAGGAATTGAGAGCAAGAGTCTTGCACAAAGATCTACACTTAATTTCCCAAGACATTACTTCAACCTATATTCTTAGTTTTCTTGTTTCATAAACTTACTACATTTCAAATTCCTCTCCCACAGTCCTCTTTTTGGTTATTAATAGGGTACACATAATAAGCTGCTAATTAGCTAGCAGTGCTGGAATTTTATAGCAACATCTACTGGTATGCAGCGGAACTTCAAACTTATAAAGTCAAATATCATGGAGACTCTACAATAAAAAAGACAAACAGTGCCAGTATGGAAGACAAATCTTGGAATGTCAGGTCAAGCTGCTTGAATTAAATATCAAATTCAAAAGAAACCTCTTAACTCATCAACAGTTAAAGCTTTACTGTGCATGTATGGAAAAAGAATAAGTAAAATAAAACACTATATTCCAACCACAGCTGAAGGAAGTATACTATATATAGAAGTAACTGCAAAACCACTTATTATAAAGTAAAATCTTTTCTCGTGCAAAATAGCTTAAAAATCTGTAGACTAGGCCCAGTAAATTGGGAACAAAATGAAGCTTTATTTACATAAAGAAAGACCTGAAGACATGAAAGCGCTTGTCATCTGGAATGATGAACTATAATAGCTTACTTCAACACAAAACTGAGCCACACATTTTATTGTTTTAGATTTTTTTTATATACATTTATAGCACGGGTCCTCAATCACATTCCCAGAGGGCCTCAATAACTACAGATTTTCATTTCAGCCAGTTTTAAAACTAGAGGTCAGTCCTTGCTGATAATGAAGCTTGATATTTAACTCTATGCCTTGTTAGTGCTTACATTTATCAAAGACAAGTTTCAGCTACATTGTAGATTAGGGGTCCTTAATTACAGTCCTGGAGGTCCACAGTGGCTGCAGGTTTTCACTTCAAGCAGTTTCTTGAATAGAACCCATTAATTTACTACTAAAGCAATATGTTTTTGGGCTCAATTTTAGTTATCTTGCCTGTTACAATTCAGAACGCTTAATTTTAATTTTTAGTGACTGCATTTAAGTTTTAATTCTTGCCTGTTTTCTTAACCACACATTAGTTAATAATGAAATGCAGCTGACCAATGAACGAACAGCTTTCCTTTTCAAACCTGTGCATATTCACCATGATGTATCTGTGTTAAAAAATGTTTATAAATAAATGAGAGGGAAATTGGAAGGACCATTAAGTTTAAATATGTTCACATGATTAATGTTCTCACAGAAGGAAACTCTACACTGCAATAAAAATTTCCATTGGATGAATGAAAGCACTAAAAAGTCAAATAGTTAAATACCAAGTTTCATAATTAGCAAGGACCGTCATCTAATTAGGAAACCAGTTGGAAGGAAAACTTGCAACCACTGCGGCCCTCCAGGACCGTGATTGAGGACCCCTGATTTATAGGAACGACAGCCTGTAATGTTTTCATTATTTAAAATATAAAACCTCAAAAGAATAAAATCCCAATCATTTATTTAAAACCTTAATCATTTCCGCAAATAGATACTTAGCATAAACTTGTGCTAACAGTGACAAAACTCAGATTTTTCCAAATTTCTGTGAATTAACTTTAAATCATTATAAACAGAAGTGAGAAAAAATACATAAAATAGATAAAGCAGAAGGGTCTCTTTTAGACTTGAAGGAAGGACTAAAGAGGAACACTTATTTAAAAGGCATGCTATTTAGTTTGTGTACATTACAAGCAGCTGAGGGGTACATCACGTACTGCTAAAGCTGTAACCAAAAACTCATTGCAGCAAATTATAAACTGTAGTTTCCACCTTCCTACAAAAAATGTATTAACAGGTAACTAATGATTGTTTGAAGCCACTTTTTTTGTGCTCAGACTCTACTCATGACAGTTTCCAAGCAACTTAATTCTGCTTTTAGTAGTCCCATCTGCCTCCTATACCTGTAACTAACTAGGCAAACTGCATGGGTGTCACTGGACACAACCCTTTCATACAAGTGGCTAACCATCAACAGTGAAATTGAGCCGAACAAGAAAACAGCTGATATGCTGTGTGAAACTGGCAAACTCTATTTGTTATATGCTTGCCTGTGCAAAACTGCAACAGCGTGGTCAGGCAATTGATTGTTAGTCTTTGAGAAACCTTTAGTTGTTAGAATTAATTCTTGCTTTGTGCCTAATGTTAAAATGGATAAACAGCTTAAAGAATGAATGCATTTATACATAAAAACAAGGCAAACTAAAAAGTTAAATGGTAATTAAAGTTTGTTTAGAGAGGCTAACAAAACACATCAGAATCAATAGTGACATCTGCTGGTTTTCAGAAATAATGCAGCAGGAGTACCTGGCAGCCACAACAACCTAACTTACTTGACATTTATCAAATAGACATCAGAATTCATACATATGCTTGCTATCAGTAAAAGCATACAGTAGTAAATAAAACAAAAATGAAAAAAATGCTATAACCACATAATTCATGCAACACCTGGTACATTACTGCACCAGATAGCAGTACAGTACATTGCAGAGCAAAGTTAATGTAACAAGCAATGAGGTAACAGATACAGCAATACCATGCATGAGAAATTCCACTCCTTAAACATAAATGAAGGAGCATATTTATTGTTTACTTCAATACAAGTGTAGGACTTCTGATGCCTGCTACCTTCTGAGACGTCCTCAACACCCTCCTCTGCATGGAGGATCTCTGTTTCCTTCAGATGTGTTGGTTGTACTCAATCTGTCTGTTACCTTGTCGGCTCCCCAAAGCTCTTTCCAACCATTTGAGGACCTACTCATACTTTCTGTTGTTGCTTTCTCCTACACCTGGAAGATCAGGCTATCTGGTGCTCCAGAATGTTGTACTGTATTTAAATCTCCCTAAAGGGGTTACCCACTCTCCTGAAGAAGAACCTTCTTGATACTACACAAAGAACAAGACTCTAATTCTGGCAAGTTTACAGTCATTCATAGAAAGCAGGGCCCAGCCAGTTTGTAGGTGCTTAGTCTGCAAGCCCACTGCAGATAGCAAACACTTCAAAATTTGTATGTGCTTTGGCCTGCATGCTGCCACAATAATACATTAATTAATATATGAATTCAACAAAGAATAAATAATTATTTAGCAGTCCTTTACAATGATTTTGGCAGTTTTTGTTAGACAGTTGTGAGAAGGGTAGACCAGGCTCATGTATAATAAATATGTTTGTCCGTGAGGACTGCTGCTCAAGTCACCAGAAACCATGAGAAAGTGCACACTAGGTCAAGGCCAGAAACCAAAGCTGCATGACAAACCAGATCTGCCAAAATATTGCGAGTCAAAACATACAGGAAAATATGTGCTGCAACTTGGGCCATCTCACAGGAATAGTGGAAATGTGCCGATTTGCTGCAGGACCATCTACATTAAAATACACTGTCAAGTAGATTAAATGCATTCTTCAAAACAAATAAATAACAAATATCGTCTGAAGACACTGGTGGATAAAATCAGCTATTAACAAAATATATAACTAAATAAATACTATAAAATAATACTTTATGTAACTATATCATCAGCCGATTTTATTGTTAGCTAATCTCTTAACTCAGCTGTTCGTGGTCAAATGATGTATTACTGTCTAAAACGAAAAAGATTTTGTAAAGTATAGTTCACTGCTTATATAAACTATTCACTTTTTTCTCTCATTTTCCTCAAACCTAGAAGTGATTATTTAGCTCTTTTCAATCTTTTACTATGTTAGAAGACTCCGCTTATAACTAGAGAAGAAGACGTAAACCTCCATCAATGATAAATGCAATGATAATAAGACCTTCAGCAATATGGCAAGTTAAAAATAAATATTGTGCATGTCCAATCCTGTCTTGTGGAGTGAAACAAATGCACTAGATGTCCGAACAATGCAGAACATTAGCTACAAGGAAATTGTTTTGAAAACCCTTTTTTATACTCTGTGACATTTAAAGTGATTAATTGATTTTGCAGTCATCCAAATGAAATTTTGTCGATGAATGTGCTTATAATGGGCCTTGAGTGGTGTGAGTCTATTACAAAATAAGCACTAGCAATCAAATGATAGTCCAAATAATAACTTCTGCTAAAGGAGTTCTCTTTTGGCTTTGACTGGCTAAGATGCGTACACTTTGTTCTCCATGTAGAGGGCAGGACTCGAGTTCATGTTCTGGTTTTTGAGTTGGAGCAAATCACTGCAGTACAAAATGATCCCAGTTTGAATCTCAAGTCATTTACAGTAGTTGAAGGGTAATCGCATCAGAGAAGAATTTTATGTAGATCAGGGGTCTCCAACTCTGGTCCTGGAGCACAAATGTGGCTACAGATTTTCAATCTAACTCTTTTTTTAATTAGTGATCAGTTTTTGCTGCTAAATTACTTATTTTGTCTTGATTTTAATTGACTTGATATGTAAGACTCAGACCACTTAATTATTTTTTTTCCTTAATTACCAGTCAAACAATAAAAAAATGCAAAACAAGCTGACACGTGACCAGCAACCCATGCGCATCATAAAATATCTGAAAATAAGGAAAGGTGAAGGTCTCAGTAATGTTCTGAGGTCCACAAAGCATTTTGACAGTGAACTTGGAAAAAGAAAAAAACTGCCCGTTTTGAAAATGTCAGCTGTGACAGAACGAGAGCTCATACAAGCCATAGAATTAAAGAATGGGTTTAATTAACAACAAGAATTGGCTTCTAATTAAGAAACTGGTTAGAGTGAAGTTGGTTGGATTTTGAAGCCAGGACTTAGCTAGTCATCTGTTGGCTCACTTCTCATCTCATTTCTTTTTGGGTGCCGTTTAAGGAAATAATTTAAGAAAAAAAAAACAAAACAGTTAGAATGAAAACCTGTAGCCACAGTAGTACTCTAAGACCAGAGCTGAACACCCCTGATGTAGATCCCATCCTTTGGGTCATTAATTTTTATCCTTTTCTGTGGAGTTTTGGCATTATGTGGAAATAAGACTATAATCAGTTTCCACATGTCAGATGTATTTCTAACAATTCACACAAGACATACAATTCACTTATTTATTTAATTTTCAGATAACTTCAATTAAAGCATATAATAATTGTGCATTTGTTAATTTGTCAATAGTGTTTTTCCATATAAATTCCACCACAACCAGTTTTATCCATCACTGATCTTTAAATCTCGCTTAACCTTTTTCTGCTGACAAATCATTTGCAAGGGTTTAATAACTGGACTACACTTTCTACCTGTGGGAACACCAAATCATGTCTTTAGTGTAATGACTTTAGTATAAATCCAGAAAAGTACTGAACAGTCCACATTCTTGGTTTAAATCCCACACTCAGTTGTTGTCTGGCTGGAGTTTGTGCATTCTTGCTGTGCTTCTGTGGGGTTTACCTGGTTTTCCTTCCACATTTCTAAAGCAGTGTGTGTTAAATTAACTGGTGATTTTAAATTGCCTCTGGTGGAGTGTGACTGTAGCTGTATGCGTGATTAGGCCCTGTGATAGACTGCTTCTCTGTCTAGGGTTGTTTCCTATGTTAAGCCCTGTGGAGCATATGCTCTAGCCATATGCAACCCTGAACTGGATTAAGTAGGTAGGTTTGAAAATGTTGTGTTATGCAGTTTACTCTGAGAAATACAACTTGGTGCACAATAATTTTTCTATTTATTTTGACTTACTTGTGTTACTTTTAAACAGATAAACTTCCATTTCCAATGATTCCCTCTCTCTGTACTATAGAGACATGTCTACTAAACAACCCTACAGATAGCGGTGTAATCCGAAAACATTCATTGGTAAAGGAAATCTTCCCCTCTTAGACCTCTCAAAGCAGTTGTGGATGTGGATCTTACAGTTACATTTATGTGCAGTCCCTGCAGAGCCAGTTTCAAAAGAATAAACCCATCCTCGATCTGTGTTGAGAATGGATTAAAGTGGCCGTCATAATCATCCCTCAAAATCATGTGAAAATGTATTTAGAAATAGATTCAAACTACAAAATATGCAGCATGATGTTTGCCTCCCATGGCCAAATATTTTAACTTTGACCTCGACTTAAACTCTAAAGGAGTTCTTTTTTAACATTGCTGTTGAATACAATTGGAGTTTCAATATATCCGCGTCCTCTCGTCACCATCTTTAACAAACATGCTACATATTGTACAAAGCAAATGCAATGTCAAATTCTTAATGCATTAGCATATAAACATTTTAGACCTCTGCTGGGTTAATATCAGCATTAGATGAGATAGCTTTGTGCACAGTCTGAGATGAATATAAATATGAGACAGAATCACCCCAGGCCTAATAACATCTACAGAAAAAAGGAGCATGCATGAATGCAATAAAAAGAACACCATTAAAATATGTTATAGCCTCATTAACAATCTGACACTGAACATAAAATGGAAGTGTTTTGGAATTAAGTGCACATTCATATGAGATTGGATGGCCTTGCACACAACGTGATACAGTTGTCCTACTATAGATGTATATTTAATAATAAATGCAACTAGTATAAAGAAATGGAAAAAAAATGTCAACCTGTCAATGGAATGTAATGGCAGTGATAATATGGGGTGGATGTGTACATTACCTTTATGCCTTTCCCATTATTTTCAACAAGAAGGAACTGCGTAATACATAAAACAGTGTCATGCAGTATGGGAAATGCATTCTCTAATGGGTCAAAAGCTCAATTTCAACTTTACACTGGAATTTTCTTTAAAATAAAATATTACAACTAACAAAAGGAAGACTGGGTCCTTACTCCTTATATTTATAGTACCAAAGGCAAAGGAAAAAAATGATCAGCCAATGTTGATTTATTGTAATAATAATAATAAATTTTATTTTTTTTAATAATAAATTTTATTTGTACTGCACTTTATATTTTAGCAATCTCAAAGTGCTACAAAGTCAAAAATAAGAGTCTATAAAAATACTTTAACAAAAAGTCTTTCTAAAGAGATGAGTTTTTAGGTTTCGTTTAAAAACATCAGTCGACTGTGGTGCTCTCAGGTAATCGGAGGACATTCCAAAGCTTCGGCGCCACAGATGAGAAAGCCCTATCACCCATGCTGCTGAGCTTAGTTCTGGGGACTTGGAGGGTGTTTATGTGTACAGAGCGGAGGGTACGTGAGGAAGTATAAGGAGTGAGAAGTTCCTGTAGGTAAAGAGGGGCATGTCCATAAATGCACTGATGGTTGAGAAGGGAGACCTTGTACTCTATTCTGAGCTGGACAGGGAGCCAATGAAGAGTTTTCAGGATGGGGGTGATGTGATCGTGCTTTCGCACCTTCATCAGGATCCTGGCAGCACTGTTCTGAATATACTGAAGTCTCTGGATACTCTTACCGGGAATCCCGATGAGGAGCGCATTACAGTAATCCAGCCTGGAAGAGACAAAGGCATGGACGAGCTTCTCTGCATCTACCAGGGCGAGTGTCGGTCGTAGTTTGGCGATGTTCTTGAGGTGGTAAAAAGATGACTTACAGATTGTATTGCAGCAAAACACTGCAAGACCCGAAGCTGATAAATACATTCATTTAATTAATTTGTATGCCTTGAAAAATGAGTTTAAAATCCAGCAAGAACAATTTAGTATGGCTTTTTGGGTCCTAACCTGGGATCCTGTCTTGGTTTGTCATGTGGTGGGTGCGGCAATGCACTGTATCCGTGTGTGCTCCTAACCCTATCTCTTTGAAATGTACTGCAGACAAGTTTGGGGACTCTCTATCTGATTCTCCTGCATTACATGTACAAATTGGCAATTTGCTGGGTTTATTCAACATCTGCAAATTTTATAAAACTAAATTAAAAAGAGAAATGAGCCTACACTACAAAAATGTTGTCTATGTCATACAGTAAATGAGGGATCACTACAAATAGAAAGTTTATTATTTAAAAAAACTTGTAAAGGTAGGTGGTTTAGCAGATAATTATAGAAGATCTTACAGAGGCATGGCTGGTTGACGTCTTGAACATTAGGATTTCAGAATACTTTAAAATGGAAATTGTGTCGTCCAGAAAATGAATGGACAAAGAGAGTCATATCAGCGTAAACAAAACAAGCTGCAGCAGTTAAAAACAATTCGATTTAAGACAGTTAATGAAGGAAGGACAAAAAAGTAATAGAAGGTAAGAAAGATGAGGGCAAGAATTTCAGCTGTGATTTCAATGCTATAATTAATAAAAAGCTCTAAGATGGCAGGAGTCACACAGCATCATTAACATTTAGCAGTATTTTTCAAAAAATCTATTGGCTCATTCTGTAGGTCACCTACAGATGTGTACAGCTTAAGAAACAAGCAGCAGCTGGGCTTTAATAAATAGCAGCACTCTGAGGACCATGTTCAAGAGTTCACATTTACAGAGTACAATGTAATTATTACTTGAATGTTTCGCAGACATGCAACAGTGCCATGATCAGGAAGTATTACTTGTGAAACAAGCGCCATTTTAGTAATAAAGCGCTTATTAAGTTCAGTCCTGACGGTTCCGTATGACTGCAAGTTATTGTTATGACCAACTTCTGCTTTTACTTGAACGACTATCTTAACAAAGCAAGCTGTTATTTTTCGGAGTCTGACTTTTAGTTACAGTCCAAACATTGCACACCTGGGTTTGTGAAACTTGCGTTGACATTTAACAAATATTAATGTATATTGCAGGAGGATAATTGAATGTTTTTATCTTGGATTTAAAGATTTTCTTCACCATCATTATTTTCATTGCTCTTCTCCAGTTGCCCGGGCTATTTAAACATTTATTTTCTAATAATCATGCTAGTGGGTTTGACACTAAAGTAATTCCATCCTTTCAACATTCATTGTTATTTGCCATTATATCTTATCTGTGTTTTCTGATCATTTGGATTAATTAAAATAGCAAACTGCAGTAAAAAAGCTGAATTAACAGAAACATGTTGAAAGAGTATTAAGCATTTAAAGAGATTACAAAATACATATTTCTAAATTTCCTATAAATGTACATTTCACACTACAACATCTTTTGAATTCAGAATAAGAGAAGAAACAAAAAAGCTAATTAAAATCTAAAAGCAATCTGAGGTAAAAATGAATGAACTTGAGAAGTACTGTGGTAACAGACGTATAGTGATTTAACCTTGTATTTCTATTACTATATTAGTTCAGATTAGATTAGATAAACTTTATTAACTCAATGGGGAAATTCAGAATAACACTTATAACCCAAAGCCATATTCCAACTAACTTTTACAAGGAAACAAAAACAATTTACTTTTAATTCCAACACAATCTTCAAAGTCACATTTACTGTAACAAAGAAATCAATAAGTGTGTTTTATGTTTCCTGCAACTGAATAACCCAAACCTTTCTTTATTGCCCACACCACATTCACTTTAAATGGTTCAACTAGGCAGGCAACCTGACGGATGCAAAATCCTTCTATATAAAAGCCGCCGGGATTGTCCTTCCGTCCCGTGAGTGCTACGCAGGCACAGAGTTTCACACACGCCCCGTCCATTTTGCAATGCACGATGGGATTTGTAGTTTCGTTTTTCCAGGTAAAAGATGATTTTCTACTCCAGACTGTGCGATATCTTCTTCTTCTTTCTTACTATATAAAAGCGGTCGAGATTGTCCTTCCGTCCCGTGAGTGGAAAGCATAGCGGTATTCCGCTTATCACAGACTTACTACTTGCAGCTTGCGGTACGAAGCGAGATGATGTGAGCAGAGTTCTGGTGCTCCCATCGTTCCCTTGCTTTTGTGCGCGATGCGCTGGAAAAATAGACAAAATTATGTCTCTGGAAATAATTAAATGTTGATGGAGTACAAATATCAGCGTAGTAAATATCAGGGGGGTTCAAAAGGGCGACCTCAATATAGAAAAAAAGTTTAAATTTCATCACAAAAATAACAAACTACGAGTATTAAAGTAATACCGCTCAAATGCAATATAATCAAATAATGAGTTTGTATAAAATATCAAATTGATCTACATATTGAATTGCCTTAAGAAGTGGTCAACTTAAAAGTTGGTCGTCTTAAAAGGCGGGTCAGCCTAGTCACCTCTTAAAATCTGCAGCTAGCATGCATAAGTGTACAAAGTGCTGGTACCCAATACCTGAACGGCACAGTATACATTTCACTTGAGCATTCCTAGTTTTCATCCTCTTTCTTTCTCTGTATTGTGAGAAGAAGAGACAAGAGACATGCCAAGGTTTGGGGCAGCAACCCGTTTAATTCGGTATCCTGGCTGCAAAAGTAAATGATTCATAATTGAGTCAAGTTTATACGACAGAGTCCAAAACAGAACTGCCTTCCAGGGGAAAGGTGTGAGGCTTTATAGGAAGTTTGGGGGAAGTGATGTCGTCCTCGGGGCCGGGGCCGGGACGGGAAGTGATGTGTCCCGAGTCGAGGCGGTGGCTCCTGGTGGGATTTCCCGGGAAAGGCCTGCAGGGAACTTAGAAAGAGCGTCAGTGTAAACCCGGGCAGATGTATTATCATTCATCTCTAAGCCCTTCAGCTGCCTCCTATGCACACGTGTGTGACAGTATGCTTATCACTCGTTTGCTCAGAGGTTGATGCGCTTGCTGCTTCCTGAGCAGCTCTTCTTCTCTCCACCCTAGCGGCCACGCTTCTCCTCTTCTTTCGTCGCCATCTTTTTGTGTTACAACTGATTAAGTCAGTGTTTGAGTTGCAATTACTTAGTACGTTTTCTTAAATTTTTCACTTAAGCTGGCAAGAATGATTTAAAACATGAAGAGGTATGGGAAGTGACAGCGAAGGTGGTAAGGATGAGAATGGCGCCCATACGCATGTGCCGCATGGTTGCCCTGCTACCCGCTGCTGAGAGTCGATTCTGAGCAGAGTTGCATGCTGTTTAAATGTTCTCCTTGTGCATTTGAGGACTGATTAGTATCACTGAGTTTGCTTAACTCTCTATGATTACCTGTCTGAACACTGAATACTGGAAATGTGTCAGTAATAGCTGTCAATTATTAAAATATATTTAGTACTACATGTGCTGTGAAGTAAAAATCGGGAGTGGTATTTATATATTTTTATATTATAGACATTAAAGAGGGGCGGCACGGTGGCACAGTGGTAGCACTGCTGCCTCGCAGTTAGGAGTTTGGGTCCTCCCCGCGTGGAGTTTGCATGTTCTCCCCGTGTCTGCGTGGGTTTCCTCCGGGTACTCCAGTTTCCTCCCACAGTCCAAAGACATGTTAGGTGCATTAGTGATTCTAAATTGTCCCTAGTGTGTGTTTGGTGTGTGTGTGTGTGTTGGTGCCCTGCTGTGGGCTGGCACCCTGTCTGGGGTTTGTTTCCTGTGTTGGCTGGGATTGGCTCCAGCAGACCCCCGTGACCCTGAAATTAGGATATAGCGGGTTGGATAATGGATGGATGGATGGATGGACATTAAAGAAGCATCAACAACAAATCAAATTAATAATATATTGAACAATTATTATAAAGTGGAATAAATCAGACTCTGCATCTGCATGAATAAAAGGTAAAAGTACCACTCCGGTTAACGGAAATAGCTCAAAAGTTGATAGAAATCTACGTTTTGTACTTAACACTTGTATGCAAAATTTGGTTGACCGAAGTGAAGGCATACTCAAGTTATCGTGTTTACACACACACATAATTCCAAAAATTGTATTTTTGTACTCAGGGAGGTCTAAAACGTTGAGATTCATCATAAATCTCAACATCAAATTTTTGGACGATTACAATACTTTCCCTATACAAGAAAGTCAAAAACAACCATCCCCTTTTTCAATCCCCAATAGGACCACTCTATAAATACTAGTCGCTGAGCCACCAGATCATACTGTTTCTATCCATTTTCTAAACCTGCTTCACTCTGATCAGGTTCACTGAAGCCTGTCCCGGTAAGCACAGGCTGCAAGGCAGGAACAAGGTCTGGACAGGGTGCCAGACTGAACACAAACATGACACGATTTAGCATTGCCAGTCCACCTAACCTCCATGTCTTCGGACTGTGGGAGGAAAGTGGAGCACCCAGAGGAAGTCTAGAGACACATGGGGAGAACATGCAAACTCCACATAGGGAGCCTCTTTGTTGCAAGGCAGTAGCCCCACCACTGTGCCACCCCCAAAATAATACAAATTTTTTTGTGAAATAATGCAAAAATTATTTTAAGTACAATAAATAAGCTTCCATACACTATGTGTTAATTTCTTCTAATTTGTGTATAAATACAGTACAGGCCAAAAGTTTGGACACACCTCCTCATTCAATGTGTTTTCTTTATTTTCATGACCATTTACAGCACTCCATCACTCTCCTTCTTGGTCAAATAGCCCTTACACAGCCTGGAGGTGTGTTTGGGGTCATTGTCCTGTTGAAAAATAAATGATCGTCCAACTAACCTGACTTCTGCGCAACACAACTGCTGCTCCCAACCCCATTGATAAAGCAAGAAATTCCACTAAATAACCCTGATAAGGCACACCTGTGAAGTGAAAACCATTTCAGGTGACTACCTGTTGAAGCTCATCGAGAGAATGCCAAGAGTGTGCAAAGCAGTAATCAGAGCAAAGGCTGGCTATTTTGAAGAAACTAGAATATAAAACATGTTTTCAATTATTTCACCTTTTTTTGTTAAGGACATAACTCCACATGTGTTCATTCATAGTTTTGATGCCTTCAGTCATGAAAATAAAGAAAACACATTGAATGAGGAGGTGTGTCCAGACTTTTGGCCTGTACTGTACACCTTGTTTTAAACTGCTCAGCACTAAGAATATATACTATCTTAACAAGATTTTAAAAAATGAACAGTGAAAAGATCTTTTGCAGCAAACCTCTTATCACGGAGTTGTATTTACAAGCAAGTTAGAAAGAAAGCCAACTCAGTTCTGTCAGACAGTCGTCCTTTTTTATCCCACATATGATTCGTTGCCATCAGGCTGCAGATTTAAGCTTAAAGCATTTAAAATTTGTCAATTGTGGGAATATTGCTGAATTATAAATTAGCATCATCATTATTACGTTGGATTGTGGATATTTTGTACTTTCCTGTTCCAAACCACTTTCCATCTGGGATAATAAACAGTCCACCTAATATTTATTCAAGTTATATACGAAATCCTTGATAAATGATCGTATCGGTGAATGGAAAGTCCCAACAGGTATATTGTCTACAGATGTACGAGTCTCAAACCAGCATGTGTTGGTTAATTAACATTCTAAATCAAGATTGCAAATGCCGCGTTTGTTCTTACCTGCTTTGTAAATCTTCAACCCGACGCTTAAGTTTTGAGTTTTTTTTCTTTTTCAAAAGCGAGACATGAATGTTGCCAGTTGAACACACCTGGTCGGACAATCACAGAGCACGCGTGCTCAGCTGCCACTTGTTCGGCGTCATTGTGCTGCGGTCCGTATAAGAGCGGCCTGGCAGCGGGCATCTGGTGCGCTAAATACAAGTTTACTTTTGTGTAAATAAACGCGCGTAAAATTAAAATTATTAAAAACAACCAACATACTTTAGATTGGCTGTGCTAGAGCTATGCCAAAAGAACGCCTTCATATTAACGTGGTGATCATTGGCCACGTCGACAGCGGCAAGTCCACCACCACTGGTCATTTGATCTACAAGTGCGGTGGTGTCGATCCGCGGACTATTGAGAAACTGGGGAAGGCAGCCGTGCAGGTAAGGAACCCGCCGAAAGCGCTGCTGGCTGGGGATTGGTGGAGAGCGCGCGGGAAGCGCACAGCCTCTTGTGTCTTCCTGACGCAGCCCGTTGCCGCGTAAAGATGAAAGACGCTACTTTTTCTGGTCGCCAAGGCCTCTTTGTAAAGCGAACGGTGTTGCAGGGCCGTGCGGTCAGGGGAGGCAAATGAAAAGTAGAAAAAACTAATAGTGATAGCATAAAATACATTTGTCTACTGGTCTGTGCTATAAATTAGTTTTCTGTACGACTCCAATGACATTTTTATAGATAAAATCGCTCAATTGGCGCACTTCCTGTTCAAAAATCGGGGAAAAAACGCGAGGTGCGGTAGTGACTGCGCTGTCCCCTCACACACAGGGCTGATGCAGACAGTTGGCTCGTGCTTGTCCCTGTCTCTATGTCGCCGATATGTTTGCAGCCATGTTTATTATACAGTATGGCTAATATCTAATGAGTGTGTGTGTGTGTGTGTGTGTGTGACATTTAGTTTTGATGATCGGACATAAAACCGCAGTAAGGACACAAGATGAGGCAGACAGTACTGTGTCGCCCTGAAGGGGGCGCGTGTGAGCCCAGCAGGTGCTCGTGTGGCTGCTGCTCTACGCAGAGGCGCCAAAAAGTTCGCGACATCGGAAGGTCCAGCGCACTGCAGCGGTCCGTTTTTGTTTTTTCCGACTGACTGCCAAAATGGGAAATTAAAATTTTTAAAACTAAAGGAAAACGGGGGCGACTTTTACAAGGAAGTGGCGGAAATGTTTGTGGAGAAGGATAGGCGCATGGACTTCATTTACAAATAAAGGTAAGACCATAGTTTTCAATTTCCCCAAAAAATGGGAGCAGACTAAGAAAACAATCCAATATTTAAACTAAATTTTGACCTTTAAAATTAGTTTCTTATCCCTTGTGTTGTGTAAAAAGGATTAAAGCATCAGAATTAAAGCGTTTAAACTAAATCAAAGTCAAAACTGAAATCCTTTTTGTACACCACGCTATACTTCATTTGTATCGAATGAGTGTGAATTGTGGAGTTGAAACGGCAGATTTCGAACACATTGGAGGGTGAGGTGCAAATGCGCTTTCTCGGCTCTCACGTCGCTATAACTGTAACGTTCTTTCTTATCCAAATGTACTTTACCTGTGTGTGTAAAGAATATGAAACATAACCAGTAGTCGGTGTGCATGCTGGCTGCCAATTAAAGTGAATAAGCCACTCTTTGGGGTTCATTTGTTAATCGGACTCTGAAGGAGTCACCAGCCATGAACTAACGGCACGTCATTGACTTATTGTGGTTAAAATTTCGTACTCGCAGAAAGATTATCGGTTTGTGTCCAATAGTAGTGTTGTATAGTGTGGGTGTAGCTACTAGATAAACTAGCCAACCCGCGGCGTACCATACGCCGCATAATCAGGCCGTTTTTTTTTATTTTTAAGCACAGGGAGAAAATTAACATTTGAAAAATCGGTAATGTAGTAATTCGGCAAGAAAAGCAACATTGTAACAATGCACGGAACGAACCAACACACAATTGTCCGTGACTGAAAACTGGCGGACCGCCATCGTGCCTTGCGTCCGGGCACATGGTCAGGCAGTGTGAATGCCCAGAGAGCGAGAGTAGACGCGTGCCGATGAAAAAGGAGTGTTGGTGGGCAGGGAAAAGTCTTGCGTGTTCTTGCAGGAGCATCTAAGGCGCATGTTTGTCGCGGTTGCGAATCGCTGTATGTAGCGTGTAAAACAGTTTGCTATGGTGCACGCGGTCGTGCATTGTAACCGAAAACTCGGTTTTTAAAGACTGTTTTAACCTCAGTTGTAAAGGATTGTTTTAAGGATCCCATGGGATACCCCTCGCAAACCGTTTTGCACGCTGCATATGGCGATTCACCTCCGCGAGAAACATGCCTCTATGAACAGTCAACGTCGCTCGGAGGTGCATGTGACCTCTCCGACAGACGAATATAAATGACGCCGTTTTCTGTGTCGTCGTGTCAGAGTTGGTGGGTGTGGCTCTACGAGTTGTCATCGTATCCAATGGTCTTGGAGTTGGTGGGCGTGGCTCCTTCCTGCGTGCGCCATAGGTGTCTGTCTTGTTGGCGGCTTAGTGAATCCACGCCCCTCCTGGCGTGCTTTCCATGGGTGTCTTGCCTTAGTGAATTGTATGTGTATATTATATTTTAGTTCATACCGGAGCATAAATGTGGTGTTGCCCGTTTTCTGTTGCTGTCGTGGGGTGCCACTGTTAAGATTTTAGCACGTTTAATCCATTAAAGGTGTTACAGAACATGCATCTTTCTATGGAGTAGGATTTACATGTGGTGGTTAATACTCATTTTTATTTATATACTGACTTTTCAATGCTCATCGTGCTTATTGTGAAATCTATGCTTCCATATCATTGTATAGTTATCACAAGGCGATGTGGCTTTCTTAAAGTGTTTAATTTCTTTGCTATTTCAGTGATGAATGCACTGAAGTGTGAATATTTTGGACAAAATTGTCTATATGGCTGATGGGTTTATCCATGGTGATTTATAACATTGAGAAAATTGGTGAAATGGGTTTCCAATTTGAGTACAGGCAGGTGAAGTGATTGGCTGATTAGTGTCAGTCGCAGGATTCGAACCCACAACGTTCAGGTTTAAATGTCAAATTGTTAACCACTATGTCAGACTGACTGCAAGTACTGTGAATTTTTTTTTTCCAGTGACCCCACATGCAACATGAAATAGTCCATTTCAGTTGAATGAGGGTGGGCTCAAGTGAGTACTATTTTAATTAGTGAATCATCTGGAGAGTGGAATTATGCACTTCGCATTAGCTGGGAATTCTAGGTCTTGTGTGACTGCTTGCAGTTCTGATTTGTAGCTCAGATAAGACTGCAAGGTAGCTACCCAGAATTCAAGAAACTCCAGCTATTCTGGGCCACATTTGCATCATACTTGAAGTTTTGTCCACTCCTGATTTGCCAATTAACAGTCCTTGGTAGAGCCCATTCACTTTGAGTGAAGTTCATTTCAGGGCTTATTTCATGAGGTGGGTGTGTCACTGATGTATCAAGAAAAGTGACAATATATTGAGATTTTATGCCATGGGTGTCAACTCTGATCCTTGAGGGCCACAGTGGCTGCAGGTTTTCATTTTAACCATAATTAGTGACCTTTTTCTAATTTTGTCTTGGTTTTAATTAACTTGACTCTGTCCCCTTAGTTGTGGTTCCCCTCCCCTTAATTAGCAGCCTAACAATGAGACACAAAATGAGCTGCCACATGACCAGCTCACACTATCTGAAAATAAAGGTGGTGGTCTTGGTAAGGTTGATCTCTCGGGTCACAAACATTTTGACAGTGTTCTTAGAGGGGGAAAAATAGAAATCAAGAATTTTGGGAATGTGGTGTGGCAGAATGAGTAGCAACAAGCCATGGGATTAACAGCAAGAGTCGGCTTCTCATTAAGAGATTGGTTGGAGTTTGAAATCCCAATTTTGCTGGTCATCTGGTTTGTTTCACATCTCATTTGTTTGAATGGATTAGATTCTTAAATGACAGCCAGAGGTCTGAATCCTTAAAAACAAGGCAATTTAAAATGAAGGAAAAGGCATTGATATCTTTGAAACTGGTCACTCCTTAGGAAAAGGGTTGGAATGAAAACCTGCAGCCACTGTGGCCCTCCAGGCCAAAAGTCTGACACACCTGCTTTAGAAGTACTATAATGCAACAGTAGGAGTTTTTGTTCAACATTTGTCCATACTTCATTACACTGCTTGAAGTTGACTCCTCCCCCCATCAAATTTGAGGGTGGACACTGGAGTACCAATGAGTCACCAGTCAACACAGGGGGGAATGTGCATAGTTAACTGCACACAAGCCAATGAGCCACAGGATTTCCAAGGTGAGCAAAGAATGTACTCAGAGTTGTGAAGGTGCTGGTCTGTGGCAGGTGTGAATGCAAAAGGAAAACTGCATGAAGTATCGAGCTGTTTCTTTCCAACCAATGTGTGGTGGCTGCCTATAAAAGTAGCACTTAATGGCTGAAGGTGGATAACACACTAATTTGCCAATAAAAACTGTACTTGCTAGAGTAAACCCTAAACTTTGACAGGTGAAAAGTTTGTCATGCTCTGTTGTGTATATATGGTGTTGCTGAAATTCAACATTTGTTAAATCAATGTCTTTAAATTTAATTTTAATGATACAAGCATTTTTAATTGTCTGACATATTCCTCTGTACCCTTAGTGTATTACTCCTTGGGTTACCCTGTTATGAGTTTGTCTAGTTAACTGGTGCTTGTAAACTGGCCCAGGAATAGACTGGTGGCCTATCAAGAGTTGGATCTATGAAACAATGGAATAAATTTGGTTTGAGACCTTTATGTCAATTTCATAGTTCATGGATGATATGTTGAATGGTTGGATTAAACTGGTAAGGTAGGCTGTGAAAACTTGCTGTCCTGTGTGTAGAGTAGAAAATGATGCTGTATGGGATGCAGTTTGCTGCAGGGTACTTTTGCCTACACTAAATGAAATCTGTTAAGCCATACAGCCTGGCATGTGTCTGAACCCCAATTCCAGGTTCAGACCATGACAGGCTGGAAAGAAGTTGTCAGATGAGGTAGCTGTACTAACCTGTGAAATCTGTGGTACAGTGAAGTTGTGCTAGGCATTCACAAGCAAAAATTGGGATTGGGGTAATGAGCTACCCTGTACCCCTACCCAATTAGCCTAATTGTATGGTGGGGCAATTGTAACACTTGGTATGTACATTGAATAATTGGCACTAGTACTTAGTTTGTAATGCTTAGGGTGACTGTCAAACAGAAGTGTGTAACTATTGACAACTTTACCCTTTTACCAGACAGCTTCACATGGTGTGATCATCTTCAGAAATAGTTTGAGGTTGGAATATGCTTTTATCCAAGGAGTGACCACAAACCTAAATTTCACTGGCTGGGCTTGGATGTGGTGCTTAATCTTAAGGCATACTGACTTTCAAAGTAAAGTTACTAGTTTAAAATGTATAGTATTTTGGGTTGTGTTCAGCACAAGCCAGTCTACCTTTTATGCTTGGGAAGATCTAGTGTTCGGATCTCCATCCATTTAAACATTAAGGATTATTGCAGGGTACCACAACTGTATAGCTTCAGAAAGCTCAGTTTTCTGCTTGCAATGCCATTTGACTTCATGCAACAATTGGCATGGAGTGACCTCTCTGTGGCTAAATTACTGTTTGCTGCCACCACCAGGGTCTTAATAGCATAATACATGTTTGCACTTCAGCTACAGTGTGACCTCTTTGGATGCAACACTAGTTTATAGGAGTATTCAAGGCTGATAGTACAAACCAACCACTAAAGCTTTAAGTTTTGCATTCCCTGATACTGCTAGGTGGAGTGATTTAATATCTTTGATCTGTAATTTGTATAATTGGATAATACTACTGTACTCATTAGTGCATGACTAGCTATTGACCAATGAATCAGTTTCTAGTACTGGAATTGGTAGCTCAAGTCTCATGATTGAGCTGTTATTTAAACTGCCCCCCATGTGCCCACCCCAGCATTCTAACTGCTGGAATTTGGGTCATAATAGTCTGCCTTGTGCATCATACAAGTTTGTACTTGTGTATTTGGGACTGTTATTAACTATTTCCTCCCATCCAGATTGGAAAGGGTTCCTTCAAGTATGCCTGGGTATTGGACAAACTTAAAGCTGAGCGAGAGAGAGGCATTACTATTGACATTACCTTGTGGAAGTTTACAACACAGAAGTATAACATCACCATCATAGATGCCCCTGGACACCGGGACTTCATTAAAAACATGCTTACAGGAACATCCCAGGTAATTGTCTAGACAGTGTCAACTTGGATTACTGTGCAAGGTTGATTCCCTACTGTAAATGGAATACAGCTGGAAGCCACACCCTGTAGATGATGGAATATTAATGTGTAGATGCAAGCTAAATTGTTTTTTTTTTTTTTTTTTTTTTATGCAGGCAGATGCTGCACTTCTGGTTGTGTCTGCAGCAAAAGGGGAGTTTGAAGCTGGAGTTTCCCGAAGTGGCCAAACAAGAGAACATGCATTGCTGGCATACACATTGGGTGTAAAGCAGCTTATTGTGTGCGTGAATAAGATGGACCTGACTGAGCCCCCTTTTTGCCAGAAACGGTTTAATGAAGTTGTTACAAATGTGTCTGTCTTCTTAAAGAGGATAGGCTATGATCCTGTGGCTGTCCCCTTTGTGCCAGTGTCTGGATGGACTGGGGAGAACATGTTATCTATGAGCCAAAAGGTTTGCATTGGGGTTAGGTGGTGGGAAGTTATATTTAATGGAGATTGTAAATGCTAATGTACCTTGAATTTTTAGATGCCTTGGTTCAAGGGATGGAAAATAAAACGAAAAGAAGGAAATAAAAGTGGACAAACCTTACTTGAAGTTTTCGATTCAATTTCCCCTCCAGTTCGCTTGATTAACAAACCATTACGGCTGCCTTTGCAAGATGTTTATAAAATTAGAGGTATGTAAAGTAACTTTAGTTGAAGGTGTAAGTGTCCAGATTTTGCTTTAACTGTGTATGAACCTTTTTCAGGTATTGGCACTGTGCCTGTAGGCAGAGTTGAGACGGGCATCCTAAAACCTGGTATGCAAGTGTCCTTCTCTCCTGCTAATATTATAGCAGAAGTGAAGTCCATTGAAATGCATCACCAAGGTATGCAGGCAGCCTTTCCAGGCCACAATGTGGGCTTCAATATAAAGAATGTATCTGTGCAGAATCTGCGTCGAGGTGATGTTGCAGGCAATGCCCAGAATAATGCACCAGTTGATGCTTCAAGTTTTACAGCCCAGGTATAAATTGGGTTACTTAATCACATACTTTTTTATATTCTAACAGGATTTAAAGGTTCTGTATCTAATTTCAGAATTATTTGAAGCTGATTTTCTCTGCACTTGTGTATAACTGACTACTCTTGCCTTGTTTCAGGTAATAATACTTAATCATCCTGGCTTCATAAAGGCTGGATACTCACCAGTGATAGACTGCCACACTGCGCACGTTACCTGCACGTTTGCAGAGCTGACTGAAAAGCTTGACAGAAGGTCTGGCAAAAAATTGGAGGACAAGCCTGTAACATTAATTTCAGGCAATGCAGCCATCATTAAACTGGTTCCAAAGAAACCCCTTTGTGTGGAGAGCTTCTTTGAGTATCCACCACTGGGTAAGCACATGCCTATTATGTCAAATTCCAGCCTAGTGTCCAACCCATGAATGGTTTTTATACTAGGGTTGCTTAAAAGCCTTCCAAAGTTTCTTTTAAAGAAAATTTAACCTGTAATTTTATGGGATGCATCTAAACATTCTCTCTAAATCATAGGACGCTTTGCTGCGCGGGACCTGAAACAAACTGTGGCTGTAGGTGTTGTCAAATCTGTGGAGAAGAGAGAGACTACCAAGAAGTTGGTGCAGAATATAAAGTGAATAGTTCTCTAGATTAACACAATATTTATGTTTAAGTATGGATCAACTGGTTTTCTGTAAATCCAAAGGCAAAACATTGCTGTTTTTGTTCACTATTAAATAAACCTTGGTTTTGGAAGTTTGTCATCCATAGCAATGTCTTGCTTTATTAGTCTAATTTCCCAACAGAAGATGGCTGGCTTAGCACATTGACCTCACCTCATTAGTACAATCAACCAGGGTTATCAATAAGTACTTTGACTTGTTTTACTACTACACATGACTTCATAATTCCATGTCCAAGACTAAAATTTTATGTCTAGTTTGGGTTAATTTAAAATTGGGTGATCCTTTGCTAAATTTAGATATCCTACTCTGAACCATGGAGGTGGATTTTAATTAAATGTAGAGGTACACATGACTGTTATACTACCAGTTTTGACACTTGTGCAATACTGCCTAGAGCCAAACTGCATGCTGGGTTCACACTGGAACAAGTGTGAACAGACATTATGCTTTTTTTTTTTTTTTTTTTTTTTTTTTTCCTCTACAAGCTCCAACCTCAATCCAAAAGCACTCAGTTGAGGAGATGGATTCCAGCAGTCACTAAGCTCTTCAGTATATTGGCTGAATACTATGAGTGTTAACATGTGACTAGTCTAGAGTAATGACAATTTCTGTATTGTAAAGTTTCTCAAGTATAAGGAATTGGCCTGGTTTTAAGCCAGCCAGATCCATTTTAATCCAAACATCTAGGTGGAGTGGTGGCTCTGAGGCTAGGCATCTACACTGGTAATTGTAAGTTTGCTGGTTTGAATCCTGTAAATGCCAAAAGGGACTCTGCTCTGTTGGGCCCTTGAGCAAGGCCCTTAACCTGCAATTGCTGAGCGCTTAAAGTAGTGAGAAGTGCTATATAAATGCAAATGCTTTCTAATGGAGCAAGCAGAAGTGACCTGTACAGACAAATCACATGTGGGGTATTAAGTTCTACAGTTTCAGAGTATGTAGAAACTGCCACTTAGGGTACATTTACAAGGAATGCCAGTTACTATGGACCTAATTTGATTATACAATTTAAGTCCAACTAGACAAGCTTAAATTACAGGTTTATTTAGGAATATCTGGTTAGCCTTAAAGATTTTCCCATTATGACTTTGGTTCCACTTCCATGCCAGGTAAATTTTAGTTGGCACAGATTTAGTGCCAGTGTACCCACTGTCGATTAGGTTCTTTTTAGGTAGTCTTTCAGCTACTCCTGTTAGGCCTGGCTGATTTCACCCTTAATCCCTACCCTAGGGTGTCTTGTCCATACAACCCCAACTTTCATCATAACCTTGCATGTAGAAGCAAAGGCTCAGATATAAATGTTAAGGTTTTATTAAATATTTAAACAGGTTGAGCCTGGTGTTTGTATGGGTACACTAGTGTCCCAGTGCCACTGGCAGCCATGCATGCCCAAGCCATCACACTGCCTGACTCCACTGTGTTTTACAAATGATGTGCTATGCTTTGGATAATGAGCTGTTCCACACCTTCTCCATCCATTTTTTTTTCTTGCCATCATTCTGGTAGAGGTTGATCTTGGTTTCATCTGTCCAAAGACTGTTTTTCCAGAACTGTGCTGGCTTTTTTAGATGTTCTTTAGCAAAGTCCAATCTAGCCTTTCTATTCTTGAGGCTTATGAGTGGCTTGCACCTTTGCAGTGCACCCTCTGTATTTACTTTCATGCAGTCTTCTGTTTATGGTAGACTTGGATATCGAGAGGCCGACACCCTGGAGAGTGTTCACTTGGTTGGCTGTTGTGAAGGGGTTTCTCTTCACCATGGAAATGATTCTGCGATCATCCACCACTGTTGTCTTCCGTGGACGTCCAGGTCTTTTTACGTTGCTGAGTTCACCAGTGCTTGCTTTCTTTCTCGGGATGTACCAAACTAGATTTTGCCACTCATAATATTGTAGCAGTTTCTCTGATGGGTTTTTTTTTTTTTTCTTTTTCTATTTTTGCAGCTTAAGGATGGCTTCTTTCACCTGCATTGAGAGCTCCTTTGACCGCATGTTTTCTGTTCACAGCAAAATCTTCCACATGCAAGTGCCACATCTCAAATCGACTCCAGGCCTTTTATCTGCTTAATTGATAAGACATAACTATGGACTTGAACACACCTGCCTATGAAATAGCCTTTGAGTCAATTGTCCAATTACTTTTGAGCCCCTGAAATTTAGGGATTGTGTTCAAAAGAATGCTTTAGTTGCCTCACATTTTTTGTTCAACCCACTGAATTAAAGCTGAAAGTCTGCACTTCAACTGCATCGGAGTTGTTTCATTTAAAAATCATTGTGGTAATGTACAGAACCAAAATGAGAAAGTTCTCTGTCCAGATATTATGGTCCTAACTACCTGCTCAACTCTGTTAACACATTCATCTCCTATTTAGCTTTGGTGTCCCAACAGAGGCTGTTTCTGGATTTGTGCCCTAAAAGTCTTTAAAAGATGATGGACATTATTTTGTCTGTCACTTGTCAATCAACCCTGTCAAACTCATCACCAAACTGTAATTCCCTACTGGGTCTGATTGTTTCACAAATTAAACAATTTACTAAATTGCATTTTCATTATTCAACAAATGCTATTATGATTTATATGATTGTTTCCTTCATTGTACCAAAACAGCCATTTGAGGCAGATAGCCTGGTTTTTTTTTTTTTCCTGTTCAATATTTTACTAATATGAATAATAACTTATTAGTGGTTTGAATGAAAGATTAAAGTTTTTTTTTTGGTTTTTTTCTACTGCCCATCTTGCTTTTACTTCGCGACGGCACTGTACTGGCTGAGGTAGCTAAAATGAGCAAAAACAGCTCCTTATAAAGCTGTTACAGTCAAAGGAAAATCAAACATGAGATTTCTTTTTGATTACACAGCACAATGGACGGTTTGGTGATTATAATAGCTTCAAGCCGAACACCAATATAATTTCAAGATTCTCCAAAATCCTACATGATACAATCTGACATTAACTTTTATTAGTTTTAGTGTGTTTACTCACTTAATGATGCTGAGACAATGCATTAGTTGAATTCAGCTAAATGTTTTGCTGCGGCTATTTGTTTGCACATCTCATTTGACACAATAGTTGGCCAGTATTGATGGATTCCATTTGCCCTGATCCTGCTTTTCTACTGTTGCAATGTGCTGCTCAAACCTTCACCAGGTACAGCACTGACTGCACCCAGATTAGTAGGGAAGAAGTCCAAGTGTGAATGCAGAAAATGTAAACTTTAGAACAGGTTACACTTCAATCTTTTGTCTGCTTTATGTCTGTTGTCAAGCAGCTGGATGGAGTTTGATGCTCTGTAGTTGCCAAGAAAGTTCTTAAATGCCTTCTGTGCAATTTCATCAGGCCCCACCAGCAGATCTCCAAACCACTTGTCACTGATGTGTCCGATATGTGGGCCAACAAAAATGTCTCCCTTAATCTTGGCATCAGTCATCCTTCATCTTTGTTGTTCCATCACATTCATAACAATTATCAGTCTGAGTTTTATATGAAGGAGATAAAAAAAAAATATACCTTCAATGGGTTAATAAGTGATGTATATGCCACACTTCTAAATGTCTGTTTTTTTTTTTTTAAATTTAACAAGACTCATTAGCACAACTGTCCAATTTTCAGTACTTGATCTATACAAGCAAACAGCAGTGCCACTAATTTTTAGATCACCACAGATATTCCAGTTGATGTTGTACTGTGTGTGTATCACAAATAGGTGATAGCAATAATACATTACACGACAGGAAAATTTTTAAGGTGTTTTTTTTTGTGATCAGCAGGCCAAAATTTATAAGATAAGCTCAAAAGTGTTCAGGAAACGAAATCTTCACAGTTCAGGGTTGTTGTTAGCAAGACAGGAAATTAGTTTTTCCTTGCAAGTGTGACATCAATGGACTGGACCTGCGAGAGACGCAACCACAGCACAACAGGTGGCCGGTGAGTAAAACTTAAGTGGCGTGTTGTGTAATTTCCTGTCATTTTAATAAAAATGTAAATTATTTTCAAAGTATTAAAAGGAATGAAATGGTATTTTTTTTATATGTTACCCATTTACTTTGTAGTGGTGGCTGCAAAAAAACTTTAATCTCATGTTTCTGTGCAGAACAGACAAAGTTTCTGATAGGATGGAACCTTAAGCTGACCAACACTGGACAACAGCTAACAATATTAAAAATGTGCCACAAGATTTGGTTCATGGACATTAGCCACAGGTCAGTTCATCCAATCGTACACTCACAATGTCCCAAACACGTGTATTTTTACTAAAATATTGTTTTGGAGAAATGAATGTAGTACACAAACAGGTCACCTCCTTCACAGGGGGGGGTCACACTGATGGCGTCGTTCACATGCACACATTACCTTGGTGATCTTTACCTGCTGCATTGTTTTGTTTTTATTTGAAATTTTGTTTATTTTCATTTTGTTGCCAACTTTTGTTAACCCTAAAAAAAAAAAGTGTTGAATGAACAAAAAAAAAAAAAAACCACACACACACTTTTTCACCCTGATAAGGGGTAAGTTTAAAAAAAAATGAAGGGTAGCAAAACAAACTGTTGTTCCGATTGGGATGTGTCCCGAAATGCCAGATTTTATTATTTTTAAATAACTAATGCTTATATTTTTATTATATTTTGCTCAGACAAAGCGGATGAACTAAATTTACAGGGGCAATTAGCATCACAGCATCTTCTCTTTCTGCATTGTACCATTAGTCTATCGCCTTAAAACATCTGTTTTGTTGGTTTGCCTCATGCCATGTTGATTATTTTATGATTTGGGAACAGGGATTTGTTAAAAGATCAGAAACTTTGAGCAAAGTCATCCATCGAATGGATAGCTGGCCAGCCAAAGTCACAAAGCCCCACGTGGAATTTTAATATAAATATGACTTGTCCAACCGACGAGAAACAGTGACGACCGAGCAGAGGGAGAAGGTGACATCAGAAAAGGAGACGAAGACACATGTGACCATTTCATCAGAACATCAGTGAAAGCCTCTTATGAATAACACCAATCGCTAGGTCAAAATCTGCTCCAGGACAATTTCCAATCCTTGACATTTTTCTTAAGTTTTTTTCTAAAGCCTACAGATTCTTACTATCAATTTCATTCTCTATTATATCTTATTCTATTTGGCATTGTTATAATTCGTTAATAAATACCACTTTGCTTTTACATTTTCTATACTTTGTTCTTGTCTCTAGAGTAACTGAAATAGTAAAATGAAAATTAAGATACCGGTGTGAGGAGTTTGCTACGTTACTTGCTCACAGGGTTATCAAGGCTAGAGGTCGCTCCTCACAAGAAAGACAACTATGGTAAAAGCAGGGAATAGTGTTTGGGCTGGTAAGTGGCATAACCAGGTGAGCTGCACTTTTAATTGTGTTGTGATTACCCCTGCATGTTTGTCAGTGCTGGTGATAGCAAGTTCTTAAGTAGAGACTCCTATTGAATATTGTGTGATGCATTAAGGCAATACCATTGTCTAAATGAGGATATCTATGTGTGAATGTGAAGGGGTTCTAAACAGAATAAATATTGTGAGGTGACTGACAATTAGGCTTTCACCTGAGACTTTGTCTATAGGATCTCTACGTGTGTGTGTGTGTTAATCTTAAAGTGTGAGAGTAGACCAATCTAGTAACAGACCTGGTAAGTTCTATAGAACAGGGGTCGCCCACTCCAGTCCTGGAGGATCGCCGTGGCTGCAGGTTTTCATTCTGACCCTTTTTTTTAAAAGAGTGCCCCGTTTGTGCTGCAAATTAACTTCTTGTGAATTCATCCATCCAGCTATATCCAAACTACAGGGTCACGGGGGTCTGCTGGAGCCAATCCCAGCTAACACAGGGCGCAAAGCAAGAAACAAAACCCGGGCAAGGAGCCAGCCCACCGCAGGGCATGCACGTACACACCAAGCACACACTAGGGACAATTTAGGATCGCCAATGCACCTAACCTGCATGTCTTTGGACTGTGGGAGGAAACCCACGCAGACACGGGGAGAACAAGCAAACTCCACACAGGGAGGACCCGGGAAGCAAACCCAGGTCTCCCAACTGCGAGGCAGGAGCGCTACCCACTGCGCCACCGTGCCACCCTTCTTGTGAATTTATTTTAATTGAATTGCTTTTTAAAGATTTGTTCCCCTGAATCACTTAATTTCTTTCCTTACATGGTACCCTAACAGAAAGGAAATGTGAAGTGAGTGTGCCAACAGAAGGCCAACTAAGTCGGGACCTCAAACTTCAACCAATTACTTAATGAGGTGCTGATTCTCATTGTTAATTAAACCCGTTCTTTAATTCCATGGCTTGTTGCTGCTCTCATTGTGTAATAGCAGACATTTCTGAAATTGTTGATTTTCTTTTTTCTAAGAGCACCGGTAAAATGTTTTGGGGTTCTGAGCAGATCAACATTCTTGAGACCTTCACCTTTCTTTATTTTCTGATATTGTATGACGGACACTAGTTGTTTTGGCTCATTTTGTATCTCACTTTTGTTTGGCTGCTAATTAAGGAAAAAGAAACAATTAAGGGTTCTAAGGGGTCACTCATTAAGAAAAGGATGAGAATGAAAACCTGTAGCCATGGTGGTCCTCCAGGACCGGAGTTGGCGACCCCTGCCATAGGAACCCAGTAACTAACCATCGTTGGTTGGGTGTTTAGGGGAATTAGAAAAGCAATCAAAAACTTTAAACATCATCTGGTAGATGAAAGGCACTCTACTGTACATGCTTATTTAAGCCAAGTATTAATTAATATAAAACACTTGTATATTTTTGATATTAGCAGAGCACTACTGCGATACGATGATACAGAGTTTCATTTTATGCTGACTTCAGTTCAAGAAACCTTTTCTACTGAAATCCAATGTCACTCCACATGACACTCACTCCAAGGTGAGTCCCGCACATTAACATGCCGTACAAGTAGACTTAATAAACACACAAGTCATTTGCAGTCCAAAAGGAAGAAGAAGAAGAAGAAGAAAAAGCTGACACTATTCAACATAAAAGTTTTATTAACTGATAAAATGGAATGAAAGGGGATGGGGGAACTCCCTTCAGACTGACCTATTAAAACAGCACAACTAAAACACTGGAACTAGAGTTAGTGACAGAGTGAAACGAAGGCTGACGAGATACGTCCAGTTTTTTTGGTTACAAAAAAAAAAAAAAAAAAAAAAGGCAAAGTGATTACAAAATTTTGTAGCCATTAACCAAGTACAGCATTTTGTGCAGAACTTTTGATATTTTTTCCTTTTCTTTTAACAGCTGGTCTCAGAGTGAGGACAATGAAATCCTGTTTTTTCGACAAACCCCTTCAGCAGATCCTGGATGAAATAAATATTCCCGAGGTAATAGCTCAGTTTGCCTTTTTCTTTAATAATGAACGGCTCTAGCATGACTAAACAGTTATGTAAACTGTGGGTTTTATTTTTAAAGCGTTACCTATTTTGGGTGTGTTTTTTTTTTTTTTTCTCCCCAGAAAATAACATTTAAAGCCCAAATGCCAAGGCATTAAAATAAACTTGTCATCTTTACACAAACACATGCTTACGAACTCCATATAATTACCTCTCCAGCATAACTTCCACAACTTTTACTTCCTAAATAACTCACAGGCGTTTACTGTTTCACAGGAAGTGATAGCTTAGCATTTTGTTGCTCTGACTGCGTCTCATCTCATCCATTACGATGCTGTGCACAGGCGGGTGCCTCGTGTGTCTCTGCTTGGAATATTTCAAAAAAAAATTTTTTCACAACACAAGTCAAACGGTAAAGGTTACTGACTGGAAATTTGAGCACCTAAGCAGATGCCAAAGACATAAAAACACATGCGCACGTGTGCACATTAGATCATGTAACAGCAGTCAGTGAATATGTATTTCATCCCGTAACATACAATATTGTCAACCACCATTAATTATAATAACAAGTCCATTTTTTTTTTTTTTTTTTAAATTTTATCCATGTGACCCTATAAAACAAGAGTCAACTCACGGTGTCCTTTCCGTCCCTTTCCTGTCTCCTTTATTTATCCAGTAATATTACTGAAAATACTGAGATGATATTAACTTTAAAAAGTCAAGCTTATAGAGATAAAGAGTCCGCCTATATTCTGTAAGCAGGCAGGGTATTATGTGCAGATACATCGCCTAACAGCATTGACAGAGATGGAGTTAAGTGCTAGACGCCAAGGATGGCTACAGCAAACCCAGTAAGGCGTGCCAGCTCCAAGGCTATGGTAATACTGGCAAAGGCAGGATAACACAAGATATTTACAATACATATATACTTTACACCTCATGAGGTGGACCTAATGAATTATTTTATAACAGCAGCTATTTACACATTTGTGCACAGGATTAAGAGGAGGCAGCAATCATCCAGGTTGCTGGAAAGAAGCCTAATGCCTTGCATTAATGAAACAAGCAACATACAAGTCCATTTGCTGCTAGTCAGATAAGATGTGAACAAACGACATGGGGAAGACGCCCTTCCTTTCTGGCTGTCCCTCGATGTGTCCGATCTAAAAAGATGAAGAAAAGCTTTTAGTTGAATATACATTTACAGGCAACAAAAATGAATGTTAATGCAATAAGAATCTTTATTCACAAAAAAGTCTGAATTAGCATAAGTCATCCTAATTCGGGGGGGTTCATAAGAACTGGAATGATTTACTTCATGACAGAGAAATACAGAATAAACAAAAATATTTGAAATAGAATTGATACCACCGGTCAAAAGTTTTAGCACACCTCAGTTTTTACGGAAATGCATGCAGTTTAATGTCTTCTTCTGACAAAGCCTGGGGGTATGTTTAGGGTCACTGTCTTGCTGTTGGGTGAACGCTTGACCTCCTAGATACAGACCAGCCAGTTACTGTGTGGTGCTGCAAAATGCTGCGGTAACCCTTTGGATTGAGAATGCCAGTCACCAACTCTGCCTCCAGCAAAAGAACCCCAAACCGTTGACAGTTGCTGTCACACACTTAGGAACCATCCTGTCACCAAATCGATGGAATACAAACACCCTGCATGATGAATCTAACATTTCAAATTTGGATTCATTGGTCCATGAGACTTTCTTACATTCTGCCGTAGTCCACAGCTGGTATTTCAAGGCCCTGTAGCACAGTCTCCTCTTCACAGTACAAACTGACACTCGTTTTTGTCGTCCTGCACTGTTAGCTGTGCCTGAAGCTGTTGTGCTGCGACGCGCCTGTGATCACATAAGATGGTGACCCTCAGAAACTCGTCTTCTGATTGACTTGTGACTTTGGCTCTGCCAGATCTCTTCCTATCAGAGCCTTGTAAGACACCACTGGACTCTCTGACACTCTCTCTAAATGAGAGGCCTATACTTCTAACAGTAATAACGCTCGGCCTCATTTCATTTTTTAATTGCCATTTTCTTGCCATTACCACTGGAAGTTACAACTTTCTAGAGTGCGATAGATAGATAGATGTGAAAGGCACTACATGATAGATAGATAGATAGACAGGAAAGGCGCTATATGATAGATAGACAGATAGATAGATAGACAGGAAAGACACTATATGATAGATAGATAGACAGGAAAGGCGCTATATGATAGATAGATGGACAGATAGATAGATATAAAAGGCACTAGATAGATAGATAGATGATAGATAGATAGATGCTTTATTAATCCCAAGGGGAAATTCACATACTCCAGCAGCAGCATACTGATAAAGAACAATATTAAATTAAAGAGTGATAACAATGAAGGTATAACAGACAATAACTTTGTATAATGTTAACGTTTACCCCCCAGGTGGAATTGAAGAGTCGCATAGTGTGGGGTCTCCTCAGTCTGTCAGTGGAGCAGGACGGTGACAGCAGTCTGTCGCTGAAGCTGCTCCTCTGTCTGGAGATGATCCTGTTCAGTGGATGCAGTGGATTCTCCATGACTGACAGGAGCCTGCTCAGTGCCCGTCACTCTGCCACGGATGTCAAACTGTCCAGCTCCGTGCCATTGTCCATATTGTCCAAGCAGTACTTCAGAGTGTGTAGTTACACAGTCCGTTACCACACACAGGGGTTTTTAAGTAATCAAAAGAAGTTGGGACACCTGTGCAAACTGTTTGCTTCAATTTGCAAAGCTTAACTTACTTTAATTGCTGCAGATCATCTGTAGGTTGGAAACTATTAGTTGTTTCCCTGAAGAAAGCCCATTTGTAATATTCTGAAAATCCATTTTCTGCTAATCTAAACTTTAAATTTAAAACTGTGCCAGTTTACTGCGTACCTTTTCACCATTTTAAGCCATTCATTACATTTTAACTGATTCAATCTGAAGAAAAACTGAGGTGCTCTAAAACTTTTCACTGGTACTGTATGCTTAATATGAAATACTTAAAGTCTAAATATTCTCAAATTTAATAGAAGTTTGTTATTAGTCCTCTGTGTTCCTCTATCAAAGGATGAAACATAACATCGCATTCATAATCCATGACTCTAAAATTGTCTAAAACGAAACCCCCACAGGCTCACGTTCCGGGAGTGGTCTTTAGAGTGCTAGGACCACTGGTAAAGAATATCAAAAATATGATCATATTTGTGATCAGCAACCCTAAGATACATCACACTACAAACCTTTCAATCCCCACTATTTCTAAATTTTGTGAAAAAGTCAACTTTGTCCCCTCATATCCCATTAGGGAGTGAAGCCCTGGGGCTGATTATGCACAGCAAGTCCTTCTGATCATTTTTGCTGAAGGCACCTGTTAGTTTACTCTATCATAAGAGTGTCATTTTTCTTGCACTAAATATGGCCCAAAATTAGACTAACAATTTTTTTTTTTTTGCCAGGGTCTAGATAGCCAAAAATGCCAAAAAGCTCAACATCTTTCATAAGCAGACATCAAGATGAGTCCAATGGTGTACATATGTGGGTGTTTTCTTGTACCTGAGAGTCAGGAGGTGATTGTGATTTCAAAGCCTTCATAAATAATTCTTATGAATGCAGTATGACAATTTTTTTTTTTTATATACAGTAGATGCAGCTCAACCCCCAGTGACGGCTAAGCACAAGTCCACTGGTTCAGCCTCCACCTTGAGCATGATAAAATTATATATATATTATGTATTATTATAATTATTATTACAGTTACTCACTTTTTGAGCCTGACTGATTTGGTTCATTTGTAGCACCAGCAGTTGTCCCTTTATGTCCATTTGTGTAGACAATCACCTTTAAAACGCATTTTATGGATCCCAAGTGGATTTTCCTTCTGCATTCTGCATTTACAGAGGATGCCCAGAGAGTCAGGACCTCACTTTTAAGTCTCATTCAAAGGATGGTGCCATGTTTACAGCATCACTGCACTGGGGCATTGAAATAAACATTCAGACCACAGGGGTCACCAAAACCTGTTCCGGCAGCAACCCAAACTTTTCCTTAGATGGTCTCCGGTCCAAGTATTGGCTGGGCCCGACCATATTTAGCTTCAAGTGGATGACCTCCTTGGAAGTGCATGTGGCTGCTGGCAATCAGTACAGTGGATTCAGGCTGTATGTTTAAAATGAGTTCATTATGAAGATGGGGGCAAAGTAGAACCACAGACACATGGACTAAATAATACCAGTGCTTCCCAACCTTGGTCCTGGGGGCACAAATTCCTAATCAGTGACACCACTTGATAGCACTCATCTCATTTAAGGTAGCTGGTATTACTTTTCTTTTATTCTACATTTAGAAAAGCACAGCAGCGTGATTTTTATATTTATAAGACATTTTATAAATATTTCTGCTTTTACTAGAGATTTAAAAGCTTAACTCTCTGTTGTTGATTTCATTGTATTTTGCTCTTTCTCTGTGCAGTTTTTCCCCTTCGTTGTATCTTATTAATGACAATTAAGAACGAGCAGAGCAGACAGCCAGGCAAATAACACGGAATAATCAAAGGCTGAAACTACTTTAGCATCAGACCCACTGATTAGTAAATAATGGTTTAATTAAACAATTAGAACACCTAGAAAAGTAGAATGAAAATCAAGATGAAAATATTGCTGAAAAGAAAAAAAATACGTTATACCCATGTAACTGCTTCGTACATTTTAATATATACAAACAGTCCCCGGGTTACGTACGAGATAGGGACTGTAGGTTTGTTCTTAAGTTGAATTTGTATGTAAGTCGGAACAGGTCCATTATTTTAATAAGTGCTATTGTTGACCAACTGTAACCAAGTGCTCTGCCAGTGAGTGGAGTTTCACCTCTCTGACCTTTTTATTATTTCTGCTTTATTTTCCATGGTGATGGTTTTGCTCTTCTTTACTGTATCACCAGCACTTGCATCAGATTTGTGTTTCAGAGATATTCTTGAAGGATGAAGACAAAAGGTTAAGATGCTCTCTTCTGCACAGCACTGTACACGCAATCACAGCAGGAAGGCACCCGTCGTCAACACGTCTGATGTACTGACGAGAGACAACTTCCAGCTATGTGCGTAACAGTACAGCGATTCAACATTCGCCCACCACACAGTCACCTCCACTACAGTATACTGCCTGCAGCATTCACCCACCGAGAACGAACATGATGCGGCCAAAGGCGTGTAGTGAATCGCCCACCACCACCCTCATTCAACAGGCAGCCACCCTAAAATGCTAGCACCGCCGCCCTGTTCACCCTCAATGGCCTCTGTTCAGCCAGAACCAGGTCACCGCTTGCAGCATTACCAGCTGCCCACCGAGAATGAACGGGGTAGCCATGTGTGGTGGGCGGGCAGTGAAACACCCCCCTCCGCTCCATTCAGCCTGCGTCCAGTCAGGAGCAGTAGCTGCTGCGGTGGCGTAGTGGGCGGGCAGCGAACTGCCCCATCAAGCCTCCATCCTGCACACAAGTGATAGCTGTGGCCCCGGTGACTACGGACAATGTTGCTTGCCGCCGGGAGGCGCCTGAGGGACACTACACAGTGCGAGCAGCGAAATCGCCCCCCTCTAGCCACCGCTTGCAGCGTCCCCAGGCCAAAGATGATAGAGTGGCAGTTACTGAGGCGCATGCGTCACATACCCCTTACAGATGAAGGTCCAGCTGTTGCCCCATTTGTAACTCCTAGATCGGATGTCCGTAACCTGGGGACTACCTGTATATATGTTTTTTTACCAATCTTAGTTTTCTAATTTCTATATTGATCCCAAAATAAAGAACTTGGGAAATAACACATCACTTAATTAGCCCAGGAGTCCATTTAAAAACAGAAGCTGGTTGGAACAAAAACCTGCCGCCACAGTGAGTCTCCAGGACCGGGTTTGTGAAGCACTGGAATAAGTGACCAAGTAATGTGGTAGGGAGTGGGACTTCACAGACTTTCAAAACTCGACTTGATGTTACTTTCAAGAAATTGGGTGGATAGCACTGGGGAGCTTTGTTGGGCTGAACGGCTCGTTCTTTAAAAAAATGTTTGAATGGAAAAAAACGTAAAGTATTTTCCATTACCAGCATTAATTGGTCCCTAATTAAGAAAGTGACTAGAACGAAAACATTAAGGCACTGAGGCCTTCCAGGTCCAAGTTTGGCATTTCAGCTCTCAACCCTTTCTCCCAACTGAGACATGCCCCAGCTTTGTGCCAGCGAAAACCCAAACATTAAAAAGTCAGGTTGTACTCACCCACCACTCCTGATCTTCCTCACCAGTGACAATAATCACCTCACCCTCTGCAAACGTCAGCTCGTCATCATTGTCAGCCTGACAGTCATAGATTGTTTTTACTCGCCTCAGTTTACTTTTGCCCTGTACAAACAGAGAGTTTGGTGAAATTCATTGCTTGTGAATTCATTTCTTTCTCCTTATCACCTAGCAGATCTTCACACCGCTTCATATCGATGACATGTCAACAAAAATGCTTTCCTTAATCTTGGCATCATTTATTTGAGCAAACACCTGTCTCAAATCCTTCACCTTCTTTATTTAGTACTTCCACAGAATTTTACTTCTCTCTTAAGTTTTATGTGAAGAGGAGGCAAAAATGTCAAGTGGTTTATGTGCCATGTTCTGCCTTGGAACCAAATGTTTACAGAGTGGGCATTTCTATTTAATTTAATGGCCTGTACTTTGGTACATTCAAGCTGCAGTGCCACTACAGTACGAGAGATCACCACAGATGTTCCAGTTGTATACTTACATTTTGGGAGGATATCACAAAAAAAAAGAAAAAACCCAAAAGATATAGCCAAAAGCGTTCAGGAGGCAAAATCTTTGTTGCAGTCAAATCAGTGTACAGTCGTGGCCAAAAGTTTTGAGAATGACACAAATATTACATTTTCACAAAGTGTGCTGCCTCTGTTTTCATGATGGCAGTTTGCGTCGACTCCAGAATGTTCTGAAGAGCGATCAGATGAATTGCAATTCATTGCAAAGTCCCTCTTTGCCATGAAAATGAACTTCATCACAAAAAACCCATTTCCGGTGCATGTCAGCCCGGCCACCAAAGGACCATCACTGCTTTGCACAAAAAGGGCTTCAAAGGCCAGGCTATTGCTGCTAGTAAGATTGCACCTCAATCAACCATTCATCCAATTATCAAGAACTTCAAGGAGAGAAAGAGAGAGAGGTTCAATTGTTGTGAAGAAGGCGTCAATGCGCCCAAGAAAGTGCAGGAAGTGCCAGGAGCATCTCCTAAAGTTGATTTAGCTGCGGGCACCACCAGTGCAGAACTGGATCAGGAATGGCAGCAGGCAGATGTGAGTGAGGCAAAGACTTTTGGAGGATGGCCTGGTGGGTGTCAAAAGGGCAGCAAAAAAGCCAAGAAAAACATCAGAGACAGACTGATACTCAGGGATTGGACTGCTGGGGTCAAGTCATTGTCTCTGATGAATCCCCTTTACAATTGTTTGGAGCATTCGGTAAAAAGAAAAGGTGAAGAGCGCTACCATCAGTCCTGTGTCAGGCTAACAGTAAAGCATCCTGAGACCATTCATGTCAGCCCAGGCAGTGGGCACACTCACAATTTTGCCTAAGAACACAGCCATGAATAAAGAATGGGAGCAAAACATCTTCTGAGAGCAACTTCTCCCAACCATCCAAGAACAGTTTGGTGACCAACATGATGGAGCACCAGGCCAAAAGGCCAAAGTGAGAACTAAGTGGCTTGAGGAACAAAACATCGACATTTTGGGTCCATGGCCAGGAAACTTCCCAGACCTTCATTCCATTGAGAACTTGTGGTCAAGAGGCAGGTGTGCAAACAAAAAACCCCAAACATTGATTATGGAAGAATGGGCGGTCATCAGTCAGGATTTGGCCCAGAAGCTGATTGACAGACAGCATGCCAGGGTGAATTGGCAAAGGTCTTGAAAAAGAAAGAAGGGCCAACACTGCAAATATTAACTCTGCGCATAAACTTCACAGAATTGTCAGTGAAAGCCTTTGAAACTTCTGAAATGCTTGAAATTCTACCTCAGTACACTATAGAAACATCCGACAAAAAGATCTAAAAACACTGAAGTGGCAGACTTTGTGAAAACCAACACTTGGGTCCATCTCAAAACTTTTGGCCACGACTGTATTTTCTCTAGAGGACAGAGCTACATTTATACTAGTGTTATGACTGACAATATTTCATAAATTAATTTTCACTAATACCAATTTCAGTGATTTTCCCCCAGTATTACTTTGTCACTACACTTATTTTTATCTAGGTTATGATCACAATGCACCACTTTTGCATGACTTTAGATATGTAAAACAAAATCTAACTAAGCTCTTTAAAGAAGCCCCCCATTATACAGAACCTGCCATGGTGGTAATCTAAAGCAAAACAAAAAAAAAAAATTAAAACTTACGGTGTTGATTTTCCTGGGGAGTGGCACAGGCATCTCCTGCATGCCCGTGGGTGTACCATTTGCATCTTCGGATTGCTGTTTCTGGATGGCATTTCCAGAAGAACTTGACAATGAATCTGTAGTTTGTGGTTTCACTGCTACATCTTGCGGGATAGTTTTATGCAAATTCTCGCTGACATGTGGTGTCGATTTTGGGGTCACCTCTGACAGATTAGGCTTTGGTGGAAGATCCTTGACTTGCGGTTTTGGAGGCAACTCTCCGAGCTGTGGCTTTGGGGGCAGGTCTGCTAGCTGCGGTTTTGGGGGCAGTTCACCAGGTTTAGGAGGCAACTCTCCTACTTGAGGTTTGGGAGGCAGCTCAACAGGCTGGGGTTTTTCATTAACTGGAGTCTTTTGGGGCAACTCGCTTGCCTGAGGGGACTTTTGGAACATGTCAGGAGGCTGACTGGATTTATCTATGGAGGGGTGATGTATTGTATCAATTTTTCTTAATGCCACTGTAAAAAAAAAAAAAAAAATGAAAGAAAGGTACGTCATTTCTCAAAGAAGTATCCTCCGAAAATTCTGTAACTGTAATTTTGTTTCTCCACTGAAACTGTAGTACAAGAATATTCAGTATTTCAATGAACACACAGCTGTCTCAAGATTACTTTTAAGGATCTCACAAGACCACACTGTTACAAATGAAAATCCCCCATCTATTTTCTGGCCTATATTTTCCTTTCCAGGAGTGAAAGAAAGCAACCAATCCCAGGAAGGCAATCCATTCACTGCAGGGAACAGTCACACGCACCGTCACACTGGACCAGTTTACACAGGCCACTTAGCCTAACTTGTCATTACTAAACTGATTTCTTGGTCATGCTATGTTTGTGTGTCCACAATGGGCTACTGTGGCTACATAACATACAAAAAAAATGTAAGGAATTCCAAGAATATAGTTCTCAAAACACTCAAATGATCAATTTACTCACAAATAATAATCCTCCTTATGATAACTGTTGCTTTTTTATTAAATCCTTAGTGTGCATGCAATTAGTGCAAAAATTACAGGTCACATTACACGACTTTTTCAGCGATTCCCAGTAGCAGATTTCATTTAAGTAAAGTTAGTGAGTCGGAGGCACTCATGGCATGTTACGTTGATTTGCAGTCATGTAGCGTGATATACCCAGCATCTCGGTTCAACTAGTGTGCAACTCTGTCTGTCAGGTTTGATTTTGTCTCAAGTCATAGCAGTGGGCTCCATATGTGCATGAGAGCAGACAACAAGTGGGCACTCGCTCCGAAGTAAAATGCATATAAAGCAGAGACGAGGAACAAGGAACGCGGGTGTTCTGGACTTTGCAAACAGAAGAGAGGCTCATCTGTCTGATGTCATGTGTTTTATTTAACACTGCAGAGAAGAAAAAAAAAGGTGATGGGGGGAATCACGTTACCTGTAAAACAGGCACAGTGTCCATCATACAGCATGTTTGGCTATTTGCAATACTTAAGAAATATGAAACTGTGCAGGAAAGTCATCAATCATAGAGTCATCTTATTTGACATACCCTGCGATATCTAGTCATTATATATATCACTAGCCATCCCCCGTGGCTTCACAGGACAGTGAGGAGGTCCCCACCCAGTTCTTTACTCCTGATGTCACTCTTTCCCCTCCCCTCGGTCCACAGCCTCTGTCTCGGATTAGCGCACATAAATCGCTCCTGCAAGCCAACTATGATTCTTAGCGCAATGTTCAAGCAAATTCTAGAAAAAAAAATCTAAATCCGTGAAGTAGTTCTCTCGTTCGCTAACTAAGCGGCGTTAAGGTTACGCCCTGAGGCAGACGCGCAAGTGAAGAGGGCCCCGCCCCCCTCTGAGTCTCTCTCGGATTCACGCTAATAAACCGGCACCGCAAGCGAACTATGACACTTAACGCGATGAGAAAGTCGCAAAATCAACTGGCATGTTTAAGAAAATTATAGAAAAAAAAACGATCAAAATCCGTGAAGCAGTTTTCTCGTGAAAAGCGGACAGACATACAAACAAGTCTAAGAAAACTGTAAGAAATTTTGCGCTTGGACCACGTAATTTTTAAAACCATTTCTTAGCGAGTACCTATGGGCCAAGGGTAACCTACATTCCAAATTTCAAGTCCCAAGTCCTCATGGTTTGTGAGATTTCGTGATGAGTGAGTCGGTGGTTTTTGGCTTTTATATATATAGAGATTATCTTAGTCACATATTTTGCATGCTGTGGTGACGAGATCAGCAACTGTAGACAACAAGTCTGGCATCCCCTCCAACTAGAAGGTGTGTAAGATGACAGTTGGTTGATTCAGCTTTCAAATTATGGAATGCAGTGCAAACTCGCAGTCAAGACAGGCACAAAGTTAGAAGTTCAGCTGACACTCGGACACACTTTGTGGGCCTGACTGAGTCAGTTTACAACAAGCAAAAATAAGGCCATTTTACACTTTTATGAATAGCAGTTCCAAAACCAAACCACATAGGCAATTGTAACTGCCTTAAAATGTACATGTTAAACAAATGTGACACGTACGCCAGTCTTTTTTTTATATTATGGTGGTTACTTTGCATATTTGTATTTGAATATTACTGTTTTCATAATCTGATTTACTTTAGTTAGGTGGTTGTACATTGTGTGATTGTTTTTATGGTGGTTTTGAATATAAGGTTAAGCAATTTTCTTTAATTCTGACACCACTCTGGGGAAACTGGCAGAAAAATTAGAAAAAAGTTCTGTTTAGAATGAAGTTTATTAGGAAATCCTCCGGACATTTTAAAGTCACCGCCTCGATCCACTGGACTAATTCCCTCCATAATTTTAAGCACTTCAGTCAAGTCTCCTTTTAATCTTCTGCTTAAATTGAAAAGGCTCAGCTCTTTTAAACTAAGAATTATGTGTTATATAACAAACTAGCTGAAATACTCAGCATTGCCTGGGAGGAAAAGTTTTTTTTTTTTGTTTGAGAAAAATATAATAAAAAAAAACACAACTTTAAAAATAAATTAACAAAGAATGAAGACTTACTAATGTGCTTGTCTTGCGATCTTGTATGTGTGTTATTATCAAGCCCGGCGGTGGTGGCGCTCAAACAAAGAATGCTGGCAGTCACCTCCAGTTCGCCCTCTAGTGGTCATTCAGAATGTCAACTGGATGATAACATGCATACATGACCGTAAGATTGCCCTCCCACCCTACCCAGAAGGAGGTGGGTTAGGGTTGATTTGACCCTACAGGATTTTTAGTCGACCAATGAGAAACCTGTGTACCAAGTTTCGTGAAAATTGCTCCAACCATTCGGAAGTGATGCTGGAACATACATACAGTACATACACACATTGACTTTTATATTTATATATATATATATATATATATATATATATATATATATATATATATA
>JANRMT010062817.1:8441119-8504133 GCA_026402145.1 Polypterus bichir lapradei | reverse complement strand
ATATATATATATATATATATATATATATATATATATATATATATATAAATATTGGTACTACTTTGATGCATTGTAAATGTCTCCTTGTTACCATTTTTTATATTTATAATTTAAAAATAAAAACTTAAAAGGCAGCAAGTTCTGCCTGGCAAAGCTACAGGTAATTGTACAGTATATGACTACATTATTTAAAAAGTCTACGTGGCTTTAGTACGTTACAGCAAAATGGGTGTATTGTAAACTGTTAAACAAACAGTAATGATCTACTGTACCTCACCTGTAGTCGAGAAGCATTTCAACTTACTTACTTACATTAAATCAAATGTCACCGCGCCTTTTCCAGGATGATTTATTACATACTGTAAATATGGGTAACATAACTGAAATGTTGCCATTTCTATTTCTCCTTGGCCAACCTTAGACAAACCGATAAAACCTTAGGCCCAGAAAGTAATTCAGGATCACAACCCAATCCAAGAAAAAATATATAGTACAGCATATAATAACAAGGTGAGATTTTTTTATGCCCTGAGAGCATACAGACTTTATAGGGAAGAACTTGTATTTTGAAATGTGAAAGAAACAGAATGATATAATTACTCCAGATATTAAGAAACATATCACTGCCAAAACAAATAAAGCCAAAGTGAATTACCTTTTTGAGGTAGTTTGGGTAGAACTCTTGGTCCCAGGGTAGATTTTGTTGTTCCAGTACTAGAAATAAGTGATTTATCACTAAAGTGAAATAGCATAAGAAAAAATTTTGTAATTATTAGATGTTTTAATAAACTATAGACAGTAATATGTAGCTTTATGTTATGCACTGAATAATTCAAGTATACAATACTATAGACTGACTCATGGCACAGAATATTACTTCATGTAAACATTGTAACTTATTAAAGCAGGGCATGACACATCTCTTGCTGTATACCCTCGGAAAACAAAATTAACTTAAATATCCTAGAATATTTCACTCCTTGACATGCAAGTAAACATACACCATTATACTATTATGTTCATGTAAAGTGTAGTTAAATAAATGTAAATATTTAAGTAGCAACACCAACATAATTTGAAATATTTAAATGAGAAAGTAAAACATCTACCAAATTTTTAAATCTATTTTGTCAAATCATGTTTCTCATTTACCCCGTTTCTTCTGGCTTTCATTCACACTAAATTCAGTCACATTTCACATACAGCTTTTCTGCCTACCTTTGCTTTTTTGTTTTATCCTGAGCAAAGCACTTAACCTACCTGTGCTCCCACTATGAAAAATATCTCTAATTAATTTTAATATAACCTGATCAGGTACATAACCTTGGAGAAAAAGGTAGGATAATAATGGAAGAGAAAAACATTCCAATCAATGCAAATCATGGAAATAAAAAACTAAATGGGTCTCTGTGAAGCAGATGTGTTGCTGATGTTGGTCAAGCCCCTTTCTGAACAGTGCATATTGCACTATAAAATAAAAAACAGAAGAAAAGAAAAAGAGTTAAAAGCTGAGTATTAAACAAAGATGACTGTGAAATATTGCTGTTTCCATCCCCTGTAAGTTTAGCTTGACCACTTAAAGCCATTATAATGTGCCAAGTAACAGTTCTATCCATCACTAAAACTTTCCCATAAACCCTTTTAAAATGACAGGCTTCAGCAGCGCATCACTAAAGGTTTCTTGTATTTCTTCTGTGACATAGGAAAAATTAGCATGGTGCAAATAAGTCTAATATAATTTTCTTAACCCAAGTACCCATGTGCCATCTCACAGTTTAAAACAAATTCCTCCTCTACTGTTAAATTGTGCCACCCCCCCTGTGGGTGAGTCAGCCTATTCTCGTACAAATCTTGTTGGGTTTAACTTGTATTGGTAAGAATTGAGGTGGTTTGGGATTTTTCAAGTAAAGACGACAAATTTCAAATAAGGTACTTTTACTAACTAATCATGGTGCTGGAGACTGGAGTGGTGACATGTTGCATGTTGATTAGCATATGCAAGTAAGAATATCACTGTACACACCACAAGAGTGACCCGTTAAAGTACTTAATAGTGCCAGCCAAATATCGAGTAATAAAACAAGCTCATCTGCGTCTGACAGCGTTCCATTTTCGTTTATTAAAAGTGTTTTTTCCGGAAGTAGTTTATCTACTATCTATATATATAAAATCCTAAGCCTAAAAATGTAATGATTTTATATCACTTTTTTGTCATGCTTTAAATCTGGCTTATTTTAAAACCTACATGTTTGGTATCATTCTCTTCAGAATTTATCAAACTTTAATGTTAGATTTTCAGATTCTGATTCAGTTTATAAATTGTAAACTAAAAAATATCAAGAACTCGCATCCTGCGAGACGAGACTTTGTGCCAAAAGACAAAGAGTAGGACAGCTGCTGTACAGGCTTTTAAATGTTTGAAGCACTGCGCGAGATGCAGATCACGCGTTACTGCAGCAGCAGCAAGCCAGCAGCTGATCGAGCAAAGAGGAGGTAAAAAAAAAAAAAAAAAAACAACCTGTATTTGTTTTTCCATTGTATCACCATTTAAGAGGGGGTTTTGGAGGAGTGACCGCGTCTCCTTGGGGTGCGTTCAGCCCCCCTCTTCACAACGCGAGCGGCAGAGACGTGAAGTGGCTGGTGAGCAAAGAGCGATGCGAGCAGGGGGCGAACCTCCTAGTTTAACAATATTATGGTAAAAATAAATGTTTGGGATGTTGTCAGCATACGACTGGATGACTTGAAATTTGGATTAAATGACAAGATCTGATATTTTATTTCATTGACTTTTTAATATTGTTTGTTTTTTCCCAGCTTTGGTCACCACAGAAACATATTATATCAGAAATATTGTTGTCTGCATTAAAGAATGAGATTGACATTTTTTTCGCGGCCACAGACTGCATGGGGTAAGTGATATTTAAAAAATAATAAAAAAAAAAAATTAAATGTAATTCGATTGTACCTTCAAAAAAAGTTAGGCATTTTGAGAAGTATCATTTGGTTTCACTGTCTCAGCCACTTGATTGGTTGCATTTTATAAGACCGAATGCCTTCAAACCACTGTGCACTAGTCATCCAGTTGGTAAGTGAAAACAGCATTCATTTACTTTTCTCTTACAAACATAGGAGTGTTTGTGATATGTGGAACTCACTTATTTGTCCCAATTGGGAAATATGGCTTTTTACACAACATGATAAAAAAAAATAAAACAATAAATAAATACATAAATATCGTAATAAACAAATACACGCAAGAATTGCTAAAAAGAAAGAAAACTTCTGACCTAGCTAAAGATAAAAAAAGAACAGTCCTCAACCCAGTGATGCATTATAAAATCGTGTTGCCGTTGGTATGAATGTGCTCCCGTAGTGTTTCTTGATCCACTTCTACTAAATAATTTGTTGGTAGTGTTGGTGTGTCGGAGAGAGGAAGTGCAGTATTGCTTATAAATAACCATCAGTTTTGTCTTCACTTTTTCCTCCACTGCTACCTCCGGGGGGCACAGAGGGTGTCCCATAACTGTGCCTGCCTTCTTAAAGAATTTGTTAATTAAGCACACTACGGCATAGAAAATAATTTACAGACAGCAGTGTAAGGGTGCTACTGACAGAAAGGAAGTTCATGATATCACTGCTTGTTTTACTTAACAGTGGACATGTTCTCCATAAATCTATTTAGATATTTCTTACATTAATTAGAGTTTGAGCCTTCTTATTTACACTGTTATACAAAAAGTGTTCCAGAAAAGAAATTAGAGAGCAGTGAAAAACTTCTTCCCAAGATCATGTAAAGAGAAGTTCCCAATTAATCTGAATACAAAGCTATTTTTTTATATTAGATGATCATAGAACTTACTATGATGAGACTGCCCAGATTATTTTTTCTAACAATCCTGGGTAACTGTCACATTTTCTGAGGTATACAGTAAATAAATGTGAAAAACTGAAACATTTCCTTAATTATTTCTTTTAAATTGGTATTCATTGTGTTAATAAAACATCATTGATCATAATCTCCTGAGCTATGAGTGATCTGCAATCTCCTCCGCTGTCAGCTGGCCATAGTGTTACCCCCTAGAGGACGACTACAAAGGAGCTGGCTCGACGGCATGCAAGACGACTTTTACGGCATCAGGGAGCAGGACTTGAGGTGGCGCAGGATTGAATTGACTGGCAGAAAACCGCTGACCTGGCAAAGGCTTTACATGAGCCACAGCGCCAGATATGATGATGATGCTGCTGCTGACAATGACAATAACAATGACACAGTTAAACAATTAATTAGTGGACAGATTTTGCTAGGCTCGATTCATGTTAATCAGTTTTAAACTAATTTGTTTCCCGTTACTTTAAACAAATCTGTGTCTTTATGCGTTCTCATTATCTATTTAATAATCTGTAAAGTTTGTATTTGTATCTACTTATGAACTTGTCACATTTCTCAGTGAAGAGCACTACGTAAGCATAACACAAACTGAAACTGTATTTGATTTGTGTAAGTCACACAACACAGGATTAAAAATAAGTATATTAGAGGGACAACACAGGTACACCAGTTTGGTGACCAAGTGAGAGAAGCAAGATTGAGATGGTTTGGAAATGGGCAGAGGAGAGACGAGGGGTACATCGGGTAAAGAATGCTGAGGATGGAACTGCCAGGCAAGAGGAAAAGAGAAAGGCCAAAGAGGAGGTTTATTGATGTGGTAAGGGTGGACACGAAGGCAGTTGGTGTGGCAGAAAATGATGTAAAAGACGGGGGGACAGACGGAGACAGGTGATCTGTTGTGGCGACCCCTAGCAGCCGAAAGAAGAAGTCTACACACAATATAGCTGTAGTTATCATTTTGCTCTAAACAATACATCAAAATTACGAATATACTGTATTTTTAAAAGTGACATTTAAACTGCCAATGGCATGAAGATCTAGTTTAAGACCTTATCATTAAAATGGCAACGTGACCCAGATTACCTTACCTTTGCTGCTGAGGTATTCCCTCAAATTTGTTCCCTGTTGTAGCTTTGTTTCCAGGAGCTGAAGTCTGATCATTTCCTTTAAAAGAATAATTTATGATGAAATGCATGAATTAGCACAGCAGTAAATCTTAAGAACTTTAATTAATGTCACATTTCAAAGACAGGCAAATTACATTCTTTAAAATGTATATACTTAATTTTGTAGCCTTCTGAAATAAATAATAATCACTATACATTTTAAGTGCTTTAATTTATTCTGTTCTCTATTAAAGCATGCAAAAATTTCAGTACTGAAAAGCTTTATAAGTAAAGTATGGTTGGCCAACCAACACCTTAAGCTGTAATGCCCAAGAGGACCTCAGTCCAGTTTTTAAAGCAGCAGCCTTGTACAAACACCTGCGTTATCTGGCTTTTCATGTACATGTAAAAATGACAACCAAATATAACAAAAAAAAAGTGCAAGACACTTAACAAACAACAACAAAAAATAATCAGGTGAAACAAGAATGTTGGCTAATTGCTTGTACTAAATGCAGTAGCAGCAGCAGACCGTCTGCAGATTATCAGCACTGACCCAGTTTGTCCTTCATGTAGTACACCAACAACTCACCCCAAGGAATCACACCTTTATTCTGTGAGCCGTGAGGTAGAGGGCTTGGCGGGTCAGAGAGGGTTCGTTTATGTCCAGGGGGTGGGGGTGGTGGTCTCTTCTTAGACAGAGTGGAGCTGCCACTAGGGGGCTGAGTGCCAAGAGGGAGGGTGGAAGGAGGGCCAGGTTGAGCTAAAAAAGCACAAATAAAACACTTACTAAGTGCAGGAAATGCAATGCAAAAGTAGTAATGCTGGGGAAGGGTGGCAGATTTACAACATCAGACTGTTCTGCATCATAAAGAAAAGTAGCACAGGACATCAGGGTTCTGCAAGTCAGGGCAAATTGAATATGCAAGAGTTGATAATGCAGAGACAAACATGACATCCTGCACTAATATACTGTAACATGCCACTGAAATACATAAGGGAACCTAAAAAAAACCAAAACAAAACATTATCTCTTGATCTCTTTACTAAAAGATGGAGCAACACTGAATGACAAGTTCATTATTGTTGATTGACTCAATCTGCTATTAAACTCAAGGAAAAAACAAATGAATACATAAAATACTGCAGGATTAACTTGATTCAACTGCAAAGTCCTTTCTCAGTTTTGGTGCAGACAAGTGTGTTGTGTCCTTCATATGAAGTCAAGGCTCGTATGGTCATCCTCAAAATGCCACTGAATGATCTTAATGAGACCAGTATGAGAAGAGATCTTTAGCGTGACTCAGAGTTGCATCTTTCATAACTTAAAACAATGGAGGTAAAGAAAACTGATCCCTGGTACCCAAATAGATGCTTCTGTGGGCTCCTCTCCTCACTGGGTACAACCTACAAATTGATAAGAAGTGGCCAAAGCTTATCAGAATGCCAGCAGAAGGCATTTTTCCCTATCTTTTATTTTTGGATATTTGGTTGCCTCAAAAATACGTATAAAGAATATTTAGATATATGTATAGGCGGCATGGTGGCGCAGTGGTAGCGCTGCTGCCTCGCAGTTAGGAGACCCGGGGTCGCTTCCCGGGTCCTCCCTGCATGGAGTTCTCCCCGTGTCTGCGTGGGTTTCCTCCGGGCGCTCCGGTTTCCTCCCACAGTCCAAAGACATGCAGGTTAGGTGGATTGGCGATTCTAAGTTGGCCCTAGTGTGTGCTTGGTGTGTTTGTGTGTGTCCTGCGGTGGGTTGGCACCCTGCCTGGGATTGGATTCCTGCCTTGTGCCCTGTGTTGGCTGGGATTGGCTCCAGCAGACCCCCGTGACCCTATGTTCGGATTCAGCGGGTTGGAAAATGGTGGGTGGATATATGTATATCGGCTCTGAGCCCTTTCTTATTTGTAATGGTGATGGACAGGTTGGCAGACGAGATTAGACAGGAGCCCCCGTGGACTGTGATGTTTGCTGATGACATTGTGATCTGTAGCGATAGTAGGGAGCAGGTTGAGGAGACCCTGGAGAGGTGGAGATCTGCTCTAGAGAGGAGAGGAATGAAGGTCAGTAGGACCACCAAGACAGAATACATGTGTGTGAATGAGAGGGAGGTCAGTGGAATGGTGAGGAAGAGGGAGTAGAGTTGGCGAAGGTGGATGACTTTAAATACTTGGGATCAACAGTACAGAGTAATGGGGAGTGTGGAAGAGAAGTGAAGAAGAGAGTGCAGGCAGGGTGGAATGGGTGGAGAAGAGTGTCAGGAGTGACTTGTGACAGACGGTATCAGCAAGAGTGAAAGGGAAGATCTACAGGACGGCAGTGAGACCAGCTCTGTTATATGGGTTGGAGACGGTGGCACTGACCAGAAAGCAGGAAACAGAGCTGGAGGTGGCAGAGTTAAAGATGCTAAGATTAGCATTGGGGGTGACGAGAATGGACAGGATTAGAAATGAGGACATTAGAGGGTCAGCTCAGGTTGGACGGTTGGGAGACAAAGTCAGAGGCGAGATTGTGCTGGTTTGGACATGTGCAGAGGAGAGATGCTGAGTATATTGGGAGAAGGGCGCTAAGGATAGAGCTGCCAGGGAAGAGGAACAGAGGAAGGCCTAAGAGAAGGTTTATGGATGTGATGAGAGAGGACATGCAGGTGATGGGTGTGACAGAACAGGATGCAGAGGACAGAAAGAGATGAAAGATGATGATCTACTGTGGCGACCCCTAATGGGAGCAGCCAAAAGAAGAAGAACATATTTACATTAATATTTCTTGAACACCTTTTTGCTTCTCATGTTTTTCATGCATACAATTTTGTATTTTAACTAAATTAAATTTCTAATAGTGCTTTGTTATTGTAAATGAAGCTCTTCATACAGATGATGACAATTGAAATGAACTCAGTTTCTATTAAATTTTGACAAAAAAATAAAAAAAACACAACTTTTTAGGCCTCTTAATGAAGATTTGTTTATGTTATACTAGGGGGCTTTGCCCCCTGCTCGCTTCGCCTGCCAACCCCTTTCCCCCCTGCCAGTGCTATGAGCCATTGTGAAGATGGGGGGCTGAACACACCCCAAGGAGACGCGGTCGCTCCTCTGAAACTCCTCTTAAACGGTGATACAATGGGAAACAAATAACAGTGTTTTTTTTTTTTTTTACCTCTTCTTTGCTCGATCAGCTGCTGGATTGCTGCCGTGTCGCATGATCTGCATCTCACACTGAGCTTCGAACGTTTAAAAGCCTTTACAGCAGCTGTCCTACTCTTTGTCTCACTGCCTTGTCTCTCTTCTCCCCCAGACATCCTCAAACACTATTTCTTCAATCTCTTTTCGCTGTTCTGTTATTTCACCGAGTAATATTTTCCATTTGTTTGCGCTGTGATCTTTACTCACATTTTTGTGAGACTTTTGAATTTTCCTACTTCCATTATCTCTAACCTACTCTGCATGTGTATAACAGGACTTGCTTTCAAAGGTTGTAAGTAGTACTAGGGTGTTGTACCGTGTTAGCCATTATGAATGTAGAGAAAAGCCAAGCAAAATGACACCTTTTATTGGCTAACTAAAAAGATTACAATATGCAAGCTTTCGAGGCAACTCGGGCCCCTTCTTCAGGCAAGATGTAATGCAAAGGTTGTAAGTATGATGTGACTTGTCCGTCTCATGGGAAATGAAAGTGTCTCTCTTCAAAAGATCACGTCTCGTCGCAGGAAAAAAGTCTCATATTGTTTTTTTTTTTTATAATAGAGAGACAGTGCATTCAGAAAGTATTTCGACCTTCACTTTTTCCATTTTTTGTTACGTTGCCACCTAATGCTAAATTCAAGTTGTAATTTTTTTTTCCCCTCATCAAGCAACACTCAATAACCCATACTGACAAAATGAAAACAGGATTTTAGGAATTTTTCAAAACGTATTAAATAAACATAAAAGATGGAAATATTAGACCCTTGAATTTGCCTCCCATTATATTGATCATTGGTGAGATGATTCTTCATATATTTTGAAGTCCACCTGGAGTCAATTCAATAGGCTGAACTGATTAGGAAAGTCACACGCCTGTCTGTAGAAGATCCCAACAGCTGAGTAAAAACCAAGCCGTGAGGGCAAAGAAATTGACTTCAGAGCTCAGAGACAGGATTGTGTTACAAAGAAGTTTCTACAGCGTTGAAGGTTCCCAGGAGCAGAGTGTCCTCCATAATTCTTAAATGGAAGAAGATTGGAACAACCACGACTCTTCCTGGAGCTGGCCATCCAGCCAAACTGAGCAAGTGTAGGAGAAGGGCCTTGGTAAGAGAGGTGACCAAGAACCTGGTGGTCAGTCTGACTGAGCTCCACAGGACCTATGTGAAGATGAGCCAAACTTCAAAAAGGACAAACATTACTACAGTACTCTACCAATATGGGCTGTACAGCAGCCTGACCAAACAAAGTCCCTCCTGAGTAAAAGATAACGTGAAAGGCCGCTTGAAGTTTACAAAAGGACACCTACACAACTTTCAGATGGCGAGAAACCAGATTTTTTTGAAACTAGGCCATTCCTTCGATTTCAGAGCTTGGTTTTTCGTCAACTGTGAGTGTGTCCGCCTTTCCTAATCATCTCCAGTCAACTGAACTGAGCTCAGGTGGACTCCAAACAAGGTATAGAAACATCCTGGTAGTGATCAATAGAACGGGGTGCACCTGAGCCAAACTTCACGTGCCATAGTAAATAAAATCTTTGAATACTTATGTCAATGGGAAATTTCAATTTTTTATTTTTAATGTATTAGCAAAAATTCTTAAAATCCTGTTTTCTATTTTGTCATTCTCCGGTATTGGCTTGCTGCTTGATGACGGGAAAAAAAAAAAATGATTTAAACGATTTTAACAAAAGACCACAACTTGACAAAATGTAAATATCTATAAAGAAAACAACTTTGCTACAAAGTATTTTTTGATCAACAATTTCTCTTGAGAGTTGGTGGGGCAATATATTGCACTGGACAGACCAGGCTATCTCAGCCACAGCAACAATTCCAAGCTTGTCGTAGAGAAATCCCAGACTGCCCAAGATCCACGTGCCGTTTCCTTTGGCACATATGCACACACCACTTCAAATGGCTCCTCTTCGTACGCAGAGGCAACACTTCTCTGGTGCTGTCAGACGCAACCAGTTGTACTTCAGCTCTAATTTTTTTCCTTCCCTAAGCAGAGCTCAGGAGAACAACAAAGCTGTAATTCAAACTCTCCATCCAAGCATTTACTGTCCGCTTCACTACCACTGCAACAGTGCATAAAACAGCCGCATCTTGGTATATGCAAAGCTACTACAATGGAGTGCAAGGTTCATTAATTCTATTTTTTTCTATCACTTATTTGATTTATTACCAATATTTTTGATGGTTTTTTGTATAAAGAGTTTAAATACCTCTCTGAAGCACCAATATTTAAACATCCAGTAAGAATACATGTGTGCAATCTTAGTGCCTATCTGGAAAATGTCAGATGCTTTAAGACAATCCTGCTGAAAAAGACAGCAGTATCCGTGGAAAAACCAGTGCAGACAGGGCAAGAAAGTGCAAACTCCATACAGAGAGGGACTAGGCTGGGAGACAAATCATTGAATAGTGAGGCGGCCGTGCCATCCTTCAACTTAACATACAATCACTGTGAAAGAAATATAAAAAACAATACAAGCAGAAGGCTCATACTGGCTACAGTGTGACATTTAGACCATTTTTATTACAAAATGTACACTTTTACACTGAGCCAAATGACTCATATTTAATTATTAGTTATTAATAAAACATGGGATGAGATCTGTGAACTGAAGGACAGACTTGCAAGAGTATAGATTAAAGTAAACAAAAGAAGCAAACAAACATCAACGCTTTTTACTCTGAAAGCACTTTGTGTAAAGAAGGAGCCGACCTTGGAGAATCCTACTGACCCAAGGCCAATTAAGCTAACCCGGGGGTCTCCGACTCCAGTCCTGGAGTGCTACTGTGGCTGCAGGTTTTCATTCTAACTTGTTTCTTAATTAGTGTCCAGTTTTTTTTGCTAATTCACTATTTCCCTTTATTTTAATTCACTTTTCTTGAGACTCTGACCGCTGAATTGATTCTTTTTTCCTAAAACGGGACCTAAACATAAATTTGATGTGAAGTGAGCCAACAGATGACCAACTAAGTTGGGGCCTCAAACTCCAACTAACTTCACTTCATTCAGTTTCTTAATGTGAAGCCAATTCTCGTTGCTAATTAAGCCTGTTATTTAATTCCGTGGCGCTCATTCTGCCATGGCAGACATTTCCAAAACTGTTGATTTTCTTTTTTAAGAGCGCTGGCTGTCAGAATGTTTTGTGGACCTGAGCAGATCAACATTACTGAGGCCTTCACCTTTCTTTATTTTCAGTTATTGTGTGATGGATGCAGGTTGTTGTTTATGTGTTGGTTCATATTGTGTCTTAATATTGTTTGGTTGCTAATTAAGGGGCCTGAGTCTTCAGTTGTGCATCAATTAAAATGAAGGCATAGAGTTTAATTAGCTGGTTACTAATTAAGAAAAGGGTTAGAATGAAAACCTGCAGCCACAGTAGCTCTCCAGGACTGGAGTTTGAGACCCCTGAGCTAATTTGCAAGTATTGGGGCTGGGAGACAAAAACTGAAGTGACATGAAGAAGAAAAATGCAAACACAGAGAGTATGTGCAAACTTCACAGTGACAATGACTACGCTGATGTTAATAATTCAGTTTAATATATTATTAGTTATGCCACACCCAGGTTACTTACACTGATTTACAAATATTGAATCTATCTATCTGTCTGTCTATCATATAGTGCCTTTCATCATCTATCTATACTATTAAAAGGCAAAGCCCTCACTGACTGACTGACTGACTGACTGACTGACTCATCACTAATTCTCCAACTTCCTGTGTAGGTAGAAGGCTGAAATTTGGCAGGCTCATTCCTTACAGCTTACTTACAAAAGTTAGGCAGGTTTCATTTCGAAATTCTACGCGTAACGGTCATAACTGGAACCTACTTACGTACATATATACGGCCATAGCCTGCAGCTCGGTCGCCGTTTGAGGCAGAGTTACGTCCCTCATCGTCACTCCTCCCACATAATTGAGTGCCTGCCCATATAAGGCCGTCCATCAGCGGCAATCCAATAGAAACCTTCTGCTGCTAAATATTCGTGGGTTTAGGGCTGTGCTTATGGAAACGAAGATGAGATGTCAGGGTGGTGATTGGCACAAACTCAGCGAAACTGCGAGAAAAACTTTTAAGTGCCGGGTCTTAGCTAACATTGAATAAAGCCGTGGACATCGCACGAGATAGCATAAGCACAGCTGAGAACCTTCGATGCATGTAGTCCGAGCGGCTCACGTGAACTGACTGTGAACGCAGTACGCAGACAAAAAGCAACAGTACCAAAGAGCGCTGAACAAAAACTGCATTACACAATTAAGAAGGCAGCAAAGGAATATGAAGTGAGTGACGCATACAAGCATATTCATAAGTACAGCTACTGCGGAAACAAAGCACACAGTGGAAAAAGTCAATGTCCAGCTAAAGGAAGACAGTGTAAAAAAAACCCGTGCATGCAGTGTGTGATGTCTCAAATAAAGAGGAAGACGAGCTGTTTATTGATGCAGTAAGAAAGGAATCGATGAATGAAACCTGTCATCTTTACAACGGTTGACAAACACGGAATGTAACTTGAACACAACACGTCCTCCAAATACGAACCTGATTGAAAGAAATAATGATAATCAAATCCTTGATGACAGCAACACTCAGAACAGTCACAAAACAATTACATTGACAATCATGTTACGTTATTTTTAAAATGTTTCCCTTTCTTTTTCATAACTTCTTTAACACACTACTTATTATTTTGCTATATATATATATATATATATATATCTACATCTATATCCCGATCTACATACTGTCAAATAAACGAACCACACGCCGTGGCGCAACGCAAGAGGCCGAGTGTGAACGCCTCATGAGCCCAGAATTATGGCGAAGCACGTGTCGCGTACTCTTTGCATTATTTGACAGTAAAACTATTTATATATATATATATATATATATATATACACATGAGGTGTGGCAGAAAAGCAATGAGACTGATTTTTTATTTACCAAAGTTTTTATTTTTTTCAAACATCAATGTTATCCCCTTCAAAGTAGTTCCCTTGGGCAGCTACACACCGATGGAGACGTTGTTCCCACTGTTGGTAGCAGCGCTGGAAGTCTTTAACCGGTATGGTCTTCAGCATGTCTGTTACACTCTTTTGGATGTTTTCTAAAGTCCCGAAATGATGTCCTTTGAGGACATTTTTCAGTTTAGGAAAAAGGAAAAAGTCACACGGACTGAGGTCAGGTGAATAAGGGGGCTGGGGAACCACAGGAATGCCTTTTGAGGTCAAAAATTCTGTTATGGAGAGGGTAGTGTGACATGGGGCGTTGTCATGATGGAGCATCCATTTGTCTGCAATGTCTGGTCTCACGCGAATGACCCTTTTTCTGAGCCTTTCAAGGACGTCTTTATAAAAAACTTGGTTGACAGTTTCTCCTGGAGGAACACATTCTTTGTGGACGATTCCCCTTTTGTCAAAAAAACAAATCAGCATTGATTTGATCTTCGATTTGCTCATTCGAGCTTTCTTTGGTCGAGGAGAGCTTGCAGTGTGCCACTCCTGACTTTGCCTCTTGGTCTCAGGATCGTATTCAAAAATCCATGATTCATCACCTGTGATCACACGACTAAAGAAATCTTGCTCATTAGCGATTCTCTCAAGAAGATCAAGACACTTGCTTTTTCGATTGTCCTTCTGCTCAATTGTGAGGTTTTTCGACACCATTTTGGCACAGACCTTTCACATGTGCAAATGTTCGGTCAAAATTTGATTAACGGTAAATCTGTTCAAATTTAATTGTTCACTCAACATTCTTAATGTTAAACGATGGTCTGATCTCACAAGAGGGTTCACACGTTCAATGTTTTCATTGGTTTTCGAAGTTGAAGGCCTCCCTGAACGGTGTTCATCTTCAACGTGTTTTCTGCCTTCCAAAAATGATTTGTGCCAGCGAAAAACTTGAGCTCGGGATAAAGAATGTTCCCCATAGGCCTGTTTTAACTTTTCAAACATCACACTTGCCGATTCTCCAAGCTTAACACAAAATTTAATGGCACAACGTTGCTCCAAATTCCGCTGTTCCATTTTGCGTGACGCACAACCAAAAAACACAACTTCGCTAATAGCAGTCACAAAAATCACGTAGTTAACGGAAGGAGTTGAAACTCGCACTGAGCTATGGGAGGGTACTGATACACGTGCTCTATCAAGGACAACAGCGCAGCGTTGCCAGTCTCATTACTTTTCTGCCACACCTCGTATATCTATATACAGTATATATATATACTGTATATACACACACACATACATATATATCAGCGCTTCCCGATTCATTTTACCTTCGCACCCCCTGTGAAGGACGAGGCCAATTTCGCACCCCCTTGGTTTGAGAAGAAGTATGAAAAAAATATGAGGTTAACACAGAAAACAGATCACCAATTGAAGCTTTACGAATAATCGATTCGCCATCAATAATTGTTTTGGTAAAGCCATACTCAGTGTAATCCTCCTTCCATTTTCTAATTTTTTCGCGACTAGCCATGATTAAATGAACGGTAAAAAAGTAAGAGCGAAGCGACGGTGACTTATTGAGGCAGGCAGGCGAGAGCACAATAGCACGCAGGCTCGATGTACACTCATAACAGTGACAAAACAATTACATTGACAATCGTGTTACGTTATTTTCAAAATGTTTCCTTTTCTTTTTCATTACTTCTTTAACACACTACTTCTCCGCTGCAAACCGCGGGTATTTTGCTAGTCTATTATATAGTGCCTTTCATCATGTATCTATCCATCCTGTGAAAATATAAATGGTTTGTGTACAGTTCTTATTTAGTTGTGTAAGAAGTGTGATCGCAACAGCTGAAGTTAACTCTGCAGCAGAAATCTGAAACCAAATCCTCCTTCCACATTTATGTGCAGTGTTTGGAACAGTTTGATTTTCAAAGTATTTTAAAGTCACAATCTCAATCCTAATTTCATATTTTTAAAACACTTCATTCATGTCTCCTATTAATCTCCTTTTTCTTAAACTGTAAAGGCTCAGACTTGTACTGCACACATCAAGGCGATATATAACCTGACATTCTGTTTGACTTCTTAATGGCTTTTGAACACTGTCAGGAAGTTGTTAATGTTGAGTTCACTATGACTCCTAAATCCTTCCAATTAGGTGAATTTTCAATTTTCAGGCGTCCCATTGTGTACCCATACCTAACATTTTTAATTCCTACATATAATACATTTACTTACATTAAAATTCTCTCCCAACCCCACCTAAAAAGTGCACTTGAAAGCTCATTTATACTTCATGCAGAAGTAAATTTTTGATTTTCTGCATACCAAAATTGATGTAATGAAAGAAAAAGTGTGTTTTTTTTCCTTTCTGAGAAGGATCTACAGTAGCTGCAGAACTCTGGAGCTCTGTGTTTCAGGAATTCTGCTAAATGTCCGGTCAGACTGCATGTTTGTCACATAATTTACAAAGTGAAATCTCTGAGATGGGTCTATCTGTGACCCACAGTCCTACACAACACTCCTGCTACGTGACACACCTACTAATGTGAAAACCCACTTGACAGTTGTGGTTACTCCTAAATAAGCTAATCATAATCTTCACCCACAGAGTAAGGATCTATTACAGTGCATCCAGAAAGTATTCATTTTGTTATGTTACAGCCTTATTCCAAAATGGATTAAATTCATTTTTTTCCAGGGAATTCTACACACAACACCCCATAATGACAACATGAAAAAGTTTACTTGAGATTTTTGCAGATTTATTAAAATTAAAAAACTGAGAAAGCACATGTACATAAGTATTCACAGCCTTTGTCATGAAGCTCCAAATTGAGCTCAGGCTCATCCTGTTTCCCCTGATCATCCTTGAGATGTTTCTGCAGCTTAATTGGAGTCCACCTGTGGTAAATTCAGTTGACTGGACATGATTTGGAAAGGCACACACCTGTCTATATAAGGTCCCACAGTTGACAGTTCATGTCAGAGCACAAACCAAGCATGAAGTCAAAGGAATTGTCTGTTGACCTCCAAGACAGGATTGTCTCGAGGCACAAATCCATGGAAGGTTACAGAAAAATTTATGCTGCTTTGAAGGTCCCAATGAGCTCAGTGGCCTCCATCATCTGTAAGTGGAAGAAGTTCGAAACCACCAGGACTCTTCCTAGAGCTGGCCGGCCATCTAAACTGAGCGATCAGGGGAGAAGGGCCTTAGTCAGGGAGGTGACCAAGAACCCGATGGTCACTCTGTCAGAGCTCCAGAGGTCCTCTGTGGAGAGAGGAGAACCTTCCAGAAGGACAACCATCTCTGCAGCAATCCACCAATCAGGCCTGTATAGTAGAGTGGCCAGATGGAAGCCACTCCTTAGTAAAAGGCACATAGCAGCCCGCCTGGAGTTTGCCAAAAGGCACCTGAAGGACTTTCAGACCATGAGAAACAAAATTCTCTGGTCTGATGAGACAAAGATTGAACTCTTTGGTGTGAATGCCAGGCGTCACGTTTGGAGGAAACCAGGCACCGCTCATCACCAGGCCAATACCATCCCTATAGTGAAGCATGATGGTGGCATCATCATGCTGTGAGGATGTTTTTCAGCGGCAGGAACTGGGAGACTAGTCAGGATAAAGGGAAAGATGACTGCAGCAATGTACAGAGACATCCTGGATGAAAACCTGCTCCAGAGCGCTCTTGACCTCAGACTGGGGCGACGGTTCATCTTTCAGCAGGACAACGACCCTAAGCACACAGCCAAGATATCAAAGGAGTGGCTTCAGGACAACTCTGTGAATGTCCTTGAGTGGCCCAGCCAGAGCCCAGACTTGAATCCGATTGAACATCTCTGGAGAGATCGTAAAATAGCTGTGCACCGACGCTTCCCATCCAACCTGATGGAGCTTGAGAGGCGCTGCAAAGAGGAATGGGCCAAACTGGCCAAGAATAGGTGTGCCAAGCTTGTGGCATCATATTCAAAAAGACTTGAGGCTGTAATTGCTGCCAAAGGTGCATCGACAAAGTATTGAGCAAAGGCTGTGAATACTTATGTACATGGGATTTCTCGTTTTTTTTATTTTTAATAAATTTGCAAAAACCTCAAGTAAACTTTTTTCACGTTGTCATTATTGGGTGTTGTGCGTAGAATTCTGAGGAAAAAAATGAATTTAATCCATTTTGGAATAAGGCTGTAACATAACAAAATGTGGAAAAAGTGATGGGCTGTGAATACTTTCCGGATGCACTGTATGTGAACTTGAAATTGGCATGTTGAGAAAGATGCGAATTTCTGGGCCTGTTGTGTAACATGACTGACATGTAATGTAAAGGCCTTTTAAAACTCATCAGATGAACGCAATCTGATTGGTTCATCAACGGAGCAGAGCTGTGGAGGTCTGCAGCTGGCTACGATTGTTTTTTCCAATCCTGCCCTGGAAACATTTTGGAAAGTTTTAATCGTGATAAATGTATTCAATGGAAGATTTTAAGTTAAATAATTGAGTGCTTTGTGCATTTGGAGCTCGAATGTATTCTGTGCATGGCTGCCTTACACTTCTTTTCTAAAATGTTAAGTGAAAGGTCCTTTTCCCATTGTGCCCTGGGATCTTTGAAAGGATGTGATTTTAAATGTTTTTATAAATTGTGGAAATGCTATCTGAGTCTTCAAGACCGATCAATATTTCTTCAGGAATAGAAACTGGTGTAAGGTGAGGAAAATTGGGTAGGTTCTATTTGCAAAGTTTCTAGCTTGAAAATAGTGGAAAAATTGTGCTCATGAGAAGTTAAATTTGAAGCTTAATTGCTCATAGGATGCAAAAACTTTACATAAGTCCAAATGTTTTAATCCCAGAATTTTCAAGCATTAAATACTATGTATGTTAAAGAGGGTAGAAAAAGGTGGTTGTCATGTTGAGGTACAACAGTTAAAATCTTCTCTGTCTTCCTACATTGGTTCCATATTCTAAGTGAATGAAGGTCAATTGGATTATTAGTGTATTGATGATAATTTGTATTAACTGGGGTACAAAGCAGGGAATATAAAGAAGTGCTGCAAGATTTTAATTCTATTGCAGATCCAGGCTTGTGTTCATTCATTGATTTGTGCTAATGTCTAGGTCTTTATGCCCTGTATACATGCCGCCCAGTAATAAAATTGAAAGTTAGGTAGTGCCATGCCTTCTTCTGCTTTATGTCGTTGTAGAGTCGCCCTTTGGATGCATGGATGTTTCGAATTCCAAATAAATGAGGTTATGATTGAATCTAATTTCTTAAAAAAAGACTTGTTAACGTATATGGGGATGGTTTGAAATAGAAAATGAAGTTTGGGAAGAATGTTCATCTTAATAGTGTTGATGTGAGATGGATGGTGGACCATCTTCACATTGAAATGTTGAGACGAACCGTTATGATGAACAGTGTCTATTTCTCTCTCTCTCTCTCTATTTAGTTTAATGTAAATGGTTGTAGCTGATATTATTATTTGTTCGATTGAGTAGCACGCCAATGAAAGGTTCTTTGGTTTTTGAAAATAAATATAACAAAAAAACTTTGCAACTTATTACAATAGTTTCCATAGTTTTATTAGATGTCAGTTTTAATCATATCATTTTTTTAAATAAAACAAGTTAGGAAATTGGATAGATAGATAGATAGATAGATAGATAGATAGATAGATAGATAGATAGATAGAGGTCCAGATCTAATTATGCAGATCCAGATCGTGGGGATGATTCCAGTTCGGCGCGAAGACGATTTTTCATGTCGTCTGTTCGCAAACATCTCGATGGTCCAGGAATTTTCGGGTGATTTTCTATGTAATAAACTTAAGTTATAGCGTAATGAAAATTGCAAAATTTGGATCTGGACCGATAGATAGATAGATAGATAGATAATGAAAGGCACTAATTAACAGACTTGTCTCAAAATGGAAATTTAGCACCTGTTTACAGAAAAAGAAAATATGCATCATACTTAAAAATAATAATATTAACTGCTAAAAAGTGGATGCACTAGAGCTCTCTTAACATTAAATGGGGAAAGTGCTTTAATTCACATAATATCTGAGCAACGGAATTAAAACATTTCCTGAAAAGAAGATGACATTTTCTTTTACTTGGTGTTCTTGATATTCATTTTAAACTTTTTAACAGAAGTAAAAAACGTTAGCCAGAAACAGGTCTTAAAGATTTTAAGATTTTCTGATGGTTCGTTATTTAAAATATATATTTTGTTTTTCAAAAGAAATCTGTGTGTTAGTAAAAGAGTAGCTGCCTTTCAGCTATTAACTACATGTTTTTGAAGTGTCTGAAGTTACAACTAAAAAATATTTGAGATGAAGTGCACAGGAAAACACACAAGACATCAGGTAACAATGAAATGTGCATAATAAAAAGCAAAAAAATGTCAAAAACAATCACAAAAAAATTGAAAAAGCCATTTGGCAGGTGAAGTATTTAATTTCAAGCACTTCCAGTTTAAGACTTAAGCTGTTCCATCTTGTAGTAAATGTGAAAATGCCTATCACAATTGTGATGCTGTTGCCTTTATTTTAGACTTACAGTATGACAGATTCTCCAAGACAATATGAAAATGGCATACATTTGTGCTTGCTAAGGCACGCTGCACAGAGAATATAAAGGAAGTGGCCACCAAATGTGTTAGATCTGGGAAAGCAAATCGAGCAGATCCGTCTAGCATTTGCAATCCTCACTGAGAAATCTGTAAAATAAACTTAAACATCACTTTTTGCTAACAAAGCTGATTACATTTTGACGCCCAGTAACTAAAGTAACAGAAGTGCTGTTTGGAGGTTTACCTTTTCCTGTATTCCTTGGTGGGAGAGGAGGGGCATCTATGATTGGCGATGTTGGCGAGTCAGTTGTCTGACTGAACATTTGATTGGTAAAGGCGCCATAGGAGAGCCGTTGTTTCTCTCTTTGACTGCTGAAACCAGGAAGTGGTAATTTGTCTTGAGGGGAAATACTGGAAGAGTGACAGAAGCTCTGAGGTCTTGGAGATCGTTCCTTCTTTATGGGACTTGGCTGAAAGAGTTTAAGAGAAGATATTTCTGTAAGAAAATAAGGTAATGTCTTCAGAGAAGCATCTCGTTTACATGAACTTTCATTTAAGTTACATCAAGTGTATTTTCACTTAATAACTATATGAAAAAAATCATACCAATATATTTACTTCTGTTCTAAGGAGGCTAATTAATATCCATTAATGCATGCGATTAACATGTTTAATATTCCTGCAATTAAATGTTTTAATCCAACACCTGAATGCGTTAATTAAATATGGGTAATTTGACTGCACTTCACGTGTTAATGAAGCAATGCCAAACAATTCCATGTCTATTAATGGTAGTAGCAGCGCAGCGCTGCTTCATAAATGTATTGTTGAAGTACTTGTCTTATGTGTGGTTTGTCACTACCTGGGATTCCACACATTTAACATTTGGGAGTTTTCTTCATTCCAGGACTCAGAGTGAGAAGACGGTGATTGACAGCATCACCCTTCAAGGGTGGACATTTCCAGGCTGCTGTCAGGAACAGTTCTGACTGGCAGAGAATTAAAGGTCAGGTTGCTAAATACGAAAACTGAAAGAAAAACGTCCGATTCAAATGCTGAGATTGCATTATTCTGAGCAGGAATAACGAAAGGAGTTAAAAAAATAAATAAATAAATAAAGTGTGTCTCTTGAACCAGCCATCTATCCAGCTATCCAGTTTCACCTGCTTATCCGGGGCCAGGTCACGGTGGGGGGTGTGGGTAGGGGGGTGTTGGGGCAGTCAAAGGAAAGACACCCAGGTGTCCCTTTTTCCTGCCTCCTCCAATTCCTTCAGGGCCAAGGCATTCCCAGTCCAGCTGACAGATATAATCTCTCCAGTGTGTCCTAGTTCTGCCCAGAGATCTCCTCCGGGTTGGACATGCCTGAAAATCTGCACAGCAAGCCAACACTGAGGGCATTCCAATCACAAGCCCAAACCACCTCAACTAGCTCTTCTCAATACAGAGGAAGAGCAGCTTTACATTAAGGATCCCCATAAATGTCTGCACTCCTCATCCTACCTCTGAATCCAGTCACCCTGTTATGGACTTGCATCTGTCATCTAGTTCTTACGGTCACTACCCAAAACACATGACCATAGGGGAGGACAGTGACATAGACTGAGTGGTCAATAGAGCGCTTTGCCTTTTGGCTCAGCTGTTTCTTTACCACCACCACAACTGACAGGTACAATGAGCGCATGATTGTGGACGTCACTCCGATCCACCTGTCAAATCTCCTGTTCCGTTCTTTCCTTATTTATGATTCATGAACAAGATTCTGAGATACTTCAACTCCTTCGCTAGAGGAAGCACATCTATCTATCTGTCTATCTAATTATATAGTGCCTCTTATATCTATCTAATATAGTGCCTTTTCCTCTCTTTCTAATATATAGTGTCTTTACTATCTCTCTATCTAATCATATAATGCCTTTCATTTCTATATATCTAACTAATCATATAGTGCCTCTCATATCTATCTAATATATAGTGCCTTTCCTATCTATCTAGATAGAGATAGATAGATACTTTATTAATCCCAAGGAGAAATTCACATCTATCTATCTAATCATATAGTGCCTCTAATATCTATCTATCTGTCTATCTAATTATATAGTGCCTCATATCTATCTAACAAAGTGCCTTTTCCTCTCTTTCTAATATATAGTGCCTTTCCTATCTATCTATCTAATGATATAGTGCCTTTCATTTCTATATATCTAACTAATCATATAGTGCCTCTAATATCCATCTATTATATAGTGCCTTTCATATCTATCTATCAAGCAGTGCCCTTCATTTCTATCTATCTATGACGCACAACATAACCTAACGTCCCACTAAATATGGGAATGTGCTTATTATAATGTGTTAATATTAGTATGAGATGTTTGACTGTAGAAAGACTAGCCTCTTATCTGTATATCCAAGTGACAGCATTATTTTTATTTATTTTTAATTATAATAAAACTGTAAAAACGTTAGCAAAATTCACGAGAAGCATCCGTCCGCCATACCTTGTCATCTAAATCATCATCGCTCTCATCAATTTCTTCCATCCGCAGATTCCATTCATATTCTACATGAACATGGGGATTAAATTTTCCAGCTGAAGCTTCCACAAGCTGAGGCATTTAAAAATAGAAATCATGTAAGTTTCAAGATAATTTATTACACAGGTGTAGAAAACAAGCACATAATACCAGATTTATACGAGACACATAGTGACTGAGAAAAGTGAACTTTACCAAGGGCAGGTTTTAGTTGTATGAAACTCTTGGTAAATCATGCACATTAATGTCTCTGTCAGAGCCCCTCAAATGATCGGTTCCTTTGAAATGCCGGAAGTGGTGTTCCACCAATTCTTTTTCAAAGTGGTGCAGTCTTACATGTCTTATCATGTGTGGAAAAAAGTGGATTCATAAAGTATCCAGTACCCTTCATTTTTTCCACTTTTACTCTGTTGCAGCCTTGTGCTAAAAATGTTTAAATTTATTTTTTTCAAACAACACTCAAAATCCAGAGTGACAAAGAAAAACACAGGACTTTAGAAATGTTCGCTTAGTTACTGAATATAAAAAACACTTGAAACATCCCATTGACACAAAGTATTCAGACCCTTTGCTATGACACTTGAAGTTTGTGTCTCAGGTGCATTTGATTCGTTTGATCATTGCCGAGATGTCCCAATAACATGTTTGGAGTCCACTGCTGGTAAATTCAAAGGATTGCATTGATTAGGAAAGGCACACACCTGTTAATGGACGATCCACCCATTGAGCAAAACCTAAGCCATTCCTTCTTAATGAAGGAATTGCCTGCAAAGCTTAAGAGACAGGATTGTGTCAACGCACAGATCTGGGGAAGGTTACAGGAAAATTCCAGCAGCATTAAAGGTTCCTAAGAGCACAGTTGCCTCCATAATTCATAATAAAGTCTGGAACACCCTCAATGCTTTCTAGAGCTTGCTGTCCAGCCAACCTGAGCAAACTTAGGAGAAGGGCTGCGGTAAGAGAGGTGACCAAGAACCCGTTTTTCACTCTGACCTGAGGGGATAAGGGAGAAACTTCCAGATAGACAATCATCACTGCAGCACTCTGCTAAACCAGGCTTAATGACAGAGTGGCCAGACAGATGCCACTCCTCTACAAACGTCTGCTAGAAGTTTGCATAGAGGCAAACAGTTTTAGGCAGAAGTCTAAGGAAAGATGCCAAGACATCCCTTTTCCCCCACCACCTCTTCCAACTCCTTCAGGGCCAAGATATTCCCAGTCCAGCTGACAGATACAATCTCTCCAGTGTGTCCTAGTTCTGCCCAGAGATCTCCTCCTGGTTGGACAAGCCTGAAACATCTGCACAGCAAGCCAACACTGAGGGCATTCCAGTCACAAGCCCAAACCACCATAAAGGCAATTAACAGACTCTCAGGCTGTGAGAAACATGACTCTATAATCTGATAAAACCAAGATTAGCAGCATGTCTGGTAGAAACCAGGCAACATTCATCACATGTGCAATTCCATTTCGGAGGTAAAGCATGGTGGCAGCATCATGCTGTGGAGTTGTTTTTCAGTGATAGGGGCTGGAAGACCAGTCATGGCTGATGGAAAGTGGATTGAAGCAAAGTCCTGGGAGTACAGAAGTTTAATGAAAATGCTCTGGATCTTCACCCTCCCAACAGGTCAATGACCCGAAGCACAAAGTAAAAACAACACAGAAGTTATTTTGGGACAACTCTGGGAATGTCCTTGAGTGGGCCTGCGAGAACCCGAACATAAACTCAATCAAACATTTCTTGGAGGGACCTGAAAATACTGTAGCTGCCCACCTGGACTGTAGAGAAGAATGGCTGAAGATCCCCAAATCCAGATATGTGAAGAAGTCTTTGGATTGGAATCACTGCCTAAGGGGCTTCAACTAAGAACTGAGTAAAGGGTTGGAATACTTGTGTTATTGTGATTCAGTATTCCAGTTTTTTTTTTTTTTTACTTTTAATAAATTTGCAAACAGTTCTAAAATCCTGATTCCTTCTTGCTGTTCTGGGGTATTGAGCGTTGTTTGATGTGAAGAAATAATTCATTTGAATAATTTTAGCATAAAACTGCAACATTACAAAGTTAGGAAAAAGTAAATCGACCGTAATATAACAACCAATATTGATCAAAAAAAATATAAGGAGGCTTTGCAGTGAGTTTTCACTGATTGGTGTCTCTTGGTCAGAAAAGTGTTAAATCCGGAGACGATTGCCAAATCTTAGATCAGTAAGCATAAGACAGATTTGAAGAGAATTCTCACTGCAAATGCAGAACTACAGTACAAGAGAGAAATGAGCAAAACAGGGAAGATGGGATCCTCCAAGCGCCTGTTAGAGAGATAAGTGAACTGGAGAAGGTCAAACCTGACAGGGATGACAAGACTAACATGTGCCATCGTCCGCCTTTTAAGTAGCCCTCATTAAAACTGATGCAGGTGTTTCTAGGTGATAATCCTTGAGACCTTAACTTTCTTAAGTAATTAAATTATCGAGGTTTTCTTCCAGTGGAGAAGCACATATTAGAACAGAGAAAGCTTACAATGCTCCTAAAGACAACGACTGATCTACACACTGCTAGGAAACTCTGAGTGTTTACTTGCCAAACGTTACAATGAGCACAAAATCCCCAATGAAGGGCTCGTTTCTCAATACCGGTGTGGTGAGAAGTTAAGCAAAATGACAAATTTGATTGGCTAACTAGAAAGATTACGATATGCAAGCTTTCGAGGCAAATCAGGCTCTATCTTACCTGAAGAAGAAGCCTGAGTTACCACAAAAGCCTGCATATTGTAATCTTTCCAGTTGGCCAATCAAAGGTGTCATTTTGCTTAACTTCTCACCACATCCATAATGGCTAACATGGTACAACACCCCAGTACTCAAAACTGGTGTAAACGGCATTCAACCCATCAAAGAGCGTAAGTCTTATTACTGCTTTCACCTTAGTTTTGTAGTTTGCAACTGTGTGAAGACCTGGGTAGACAAAGTGGGAGTTACAAATAACTCCTTATAGTTTATTCTAGTATTTTCTTGAGGCTTGTTTACTGCCCTTTTATAGATAATACCTGTGTTTCTTGTAGATCCATATAGCCATTCTTTGTATTATCTACACAATTTACTATATCCGTCCATTATCCAACCCGCTATATCCTAACTACAGGGTCACGGGGGTCTGCTGGAGCCAATCCCAGCTAACACAGGGCACAAGGCAGGAAACAAACCCCCAGGCAGGGCGCACACACACCAAGCACACACACCAAGCACACACTAGGGACAATTTAGAATCACCAATGCACCTAACCTGCATGTCTTTGGACTGTGGGAGGAAACCCACGCAGACACGGGGAGAACATGCAAACTCCACGCAGGGAGGACCTGGGAAGCGAACCCAGGTCTCCTAACTGCGAGGCAGCAGCGCTACCACTGTGCCACCCCAATTTACTGTATGTAAGAGCTAAAGTTAGAAAGTTAATGCTTTAAGTTAAACTCATATTAGTGTTTCCATAATTTGAATAGAATGTGTTTTGTTCTTTCATAGCTATAGATTATGGGATAGCCTTTTACCCCGTGTAAGTTAACATGAGACAGAACCTTCTTAGTTATACCTGCATTACAGTGTGTTAAGTAAGTCAGTGTGTTTAGAATTAGTCTCATTGTTAACATGGGCTGAAAGACCCCCTTAGAAAGGGTTCAATTGTATTAGAAAACGTAAGGAACAAACAAGATAAATAAGCCTTAAACAGAACTTTTTCTTAAAACCAGAACTTGTATTGACTTTGCAACACCAATTTTTTTCTCTATTTTTGTGTGAACTGTTTTACTTTGAATTTTGACTAAAGCTTTAAAAAAATGAAAATATTTTGTCTGTGGAATCATTTTAACATGTCAAGCTATTGCTAGAATCCTATGAAGCAAACTAAAGCTGCCGAACTTGGATAATTTTGGGTAAACGCAGCTACACTACCGTATAGAATAAAACACTAAGGTCTGTATGTCCAGTCCCTCTGGGCAATCTGATTGGTCAGTTTGGCTTTGGTGTGATTGGTCAGTTTGGCTTTTGTGATGCAAAGAAAGAGGAAGTGCGAGTGTGAGACGTAAAGGCGTATGAGGCATGCCAACAGTGTCGCCTTCAAATATGACAAGTATGAAAACGGTCAGGAGGCGTGAAAGGTGCCTCAAAAACAATGATAGAGTCCGTGAAGCAGGCTTTAGGAGATTGCACTCGAGAGCAGGAGCGCCGGTGAAAGCGGTAAAGGCACAAGACACACGCTGAGAGAGTCGCCTTCAAAGACAGCAAGTATAAAACCAGACAGGAGGTGAGAAAGGCGTCTCAAAGATGATAAGAGTTTGAGAAGCAGGCATTATGGGAACATGCACGAGAGAGGGAGGGAGGGAGCACAGAGGCGTTCAGACCAACATGAATACTTAGGAAGGGCGAGAGATAGCAAATATATTTTTAAGCCTCCTGTTACCTGTCTTTTAAAGTTACCGTGGCTATTATCTAATAAAACTGTTAGAATTCTGACATTCGACTCAATTTCATTTTCTGTTATGGCCTTATTTTCATCTGAGGACTGAATAAAAATAGGGATATTCTGGATGTTTCCTATTTAGAAGGAAATGGTCAAACCATACAATCAATTTGTGTGTTTGTCGATAGTGTGACATTTGTAATCAAGTCTAGATGCTGTAACATTTTTGTCACCCAGTTTTCATTATTGTCTGAATGCTGATTTAAAAAAACAAAACCTGAACTGTAATTGTTCTCATGTCCCGTATATGCTATTAAATCAAAGAGTGCTGACATTAACAAAGCAAACATTAACGGACTTGAAACGTATTCTTGTAACAATTTCCACTCAGTTAATCAGTAGACTCTACTCTTGTGCATCAGTCCCGTCGTCCTCTGCCATCCTTCTGCCTACTTATTTAACTGGTACATAATAAAAGGCATTTAAGACACTCGACAACAATGCTGGATCTTACTGGCTCTTCACATTGTGGATTCCGTAGCCTTTTAGCAATGTCCAGTGCAGTCTCTCCATTCTGGTTAGCTGTAAGAGTTTAAAAAAAAAAATAGTAATTTTAGTTTTAACAACTTTTGCATTCATTTTTTTACACATTATGCCACTCTGTAACTTCAGCTTGTAAGTTTTCTTACGTCATTTTCACACATAGTTCATTTTAAGCATTTTTATTTCTTTTAAATCTGAAGCAACTGCCCCTGTAGTCTTGTCATTTAGGTAGATGTGGACACACTAATCACACTCTAGTGTTGACCAAAACAAACACATTTTAAAAACGGTTGTCTCAGTGTTGTAGCAAGTGAACCCTGGAGCGGTTTGTGTGAGGTATGAATGTGATCTGACATGGCACTGCTCTGACCACAGGAAATACTGTGCATTAGGGAGACATTTGTAAGCGCTGCACCAGTTCTGCTGCTAATTAGGAAATGTCAGCATAAAAATGAATACACACAAGTTCACATGGAACAGCTCACAAATACCAGTTAATCCCAGCACCACTTCAGAGCTGCTTTACTCTCTCAAAAACTGATCAAATAGCATTGGACCACATCACCAAAATAAATAAATAGCTAATAAATCACTTCGAGGATCGGATCGTTCAAACCACATACAGAGGTAGTGTAAAACGAATATCCAGTGTGGCTGATGATCAAACCCCCAAGGGGCACTGGCACAGCTCTTGTCAACACTTCATATTAATATTTCCCAGGGAAAAAAATTTCCGCCCAATAAAAGAAGTCCACGACATATCCCAAGTTTCTTACGTGAAACATAACCAAACTAACTGGAGATTAAAACAAACTAAATAATCATCATCTCCTGATTAAGGACAAAGCAAAGGGACTTCAAATGTGTAATGCCTTTAAATATTAAGTTTGTTTCCTGGCATAAGCCACAGACATGTGGAACAAGTGACCAAGTAGTGTGGTGGACAGTAGGGCTTTAGGGACCTTCAAAGCTGGACTTGATGTTACCTTTTGTTCTTTTTCCGATTTTCTGTGGTGGTGATCTGCTCCACCACAACCTGATCAAAGCACCGTGATGTCCCTACATTGATGGATTAAAGGCCAGAAGTCCGCATGACCATCATCATCAAGTCCTTCCATGTGAACCCTGAATACAATGAGGACTACAATGAGAATGCCTAGAGGGGGCTGGGTGGTCTCGTGGCCTCAGACCCCCTGCAGATTTTATTTTTTTCTCCAGCCGTCTGGAGTTTTTTTTTTGTTTTTTCTGTCCTCCTTGGCCATCGGACCTTACTTTTATTCTGTGTTCATTAGTGTTCCCCAATTCTATTTTCTTATTTATTTTGTCTTTTTTCTCTTTCATCATTATGTAAAGCACTTTGAGCTCTTCATCTGTATGAAAATGTGCAACAGAAATAAATGTTGTTGCTGATGTTTAGAGAAATTAGGTGGATAGGACTGAATGGCCTGTTCTAAACCACTTTGGTCCCCAGAATATCTAGAAATCGTCCTGCTTAAGGCTTCAAACACAGGATACTTACTGATATCTGTAGCTGGCTTGCCCCTCAGGAGGAGTTTTAAACATTCATGTTTCTCATAAATACAACAATAGTGTAGAGCCGTGTTTCCCTTTGAGGTTTGCTTATCTAAGTTCCCACTGTGGGGGGAAAAAATAAAAAATAATTTAATGAATACAGAAAATGAAAAGAGGGAAAAACTTTAAATTTAAATGTAATATGTTGTTTATACTATAATGTTCTTATTTCTATAGTTTACCAACAAACATTTCTGATATTCGTACATAGCTGACAACTCTCAAACGATATTTACTTAAAATTAAACACAAAATCACACTCACACCACGGACCTCAAATACTGATTTAAAGAAAGAGAAATTTCACTTTCAGCCTTAGCTCACAGTTTATGTATAAACTAGAAAGGACAATAAAAAACAACTGAAAGTCGCATGTAAAAATATGAAGTTTCTTGAGTTCTTACAAATCATGACGTGCACAAATAATCAACTACTTAATATTTGCAAAAGGATCTTTCAGACTGTTTACTTCAGTCAATAATTTGACTACTCTTATCATATACCAAATTAGTTTGTTTGAGATTTCCTTTCGCAAATTTTCCTTCTGAATATACCAGAATTAGGTTTCTAATGATATTTTGTAATGGTTTTTTTCGTAACTGTGCTCTGGTCTTATGAATCTGTCTCTTGACTATTTTTAGGACAACCTAAGAAAAAATGTGCGCAATGACTAAGAACAGAAGCCATACTGGTGGAGTAACACAGGTTGAGTATCCCGAATCCAAGGGTTCCATCTAATTCTTTTTTTTTTTTTTTTTAAACTGATGAGTGAATGTGAACAAAATACGTACATAGGGTATGTCAAATGGAGTTACTCACTGTGAACCATAGGAGCCGTGTGGTCCCCTGTGAATCATCTCAAATCATGAAGCTGCAACCGGGAATGGGCACCCTAAGCATCGGGATAGATAACTGTGCAGCAGTTTTTATATGCTGTGCCAGGGGCGTTGGCAATCTTAATGATAACACCTCTGTGGCAATTCAAAAGTTCTGCATGGCACTCACACGTGCGTGTGTGTATACTTTTTTAAATATATAAATATATATATATATATAAATATATATATATATATATATATAATCTTCATTTGGATCTTGATCTTTGTTTGTCCGCGAATGAATTAGAAGAAGAAGCACTAGATGGCAGTAGAGAGACAGCTAAAACATAGGCATTGCATTAAGAATCTCCTCCAGGCTTATACTACTGAAGACTGTAGTACGCCAGTCACACCTCAAAACACAGACATTCAAACTAAACAAATTGTTGTGCTTTAAATTAACTAAAGAGATCTTCATTTAGATCTTGATCTTTGTTTGTCCGCGAATTCCACGCATGCGTAGACCACCTTCCAGTTTAGTACGTTGTTGTTACTCATGGATGTCAACAATGTGCCGGAATAACGAAAGGGGTGGTGGACAGTGTTACGCTGGTTAGCTCCTGAGGTCTGGTTAGAGAATGAGATTGCCGAAGATAAAAGGTACGTGCCTACGTAACATATGAATGAAAGAAAGACAGTGGGTAAAATGAATGACAACGTAACAGCACGTTCCGGAAATTATTATTGTTACGTTGTAGCCGGCGAGTGCTGCGCGTCTCACAGTTGTACCGTGGCTTGCTCACATGTCAATTAAGTGATCCCTATTTATGCCTTAAAGAGATACCTATGTGTCCCCCTTTTATAACCATTGCTCCGTGTATATTGCCTTACTCTTTGGATTGCCACAAAGCAACCTGCGAGATCGTGAGAGGAAATGACAGCGTCGTGAAAACGAGACGGACTGTGAACGAACAAAAGCAGAAATGCTCCTACACCGCCACATAATTACTATTCGGACAGTGATTCCGAGTAGGCCGTTCCTATCGAATCAATGTCCAAGGGTTTTCTTTTGTAATTTTGTTTCTTTTATAAAAAATCATAATGCTGTGCGACGAAGGGCCCAGTTCACAACTGGCAGCCGCGTTTAAACAGGGAGCCCTTCACAGACAACTTTAACACGCGCAACGTAGTTGGGTGCACATGGCTAGTATATACACACACATACACCGTATTTACGTGTGTACCACGCATGCATTTTTTCTTGAAAATTAGCATTAGAGAATCAGGTGCACGTCATACACGAAGAAATGTAATTCTGTAATGTTTACTTCTTCTGCTTAGGCTCGCTCGCTCTTTCTCTCTTGCTCTTGTTTGTTTATCAGTTTGGCGTCATCATTCAGCAAGCGTTTACGTTCCTTCACGGCGGGAGAGAAAGTAAAAGTGATTTTGGAAGTAGAGAAGATAGGAAATCGGGCAGCAGGTCGCAAGTATGGTGTTACAGAGTCATGTGTTTGGGATTGGTGACGGAAGAAAGAAAAACTTTCGTCATGCAACAAAAACAGAAGGGCATTTCGTGGAAAACATGCCCTAAACGCTTCCTATACAATCACAACGTGCATCGTACACGGGGCAAAAAGCGATTTTCTTTGTAAAAATTAGAGTGTGTGTCTTACACGAGGGCGCGTGGTACACAAGTAAAAACGGTATATATATTTTTTTATATATTTACTACCTGTGTAAGCCTGTGCTGTAAAAAGCACAGGGTCCTAGAAACTATTGAAATCGTCAGAAAAAAAAAAATGAAATGTCGAGATGTCAGGTGATCAAAAGATTCTTCAGAGGTTTTGTTTTGCCAATGTGCTCACCTCGCTTGTGTATTAGCGGCCGAAGGAATAGTAAAAGGGATACCATTTGCCAATGTGCCCGTCTTGCTCCTGTATTAGCCGCTAGGCAAGTGACTCTCTGTTCGGAGGTTTCGTTTTACCGATGTGTTTGCCACGCTTGTGTATTAGCGGCGGGAGGAAGAGTAAAAGGGATACCGTTTGCCGATGTGCTCGCCTTGCTCCTGTATTAGCCACTAAGCGAGTGACTCTCTCTTCGGAGGTTTCGTTTTGCCGATGTGCTCACTGCACTTGAGTATCCGCGGAGGTAGAGCCCTTACCCCGACTCCACCTCTCACTTCCAGGCCGGACAGACACACACACTACCACGCGTAGAAGTTTATATATAAGGTACATTTATTAAAAGGATGTCATAGTGGAAAATTCCACACCTGAGATCAGATTTCTACAACTGAAAGTTTCATGCCAAGTTGTGTACACAAAATTTCTGTTCTTTGATACAAGAGGGCAGCATTGGCCCTCTTAAAAGGGAGCTAAAATACTGCAGTCTGGACATCATATTCATCACTTTAGAGGTTTAATATGTTTGTCATGTCAACATACATTAAAATAACAGTGATTTTAATTATTATAGGTGTGACTTATTATGTAGCTGGTTTGGCTTCACTTCCTTACTTGATCAAGGGTGTCCCCACAATATCTCATAATATATCTGTAAATATTCCAAAATCTGAAAATATACAAATTCCAAAATACTTCTGGTTCCAAGCATTTTGGATTAGGGATACCCAACCACTACCTAGTGTCTATGAGCAGGCCCTGCATACAGTGACTGAAAATAGCAGAAATAACCCAAATCTAAGCCTCGTCAACACTAAGTAGAAATTAATAAAAAGAGCAAACCTCAATTTAATTAATTTGTCCTATGAACTGTAGAGCAGCACCATTGTCTGCTGGTCTACTGGACCCTAGAAACTTTTTCTCTGAAATCCAGACATGGTTTCTTTCTTGACGGGATCCTTGCTATGTGTGTCTTGTGAGGACAGTGTTTTGCGTCAATAAAGCAGCACACAACTACTGGTTTGATAAAATGACGAAACTGAATCAGGACAGCACACTTGCCATATCATACTCACCAGTTCTGGTCAGAGCTAAGTAAACATGATAATATGCCAGAAACGCTATCTTAAGTTGTCGCTTGTAAAATCTAAAACAGGTTTTGCTGAACTTGATTTTTTTCTTATAATTTTGGATCAATATTTTTCTGAATTATCTAGACTTAACATTTGTACTTAGCATTTAGCTCAATTTTCATTATCATGTCATGTTTATTCATATTTTTATTTTATGCTTACCTATTCTGTACCAAAAAATCAACGAGATGGAGTGAAGTCTGATCAGCAGTCCGCACAGAGAGATGAAGGGCCGTCTCTCCAGGCTCCTATTAATATACAAATATGGCTTATTCCATGAGAATTCATTATGGCAGAGCTAATAAACTTCAAAGAGCAAATACAATCAAAAGCAAAGCAATAATAAATTCAACAAACAGAGTTAATTTCTTGCGTTCATTTTATGGATTTAAAAATTCAAATAAAACTCAAATTTAAAAATTCACTTTGTAAAACAACAAAACATGAAACTCTATCACAGCTTCTGATAGTAAAGACCTCAATTAACACTCTACAAAGTAACGGCATAGGATACGATCCAGATCTGCTCTCATAAGTTGAGAATTTGTTCTTCTTGGATTCCATAATTGCAACAATTTCTTGCTGGGTTGGAACCATGGATGCTACTTCTTTGTATTTCCTGGTTTATTGTGTTTCATGAATGAATGTTTAATCCTAATAAACACAATGGCTCACTGAATAACTGAACCATTGGTACGGCAAGTAAGCTGGGCAGAACTATTGGGTTTTGTGTCGTTCCCTCTACTGAGATCCTATTCATGATGAAACTTTTGAAACTCTCTACATTAAAATTTTGGTATTTTTCAAGTCAAAGTTATTTCTTCACTAACATGGTAGTTATGCATTTGCCAGGTGTAATTTTGTTCTAAAGTTAGGTACTTTCCATAGATTTAAAAAAAAATATCTTGCCTATTCTGGCTATTTACAATTGAAGGTATGGGGCAAGGAAAAGCTTAAAAATTTAGCAAATACGTCCATTTTTCAAGCCAAGTCAGTTATTGAGTATTGATCCATGAGTATTGATCCATGTCTTCTGTCTTCTGTCATATAGTGACATATGTTTGTGACAACAAAAGTGATCTGGAAATGCTCTTGACATATATTCCGGGTGCTATACTGACAGACTGAGGAGACCCCACACTATGCGACTCTTTAATTCCACCCGGAATTCACTCTTTATTATTGTTCTTCATCAGTATGCTGCTGCTGGAGTATGTGAATTTCCACTTGGGATTAATTATCTATCTATCTATCTTTGTCACAGTAAGGATACATTTTCTATTGCTTTTGCAAATTCCCACATAAATACGGAAGCAAATCAAAACGATACCAACCATGATGCTTGAAACACTTACTGTGATCTGGTCTGTCGAAGAGGTGAAAGGTTGTTGCCCAGGACGACCAAGTGCTGAACTGTAACACATGGCTGGTCGTCTTTTAAAATGGCTGAATGTCATAATATTGATGTGTTGTATTCTAAAATGACATGTATAAACTACCCTACAATGTGTGTGTAATTGTAGATAAATACTTGACAACTGTCTTAGCTTGAAAAATGGATGTATTTGGTACGTTTTTATGCTTTTTCTGCATGCCCCATACACTGCAATGTAAAGCGCGTCCAGGCAAGCTATATTTTTAAAGTGATTAAATGTAAGAACACAATTTCAAGAGGCAAATGCACATACACTATTGTGGTGAAGAAATAACTTTGACTTGAAAAAACACCAAACTTATTTATCCTTCAAGTTGGGTTAACTGTACTACACATGCAAGATTTCATGAAATCCAATCAGCAGTTTCTGGTGTTGACCCTCCCATTGTGACACCAAACAACAATTGAAATTCTTGAAACTCCACAAAGCCTACATTTTAAATTGCATGAACAATAACGTAAATACAACATTTTGTCAAAGTAGATACAGCTGTTTCTGAGTGATGCACGATTTTTCTGTTCGTCCCCCAATCAAACCACAGACAACTCCACTACCCTGCCACTGTGAGAACAGCCAAACTGAAATAATATACGAAATTCACTGCTGATGGATGAAGAGTTTTGCCGTTATAATGCAGTGTTGGTTTTGCCCCAAACCCTCTTTTGCTCAATGGAACTTTAGAAAGGCTTTAGACTCAACATTTTAAGATGTCCCTTTAACGCCACCTGCCATTACAACCACCCATTTTCATCCCGATTAAATTTTTGAAAGTCCACGTAGCCTGATTTTTAAGCAGGCTCAGTTTTATTATTCATACAAAATCTCATTAAGACCGTCCCGAGACGTTTTGGGCTAATGCAGATTTTGGCTTGCCCCCCATTGCAACCACCCTCCTTGATGAAATCTTTCAAATGCCATATACCTTAAATTTTAAACTGAAACAACGGAAACCTACATTCGAAATTTTGTAAAAATTGGTTCAGCTATTTTTCCGTGATTGGTAAACAAAAAAGACCAAACACAAACAAACACAAAATGAGCTCTGAGGGTTAAAATGACATCTTTGATGTGCAAAATGGATGAACAACATCAAGACAGACAGAGGGTGTTGTCATTTAGGAGGCCTCTTAGCCAGGGTCTCTGACATTACTTTTGACTTTCTCTTTTTACAATTTTAACTGACTATAGTTAATTAATTAATTCAGGGACATATTGTTGGTTTCCATTTATGGTTAATCAGCTTCTATCTTATTCTTCACGTGTTTTAACAAATCTGCATTTATATGGGTACCAGTTTTGTATTTAGTAATTGCAGTAGTATAAGCTGTACTTGTAACTTAAGTGAAAATTGTTCACGGTGCTCCAGGCCTGCATGCAGTGAAGTATAATAAGTTATACTGTACTGTATTTTATTTATATATGAAATGTAGTTTCACTTAATAGAGGAGTCTCCAATCCCACAAGCAAGCTTTCTTTATTTTCCTCACAGCTTCCTATGATCATTCTGAGCTTGAAATCTGCCATTAGCCATGCTCTTTATAAGCGGTACAGATTCTGAAGGTCTTACTAAATATTTGCAGATATTAATAATAAAATGGCGAATGCTACTGATTCGTGCCACTAGTCTTTATGTTACTAATGTAAGCAGCATGAAGACCTCAGTTGTGTCACTTGCTTTTCACTTCCTAACAAGATGTACTGATTATTGATCTGACGTACACTTAGCTAACAATTTAGATAAGAGACGTGATATCGCCTTACCTCTCCAGTTTCTGGTAGTGGCTCCATTAATTCTACACCCTCTGCATAGACTTGTATTAGTGCAAGTAAATCCCTGGATTTTACAGCTTCTAGCAATTCATTCATTTTAGCTGCCGCTGACATGCAGGTCTTCCTAGCAAACTTGTGATCCACATATTTTGCAGTAATAAATTCTTTCCGTGCAGTCCTGAAAAAAATAAATAAATAAATAAATTTGTTACTGGATGTCAGTGTTGGCAACACGATAACAATAAAAGGTCTCTCTTCTGTGACCTAAGGATTTAAAAGTTGATGTGGATATTGAAACAAAATAAAGTGTCTCTGTAAATTTAATTCACACTCCAGTGCGAGGTGCTAAGGATCAGGTGCCAATTTCCAAGCACTTCAGATGTGTCTTTAGCAGTCACTTGCCGCTTTCCGTCCAGCTTGTACTTATTCTTCTTACATTGACACAACCCTAATAGTCTCGAGTCACAAAATGCTTGAAACAAAAGGATATTTTGCAGAAGTATAGTCTGGCACTGTGTGCTGTTTGCTTTGGTCTAAACACGTATTTATTTAAATTAAAACACAGTGCATTGCACCAAGCAGGTGACCCAGACGAGATCCTCCCCACCTTCTCTTAACAAACTTATATGTGCCAAGCTTTGCAAACTGCTGTAAATTCTACCAACGTCGTGACTTGGCTGAACGTCAATCACACAGGAGAATCACAGAGGTCATCAGTTGGGTCTCCTCTCTCAAATAGTCTCTCGCTGGATTTAAGGCCCACAACACTGAGAAGGTTTCTACAATGCATGTGACGTCTTACATGCGTCCCCCTCTCCTTTTCTGATGACAGAGGCTCAGCCAATCCCCCCCCCCATTAGTATTACTGAAACCATTAATAATATAAAACTAACCCCCTATATGAGCCTATTCTGCCAACCACACAGGTAAACTCCGATCGGAGTCACACAGAACAGACTCGTACTGCGAGCTTATCTCGGCAACCTCTCAGGTAAACTCAGATAGCATTATAGTTTATAACTAATTGCATTCTTTTGCATACACACTGTTCATTTTTCTCTGTTGCATGATATAATATTTAGTTATTTATAATACCAGTCAAAAGTTTTTTTATTTGTCCAGTTTTTATTGAAATACTAGCTGTCCCCCCGGCTCCGCCCATGTAGTAGTGAAACAGGACAAACTTTAAAAAATCAATAAAAAATTTTTTTTAAATGTAATTTGTACTGAGAAGAATTTATATTGATAGCTTTTGTATCTGAGAGCCTCCTGATATACAATATTTTTGGTTTTGTTATCAGGGGCGAGGACATTTAGGTGTCTTGGGGAACTAACCCGGGACAAAGCGACATAAAGCTGACTATGCGAGAAGCAGGGTGAGCTAAGATCAACCCCTGCCAACTTGAGTGTCTGTCCCTGGGCCTTGTTAAATGACATTGCAAAGCAAAGCTTCACCAGGAACTGTAATCTCTTGAATTGAAAGGGCATGTCCATCACAATTAGTGGAATGCGAGGGCCTGAAACCCTCTCGCCAATGCCACATCAGACCAACTCGAATGGAGGCTGGCGCGTGAGTGAGGAGGGCCCCTGCCTGCTTCCCCATCCCCTCGGCCCGCAGCCTTTCTCTCGGATTCACGCGAATAAATCGCAAACACAAGCAAACTATGACACTTAGCACGATAAGAGAAGACACAAAATCAACCGACCAGAATGTTCAAGCAAAGTCTAGAAAGAAAAAAAAAAACAGATCTAAATCCATTAAGTAGTTCTCTCATGAAAAGTGGACAGACATACAGACAGACATTGGATTTTATATATAGAGTGTTTATATATAGTATAGTTTATATATATATATATATATATATATATATATATACACACACACACACACATATACATACAACTTCAGACACGAGGGGCGTTCGAATGTATAAGCTATGCTTTACTCATTGAATACAATGAAACGACTTGCACACTAGTTTTCTATGTAGTCTCCTGCCACTGCAGTACACTTTGTTCCATCGATCAAGAAGCTTCTTAATCCCCGAACAGTACAAGTCTTTTGACTGCACGCCGACCTGTTCTTGCACAGCGTCAATAACCTCCTCATTCGGCTTGAATTTCTTCCCTCCTAAACATTTCTGAAGCAGGCCGATGAGATGATAGCCCCTCTCTGAATGGCTTGCACCAACCATACCCTCTAGACCGAGACAAACACTCATCCCCAAACAGTTTAAGTCTCAAATAAATCTGAGATGGAATGACTCTTTCATTTGTCAAAAATTGAATAATAATGCGCTGCGCAACACTATTGTGTACCTCCTGCTCCGACACAAGGGGGGGGAAAGAGCAGCAACACACACACACACACACATCACTAACATCAAGGTCATATATGCGTGTATTTGTCCAATGAGTCAGATCTACCTTGCAGTATTTATAAGAACAGAACATGAAAATTCCTGTTTATAATTGAACACCCCTCGTATATACATAGGAAATTCCAGTCCAATGAATAGCTTGACATGGCACAGATAACAGATGAGTAATTTACCTTTTTATTTCTCTAATTAGATGAACAAACGCTGTGTGGCTTGTTTATTTTTATAGCTACCCTTATTTTGTTTCAACTGATTATCAGCCTGGTATCAAATTATTCAAAATAAATCCCTTTAGGCATTCAAGATACAATCACTTGATAGATCACACAAAGACATACAGTTAATGAATACACAATTTAGACAAAAACTGTGCAATTGAGACAATCAGCAGTTTAAATATTAGCCTTGATAAAAACAGCTTATGATTACAGAGCAGCAGTTTCAGCACCAAGTCAATCCTGCAGACATTTGCCTTAAACAGTCACCAAAATCAAAGAACTGCTAAAAACATCAGTGAAAAATTCTCAGATATTTATGTTATGCACATTAATTTATTTTTTACATGAATAATTTATTCTTATTGATCTCAGAGTCCAGCAAACACACTTAAATGTATTTCATCGAGTACAGAAAACTGACAAATGGTTTTAATGGATATTTGTAGTGTAATTTCTCTCTGCAGTTGATGATGTGAACTATTGCTGACATTTTTCCAAACTCAGGGTAAGACACTTGAAAGTTCTTATGTAACACACAGGAGAGCCATTTTCCAATTGGATGCCTGACAGGACTTCAGGCTGGGGGGTCTGTTCTTAGTTTTAAAGGCTGTTGATCTTATGGATAACAATGTGCAACTTGGACAATATTCTACCGCAATGTCAGAATGTACATCTCGTTGTATTCATTGGTTTGTAGATGAGGTGTTTGATGCCATGCCTAAGATTTTGCTGTCTTAACGTTACTTGTTCTGCTTGGTGAATGTTACAGGATGGTTTTCTCCAGATGTTTCAAAGAGAATCGTCTGCACCTTAACATCAGCAAAACCAAAACCAAGAAATTTACTTATTGACTTTCGCTGCACCAAACAGCCTCTATGTCAGGTCACTATTCAGGGAGTGGATGTAGTGGTGGTCCACTCCTACAGGTACTTGGGGGTTCATATTAATGACAGGTTGGACTGTTCTCAGAAAACAAAAGAACTACAGAAGAAAGGGCAGGGCAGACTCTGTTTTCCCTTAGGAGACGACTGCGCTCCATTAATGTGGGTTGTGATATCCTTCACATCTTCCACATATCCTTGATGGCCAGTGTGATGTGCTGGGCTGGTTACATCACTTTAAGAGGGGTCCACTGAATCAACAAGCTAATTAAAAGAGTAGGCTCAGTTATAGGAAGCACTCTGGACCCCCTGAAGGGAGTAGAGGAGGAGAGAATGAAAACAAAACTGAGCGCCATTATGAGCAACGCTGCACATCCTCTGTGTGATCCACCAACACTGAGGACTTTCAGAGGACAAATCATTCAGCAGACATATGTGAAGAAGTGGTGGCTCTGAGGCTAGGGATCTGCACTGGCAATCGGAAGGTTGCCAGTTCGAATCCCATAAATGCCAAAAGGGACTCTGCTCTGTTGGGCCCTTGAGGAGGGCCCTAAAACCTGCAATTGCTGAGCGCTTTGAGTAGTGAGAAAAGCGCTATATAAATGCAAAGAATTATTATTATTATTATTAAGAAATGCAACGGGGGCTCCTTTGTACCAACAGCAATAAATGCCTGCACATTGGCTCACTGTTACTGTGACAGGCAAGTCATATGTTTTCTTTCTTTTGAATCTTTCTTGCTTTATAGTTATTCCAGTGTGTTCAGACCAAAGCATGTGTGTATATTTATTTATTTATTTACTTACTTATCTACCTATTTATGCATTTATTTGTGTATATATTTATTTAAAGACCTACTGTAAAAAGCCAAATTTCCTCCTAGGGACAAATAAAGTTCTATTTATTTATCTACTAGCTGTCCCCCGGGGAAAACAGGACAAAGTTTAAAAATCAATAAACAAAAAGGTATTGCTGGCTAAGCGGAGACAAGGTATGCTCCAAAACGAGGCCAGAGGCAGACCGATTCGAATATACACTGGCATGTGAGTGAGGAGGGCCCTGCCCTAGCTCTCCACTCCCAATCCAACTCCCCTTGGCCCACAGCCTCTCTCTCGGATTCACACAAATAAATTAGTGGCACAAGCAAACTATGATACTTAGCGCAATGAAAAAATTTGCAAAAATCAACCGGAATGTTCAAGCAAATTATAGTAGATCTAAATCCATTAAGTAGTTCTCTCGTGAAAAGCGGACAGACAGATAGACAGACGTTGGATTTTAAATATATAGAGATGTACCTATTTCAGTTCAATAATGATATGATGAAAATATTATGGGCCAGAAATGGTCATTAGCGCTAGTATCTCACCCAGGGTCAAGTCCTGCCTTAAACTCCATCATGCTGGGTCAGGCTGCAGACTCCAGGTAATGGATAAAGAGACAGAGGTCACATAATAGCAGAGCATGAAGGGTACTATAATCCAAAAACTTGTAAACTGAATATAAAACACTGTCTACTTACATATCGCTTGTTGGAGTGGGCTTTGGTGAAGGACATGGTAAATTCCCTTCCATGATTTCATTAAAACTACTGTTTCCTACATTCTTGGCCAGCTGAAACACAAGAAAAACAAAACTTAAACAATTTATAAAAAATCAGATATGCTACATTCCATTTAAAAGGAAAAACAGTGCTAATAAAAATAAAAGTATTCAATATTTTAGATTATCTTTACGGCACTGCATGTCCAAGTTAATATTATTAAAAAATAAATGCAAAATAAGTAAAATAATGCAGAAATTTTCTTTTAAAAGTTACAGTGGTACCTCGGTATACGTCCTTAATCCGTTCCAGATCCTTGGACTTATACCAAACAGGACGTATACCAAACGAATTGTTACCATAAGAAATAAAGAGAAAATGATTAATCCGTTCCCATGAAAAAAAATCCTATTGTTATTGGCTTATTATACATTGATGGGGTTTTATAAAATAATTTAAACACTGCTTAATACTAAAATACAAAAGCAATTAGATGAAATAAATGAAAATTTAACTTTCACTTTACTTTTTAATAACGTCTTTGTTTTTCACAATCGTAGATACCATCGTTCTTGTAGCACTTTGAGCTACATTACTTGTATGAAAATGTGCTATATAAATAAATGTTGTTGTTCTCTGCATACGGTATGCAGCAGCCAAGTCCCAGATACGCATGCCACCTTCATACTTTTCAACAATCAATTCAAATTTACACGAAAAAACACAAAATCACGTGAAAATTCACAGAGAGTTATAGGGCATACTGACACTCGTGCAGTCATGGGTTTGTCTTGAGAGAGGTAAACAAGGGTAGCACGCGTGTTGTTCACTGAATGCTAGCAACTGGCATACTTGCGCTCGTGGGCAGTCGTGGCTTTGTCTCGAGTGAGGTAAACAAAGGCAGCGCGCGGTGTTCTAGCACGCAAGTCGTATTCCAAACAAAGGTCGTATACCAAGTTAAATTTTTCACGTCCAAACAGGACTTATACCAAGTTGGACTTATTCCAAAGCGGACGTATACCAAGGTACCACTGTATATGGTAAAATGTCACACATAATGTTCAAGTAGATTTCATTCTGAGTAAGCTCTTGTCACACGTGTGCGCATTTGTGGCAGTTTAAAGGCTAGGCAAATGGTAATTTTCCACTGGAACACAAGAGGGCACTGTTGACTAACACCTCATCTTTTTCTCCCTCTGCAGACCGGAATACTGATGGCCTTAACACCCTTGACGTCATCTCCAGTGTCTGCCTGCCTTGACCCGCTTCTTCCTGACAGATGTCCTTATCAGCGGATGCTCCACCATCTTGAAGTAGTCTATCTTGGAGACTTGCGTCTACATGAGGTTTCCTTAAGTTGTCAATGCATTAAAACCTGCGTTTTGTTTATTTTACACAGGGTTTGCCTTCAGGTGCCCTTACACTTCACAACTGTCTGTGCTTTTCTTACACTCTGCATTTTATAGTTCTTAGTTATAACAAATTTCCCTGGTGTTAAAAAAGTAGGCATTTATCCAGGACCAAGGCACCCCATAAATGATCATTTCTTGCAGTCCAGTTGATGTTTTACTTCCAAACCTTTCTTAGAAATCATCTACACCATACAGTTAAAAACAAGCAAATAGTTGGGAACCAATTTTGAATCAGGGCATCAATTCATATACACAATTGCCTTACATCCCCTAGCATTAAGTCTGATTTAAACTTCTTCGGCAAGCCTTTGGTGTAGACTGCATGGCATACAATGTAAATAAGGCATAGCCTGACAAGCACGTCCTCAAAAACGCGACTGTGTGTCACATCGACGCAAACGCTAGCTACACAGATCAAAATGACTCTGACTGGCTGGTTTGGTAACTATGTATTTCCTGAAACACATATCAGTTTGTCTTCTTGTTTGGAAGTTGGCGAATGTTTGAAAGCAGGACAATTTTGTTCGCCTATGGAAGAAAACGTGTAGCAAGGGGAGGAATGATCCTGAATTTTAATGGATCATTGCTTTTCTTGCAGGCTATAAACACTGCCAACTAATGTTCAGTCATGTGCAGTATAAACTGTTTTTTTGATGGTGTGGGTTACTTGCATGCCGTAGTCTCAGCGCAGAAGTATAAATCAGCCTTTACTCCACCATGACCAAGGTGGGGAGAATACAAAAAAGGTTTATGAATATACATTATTCGGTCCACCTATTTTACTCCAAAACAGACAGAATTCTTTGAGATGTGGACACATTCCTTAGAGACTTTAGTCAATGGGTGGAGTGGTGGCTCTGAGGTTAGGGATCTGTGCCAGCAATCGGAAGGCCGTCAGGCCGAATCCGCACCTGCTAGCTATGTAGCAGTGGTATGGCACCTACTCAGCTCAGGGCTGCAATGCACTATAGATGGTGAAGTTCGCCCAGAATATTACTGGTACACAACCTTGTTCTGTTCAGGACAGATAATAAAAACACTACCTTACAAAGATCAACTTTATTATTAAAGACTTTAGCCATCCCACACAGCCGCTTTTAACTTTTGTCCATTCAGGGCCATTAGGCCTGGTACCACTAGATTCAGGAAGAGTTTCTGCCCACATATCATTAGAAAGATCAAAAACTGCTCATCCTGGAAATGTCAGGATTGTTTCTTGTATACTGTGTACATCATACCACATGTACTTCACAACAGGTCACCCACGTGAAGCTAAGCATGTTTGGGCCCGGTCAGTGCTTGGGTGGGAGACCAACCAGGAAAATCTTGAGTTGCTTCTGGAAGATGTGTTAGTGTTGACCAGCAGGGGGAACTTACGCTGTGGTCTGTGTGTGGATCCCAATGCCCCAATGCAGTAAAAATGGCGCCGTCCTTAAGATAAGATGTAAAATTGAGATCCTGACTCGCTGTGGTCATTAAACATCTCTGGGCATCCACTGTAAACAGTAGGGTGTATCCCAATGTCCTGGCTAAATTACACACCAAGACCTAGTCATTCAGCCCCCTAATCATCCCCTGTCTCTAACTGGCTAACTATCTCTCACCACTTCACCACCTGACAGCTAATGTGTGGTGAGCAGACTGGCGCCAAAATGGCTACCATCACATCATCCAGGGGGATGCTACACATTAGTGGTGGCTGAAATGGCTCCTCAACCATTATGAAACCTGCTTTGAGCAGTGAGAAAAACGCTGTATAAATTTAAAAAATTATTATTGTTAAATTATATACATACATAAAAATGTATATATCAAAAAAGGTGTAGAAACGTCTCAACGATGATCAATAGGATGAGGTGCAGTGTCATAGGCAAAGGGTCTACATACTTGTGCCAATGTAACATTTACTTTTTTTTATTTTTCAGTAATTCTGTAAACCTTCTTAAAATGCTGTTTTTGATTTGTCATTCTGGGGTATTGAGTGATGCTTGATGTGCAGGGAAAAAAAAGAATTTAAATAATTTTAGCACAATGCTGCCACATAACAAAATATGAAAAAAGTGAGAAGTCTGAAGGCTTCCTCTAGGCAATGTATATAACATTTGGAATAAAACTTACATTTCAGAAATAAATAGTCTGTAAAATAAAAGTACAGTTCATTAATGGACCAAAACAATACATTTTAAATTAAATATAAAAAGTAATCACAAATGCAAAACTTTAAAAAAGTCAGAGGTTTACATGTAATGAAATTTCAGATACAACAGCTTGCACAATAAGCCTGAAATTGATTAAAAACAATAAATACAGTACATGTTCCTATTGTTGCATTGGCAATCCTAAATTGGCCCTAGTGTGTGCTTGCTCTGTGTATGTGTGTGTGTGTGTGTGTGTGTGTGTGTGTGCCCTGCAGTGGGCTGGCACTCTGCCTGGGGTTTGTTTCCTGCCCCCGCGCCCTGTGTTGGCTGGGATTGGCTCCAGCAGACCCCCGTAACGCTGTAGTTAGGATATAGCAGGTTGGATGATGGATGGATGGATGTTTCTATTGTAATCCTAATAATGAATTTCAATAGCACAGCTTTTATAAAGGCAGACATTTACACAAAAGGTTCCAACTCAAGCAGTCACAGTAAACAAGTTGCAGCTGCAATGCTGTATCTTAATTTAAAAGTTTACGATATAACAGAATGGACTGGCGACTGGCACCACTTTGACTGATGAAGTGGGAGTGGTGCCAGGGTGTGGCATTAAAATTAAAAGCACCGTATTATGGGAAGGCATCTTTTCTGTTTATAGTATGAGCCAATTTTTTTCCATTTAATAATATTTTAACAAAAAAAATTATGTTTTCTCCATGTTTTGAGCATACGACTGAAAAACAAATCGATAGATCATGTGATAAGAGTAGTGTGAGAATTTTTTTCCTCCATGGATGTTTCTCAGATGGTTTGCCATCGGATGGTGCTGGTCGCCGATGAGTTCTATTTTAACGTAAGGTTCTTTTCTCTAATTCTGCATGAAAGTATGAGATAAAAGCTTTTTATCAGTCATCATTACAAAGCACATGGGGTAAGTAACATAAAAACAAACACCTCTGAGTGGAGTTTTCATTTAAGAAAGAAGCAGAGAGTGACAACTTTTGGCAAGAGTGCCCAAAGTGTTTTAGTCTTGTCTTAAGATCACATTCTGATTATGACATTCAAATCTACAAAAGAACTCCATACTGCTTGAAGACACACACCCAGATGCTTATGCAGTGATGAATCAAATATAAAAATAGCAGACGAAAGTTTACTGCATCCTGCAGCTGCTGGGTGAAACTGAACTTTGCACATTTCCAGGTTGTACCATCAACTTTGTCTCATCTTCATTATTACTTACTCTAAATGACAAGCCTGTTATTTGTAGTCATATGTACACATTTGTATGTACCATATATGCTCACGTATAAGTCGGGTATTGAAACCCGAAAAATCGATCATAAAATCAGACCCCGACTTATCCGCCTGTTCAAAAATGCGACACTTAAGTTATTTTTTTTTTTAACATCTTTTTGCCTCCTCCAATATCGCATCAGTTTCTCAGACATATCGAATTTTGTTGCAGCTGTGCAGTTACCGATTTTTTTTCACAACTTCAACGACGTTTAATTTAAAACCAGCTTCGTATTTTCTTCTGATCAAAAGTCCATCGTAGATAAGGGATGCTCTTATGATAAAGGTGGATGAGGGTGTGAGATACAAAAAACACAAAACAATGCAAACGTCGCTTCGGAATAGTTCGGGTATTACCGTGTGGTCATGTAGGCACGAGAGAGAGAGAGACAGAGAGAGGTTAGGAGCACGCGCTGATGCCGCACCCACATAGAAAAAAAAGGCCATGTTCTCCATGGTTACTCTCTCAGGTGGGCGTTACATATCGTAATCTCTTGGACCAATAGTGTGAGTTTTCCGCATTCGACTTATACGATCGACATTATAAAATACCAGAAATAATACGGTAAAAACAAGTCCCGACTTATCTGCCACAGAACTTATCTACGAGTATATACGGTATTTATTTCCAACAGTGAATGCACGCCAAGTTGGCTACAGAGCTCTGTAATGTCTCCAATGGTTTTCTGTGCTGGCACCACAAAATACACAGCTTACTTCTGAGTGACTGCATTTAGAGCACAAAAATGTTTCAGAAAAGCATCACAATCGCACACGTGTTGTGTAATTTACTCATTGTTTCTACATATGCCTGCTGCATCTTGGTTTTTTTTTTTTGTTTTTTGAGGGTTATCATTTTACTTTGTAATTTAAGACTGTGTTAAAATACCTACAGTGGATTCAGGAAGCATTCAGACCCCTTCATTTTCTATGCACTTTGTTAGGTTGTAGATTTCATTTTAAATGACTAGTATTATTGAGTGTAGATTGATGTGCAAAAATGGCAAATGTAACAACTGATAGACAATAATAGAGTGAGCAGAAAGTGAAGGGGTCCAAAATTCTTTATACAAAGAGGAAAGCAAAATACTTCATTGAAACTGACTGCAATCTCTGAATATGTGTATTGAAGACAAAGCTGAATTGTTAGTTAGCAGCCACTTCTCCACTAGATGGCAGTGCTGTGTGGTTTTGACTTTCAGCATCTGCAGTATTAACCCCATCACAAATGTATTTTGTACTACTGAATGGTAAATATTGCAGTGCTCACTTGAGAAAGAGAAAAAAACTTTTCCATTCTTGTTAGAAACAGGCATTTGTAAATGAACAGAGAATACAGAGAGCTATCTTTTTTCCTTATCAACTGCATTCCTTTAATGTGAGAAGTGACATCCTTCACATCTTCTATAACTCCATGATGGCTTGTGTGGTGTGCTGGGCTGGTAACATAACATCAAGAGAGGACCACCAAATCAACAGGCTAATTAAACAGGCAAGCTCAGTTATAGAAAGCACTCTGGACCCCTTGGAGGTCGTAGCAAAGGAGAGAATGAAGACAAGACTGAGTGCCATTATGAACACTGCTGCACATCCTGTCTCTGACACACCAACACTGGGGACATTCAGCCAGTGAATTATTGAGCAGTCGTGTGTCAAGAAACGCAACAGGGGTAACTTTATACCAGCAGCAATATATCTGTATAGTTCCTTATGGTGACTGCCAGGTCAGAAGTTTTTCTTTCTTTTAAAATTTTCTTCCTTTTTAGTCATTCTGGTGTGTGTTCAGACCATAGTATGTGTGTATATATTTATCTATCTATTTTTGTGTTTATTTATTTAAAGAACTTCTGTAGAAAGCCAAATTTCACCATGGGGAAATGAAGTTCTATCTGTCTCTCCATTCAACCCTACATTGACTAGCTGGGTGTAAAATTAATTTATTTTGTTGTCTCAACAACATCTTAAACATACAGATAACTCAATTTTGATAGATACACAACTTTGGCCGAGTTCAGACTTTCTAAAGTCTACCCAGGACCTTTTTTTGGTCATACAGTGCATCCGGAAAGTATTCACAGCGCATCACTTTTTCCGCATTTTGTTATGTTACAGCCTTATTCCAAAATGGATTAAATTCATTTTTTTCCTCAACAACATTAAATACCAATGAGTAATAAAATGTAATAAAAACTAAAAGTAAAAAAGTAAAACGTAACAAAATGTAAATAAAAAATGAAATTACATTAACGCCTCATCAAAAACAAAATTATGAATTACTTTATCTTCTAAGTTACATTCTATAAACGTTGCTTTTTTACATTTCTGCTTGGATATTGTTTGAGATATTTTTCTCATTCTTGTTTATTGGACTATTCTCTTTGTTCTTGATTTTTATTATATGCAGCTCTTTTTTGTTCATTTTCTTTTTTTTCGACATTCATTATCAGCTCTTGCCGCTGTTTTTCATTCATGATCTAAAATTGACATACTTGAATAGATAATTTGCTTTTCTGCCTTGCCATTATAACCGACTGTGTTGAAGGGCGACAGCACTGAGAGTGTCATAGGTTGGGATTGAGAGAGGATGTGTGCAGGAGGAGTAACGATTGGGTGTGTGGTGTGAAGGGGCATGGTCAAGGCTGAATAACGCAGACAAGGTGGAAAACGTTTTGTAATATAGTAGAGATAATAATAATAGATTACTGCATCACTTCTAAAAAAAATAAAACCCCTCAAAAGAAAGAAAAAAAAAGTTAAAAGTAATGCATGAAAGAAAAAAAGTAATACAGCTGGTCAAAAATATTCCACTGATTTCAGATCCATCTTTGTATGCACAGTATTTGAATGTTTCTAGGCAGCGTTACTAAAAGAAAAATCAGACTGAACTCTAGATGCGTGGCATAAAGCTGGTTGAATCGTAAAGTATTTAGAATTGTGAAGAGACAGCTTTATGGTAGTTTTTTTTTTATTTGCATTTGAACTTCAAGAAAAAAAGAGACAAATGGAATGTAGTAATCTGTGTCTCCCTAGTATAGAGACAATGAGAGAGGAAACCGTGAAGTAGTAAAATAAACAAACAAGTAACTCACCAAGAGTTCAGAGGTTCCCAGTTTGTCCAGTTCCATTGATTGGATCCTTGAAATATGTACCCCCATTTCCCTGTGTATTCCAGAGCATTCTATACAGGTCAGTATTCCTAAGTTAGTGGAAAGCCATTTAGGATCTACAAGAAACAGATGGAAAGGGCTTCAAATCTTCAGTGACACAAATGATAAAAGAAAATGAAAGGTTTCAAGGAACGAGCAAACAAAAACAATCAGCCACTTAATGCGAATATAGTGTTGAATCATCAACACATAATAAAATAAACATTTTCTTTTTAACTTTAACTTAATATAAGAGCAGAAGGAAACACACAGATATGTTACATCTATGTGAATATAAATAAATATAAATTACTGGTTGGATGGATGAACGGTGAGCCACAGAGAAATATACATGGTGTGATGGGACAGACAGACAGACAGACAGACAGACAGAGTCAAACCTTGAGCTCCACAGTCACAGCAAACTTCATTGCCAGGCATACGCAGCACATCTTCAATGATAGCTTTAGTGAGATCTTCTAAACTGTCTTCACCCGTGCTTTGCTCGCCACGAAATGCCATATTTAAAGCTTCTTCTTTACTGTTGGTTAACACTGATATCCAGCTACGTAGAAATTAAAAACGAGATAACTGAAATAATAGCTTTGATAATTAGAAGACAAACAGACAAGACAGGAATATGAGAGGTAGATATGAAAGGCACTGTATAATTAATAGATAGATAGATACGGTGGGATGCAAAAGTTTGGGCAACCTTGTTAATAGTCATTATTTTCCTGTATAAATCATTGGTTGTTACGATAAAAAATGTCAGTTAAATATATCATATAGGAGACACACACACAGTGATATTTGAGAAGTGAAATGAAGTTTATGGGATTTACAGAAAGTGTGCAATAATTGTTCAAACAAAATCAGGCAGGTGCATAAATTTGGGCACCGTTGTCATTTTATTGATTCCAAAACTTTTAGAACTAATTATTGGAACTCAAATTGGCTTGGTAAGCTCAGTGCCCCCTGACCTACATACACAGGTGAATCCTAGAATGAGAAATGAGAGTATTTAAGGGGGTCAATTGTAAGTTTCCCTCCTCCTTTAATTTTCTCTGAAGAGTAGCAACATGGGGGTCACAAAACAACTCTCAAATGACCTGAAGACAAAGATTGATCACCATCATGGTTTAGGGGAAGGATACAGAAAGCTGTCCCAGAGATTGAAGCTGTCTGTTTCCACAGTTAGGAACATATTGAGGAAATGGAAGACCACAGGCTCAGTTCAAGTTAAGGCTCGAAGTGGCAGACCAAGAAAGATTTCGGATAGACAGAAGCGACGAATGGTGAGAACAGTCAGAGTCAACCCACAGACCAGCACCAAAGACCTACAACATCATCTCGCAGCAGATGGAGTCACTGTGCATCGTTCAACCATTCGGCGCACTTTACACGAGGAGATGCTGTATGCGAGAGTGATGCAGAGGAAGCCTTTTCTCCGCCCACAGCACAAACAGAGCCGCTTGAGGTCTGCTCAAGCACATTTGGACAAGCCAGCTTCATTTTGGAATAAGGTGCTGTGGACTGATGAAACTAAAATTGAGTTATTTGGGCATAACAAGGGGCGTTATGCATGGAGGAAAAAGAACACAGCATTCCAAGAAAAACACCTGCTACCTCCAGTAAAATATGGTGGTGGTTCCATCATGCTGTGGGGCTGTGTGGCCAGTGCAGGGACTGGGAATCTTGTCAAAATTGAGGGACGCATGGATTCCACTCAGTATCAGCAGATTCTGGAGACCAATGTCCAGGAATCAGTGACAAAGCTGAAGCTGCGCCGGGGCTGGATCTTTCAACAAGACAACGACCCGAAACACTGCTCAAAATCCACTAAGGCATTCATGCAGAGGAACAAGTACAACGTTCTGGAATGGCCATCTCAGTCCCCAGACCTGAATATAATTGAAAATCTGTGGTGTGAGTTAAAGAGAGCTGTCCATGCTCGGAAGCCATCAAACCTGAATGAACTAGAGATGTTTTGTAAAGAGGAATGGTCCAAAATACCTTCAACCACAATCCAGACTCTCATTGGAACCTACAGGAAGCGTTTAGAGGCTGCAATTTCTGCAAAAGGCGGATCTACTAAATATTGATTTAATTTCTTTTTTGTGGTGCCCAAATTTATGCACCTGCCTGATTTTGTTTGAACAATTATTGCACACTTTCTGTAAATCCAATAAACTTCATTTCACTTCTCGAATATCACTGTGTGTGTCTCCTATATGATATATTTAACTGACATTTTTTATCGTAAAAACCAACGATTTATACAGGAAAATAATGACTATTAACAAGGTTGCCCAAACTTTTGCATCCCACTGTAGATAGATAGATAGATAGATAGATAGATAGATAGATAGATAGATAAGGTACTATCATACAGACAGACAGACAGGAAAGCCTCTAAACGAGACACACATGAAAGACATTATAAAAGGAAGAGAGATAGGAAATTCACCATATAACAGAAATGCATAAAAAGTACAATAAAAGAAAGACAGATTCAAAACGCACTATTTAATTGGCAGACAGACTGGCACTTTTTTTTATTCCAAAGAGACCCTGCTGCGTTACAACAGCCCACATATATTAAACAGCACTAATCTAAACCATTAAAAAAACCAAACATTTCTGCCCCAAATTACTATTTTATAGTTAATTATACTATAAAAATATGTGCTAGTTTATCGTCTTACTTGTGAAATAAAAAGTTCTTGTGTTAACAATGCTTTTAAGCCCCCCCTCCCCCACTCTGATGAAGACAGACAGTACTTTGCTGCACCATCATGGTGGCCAGTCTCAGCTCACAAATGTGCCTTCACAAACTCTTCAGGTTTCAGCTAACGTGTCCTCTTTAGAAGCCACCAATCAACACTCAAGGCTGTGGCTTTCTGTCATCATGTTGCCATCTTTTGGGCGGCACGGTGGCGCAGTGGAAGCGCTGCTGCCTCGCAGTTAGGAGACCCAGGTTCGCTTCCCGGGTCCTCCCTGCGTGGAGTTTGCATGTTCTCCCCGTGTCCTCCGGGCGCTCCGGTTTCCTCCCACAGTCCAAAGGCATGCAGGTTAGGTGGCTTGGCAATTCTAAATTAGCCCTAGTGTGTGCTTGGTGTGTGGGTGTGTTTGTGTGTGTCCTGCGGTGGGTTGGCACCCTGCCGGGATTGGTTCCTGCCTTGTGCCCTGTGTTGGCTGGGATTGGCTCCAGCAGACCCCCGTGACCCTGTGTTCAGATTCAGCGGGTTGGATGATGGATGGATGGATGTTGCTATCTTTTGCAAATGTAAAAACCATTTTATTTCTGCTGAAGATGAACGCTATAACCAAAGAATTCTCTCTCCCCATACACAATGCCCACCTCATGTATTTGGCAGTGAAATGAAAAATGTTATTTTTGATGAATACTTTGGCAATTTCAATTTTACATGAAGATTAATATGAGTGAAAAGAATATAATGTTATATTTTATTTCTGGGCGGCACGGTGGCGCAGTGGGTAGCACTGCTGCCTCGCAGTTAGGAAACCCAGGTTCGCTTCCCATTACCTTCCTGCGTGGAGTTTGCATGTTCTCCCCGTGTCTGCATGGGTTTCCTCCCACAGTCGAAAGACATGCAGGTTAGGAGCACTGACGATTCTAAATTGTCCCGAGTGTGTGCTTGGTGTGTGGGTGTGTGTGTGTGCGCCCTGTCTGGGGTTTGTTTCCTGCCTTGCACCCTGTGTTGGTTGTGATTGGCTCCAGCAGACCCCCGTGACCCTGTAGTTAGGATATAGCGGGTTGGATAATGGATGGATGGATTGATTTTATTTCTGTAAATATTGTATATACTTTAACATTTTCACTGTAAGCCGTGCTTACATTTCAGATGGCCTTAATGAGAGTAACACAAGAAGCCTCATACTTAACATCTACTTGCAAATTCATTTCATTCATTCCAGTGATCAACTGATGTCACCCACTTTGTCGTTTGTGCATTTGACACGTTTACAAAGCCATTCATTTGTATTTTATTTTGGTTAACGTCTGACATTCTCCATGCGTAACTTGTTAAAGTCACAAAAATCACCAGCCATTCTAAAATCTTCTGCATCTCTCCTGCTCATTCATGTGTTTTTGTTTGCTTTCTTGCAGGCCAATTCATGTTGAGACAATTTCTTGAACTTAAACTCGAATCTCTTCCATTCATTGTTCATATTATTTTATCGCTCCCGTCATTAGTACCACCAGTAATAAAGATGCGTGTGCCAGTTCAAACTCATGACCCAGCCTGCCCCACGTTTCCTTCTACTTCTCTTCATTACTCCACCATTTCCCATTGCCATTACTTTTTAGACCTACATTTATCTACTTGTGCAGACGTCTTATTCATAATAAACTCTAATAGCTCATCAAAAGTGTCAAAAGTAGGAAAGCAAAACACACCATTAACCAAGAAATCAATGCCATGTAATTTGCCAGTTTCCTGCTATAAATAAATCACTTTCTAATAAAAGCCACTGAATGAGACTGAAGTTCAACGTGTAGACTCGTAGACATTATTTTTAAATACAGTCTTGCACGGCAGCCAAAACAAAGTCGTCCTTGAGCATGGGAAAGGCACTACATAAATAAAATGTATTATTATTAAAAGGAGGAAAAAAAACTATTAACGAATAAAGATTAAAAGGTACTACTTACATTACAAACTCTTGTTCATCTTCGGCTTGGAAGTGATATGTTCGGTTATCTGCAGAAACAAAGTCGCATCGTCCCATCAAATAAATGGCATCGTTTTGGTCAAATAAACATGCAACTTATTTTGTCATTTGTGCCAGGTACCTTTCAACAAAACAGAAGCGCCATCAGTGGCACAGCACTGGCAGGGTTAACACCAACGTGTGAAATACACGGGGCTACTCGGGCGGGGTGGGGCATCTTAATTAAATCTCTGGACACCCTGAATGTTGGAAATGTAAAATTTTGGAGGATCCCTGACAAAAACTTAAAATGTTATAAACAAACAGTGTCCAGGGCTCCGAGAAAGTACTGCAGCAGGCAGCTCTTCACAGGTTGGGCGGAAGGGCAACTGTCTGTGAGGGTTTGACTGGCTGGGCGGGGTGAGATGCCCAAGTGGCAGCAGCCTGCCCAACAGGGATGACTGCTGAGTGTTCCCTTTGACCACATGCTGCTCCTTAATGGTTCAACATGTCTAACAGCTTGACAACTCTAAATCGGCACCGTGTGGGTGTTGTCGTGAGTGCACCCCGACTGGACCTGCTGCTTCTTGGCGGTCATTACTGCTCAAGCTGTCTATGACTCAAGGATGGATAAAGCAAGTTAGAAAATGGATAAATCAGGGGTGCCCGATATGTCGATCGTGATCGACCGGTAGATTGGAAAGGTAATGCAGGTAGATTGCGTTGCATTCAAAATTTAATTTTTTTTTAAATGTTAGTCTATCATATATCCTCCCTATGGCATTTGCCACTTGATTGGTAACACACTGGTCATCCCGCATGCACCCATACAATCAGATTGTAAGTCAGACTAAGAATGCCATGAATGTAATTACCCTGATCTATATGCTGTCAAATAAACGAACCACACGCCGTGGCGCAACGTAAAGAGGCTTCGACACTGACGTCCAAGAGGGGGTGAGGTGAGTTTGTTCGCCTGATGAGCCCAGAATTAGGGCGAAACATGTGTCGCGTACTCTTTGCATTATTTGACAGTAAAACTATGCAATATATATATATATATATATATATATATATATATATATTGTCAGGGATGCCAGGGGCCATGACCTGGCCGGGACGTCATGAGGGACCGGATGTGGGTCTGTGCCCACCCTGGATCACGTGGGGGTTGCCTTCCGGGTTGCTTTGGGGGCCACGGGTACAGGGCATGGAAGCTCCACCCTGTAGGGGCATGTGGTCACCGCCAGGAGGCGCCCCAATGCCTTGGGGACCTGTTACCCCAGCACTTCCGCCACACCAGGAAGTGCTGGGGGGAAGATTTATGACGGCGCCCGGAGAGCAGCCGGGAGGACAGCCGGCACTTTCGCCACACTGGGGCGTGGCCAGAGGAGGAATGCCGGGAACACCTGGTGCTCATCCGGGAACCCTATAAAAGGGGCCGTCTCCATTCATTCAGGGCTGGAGTCGGGAGGCGGAAGGACGAGGCACGAGGAGAGTGTGGAGGCGGCCCGAAGAGAAGGCATTTGTGGCCAGGACTGTATTTGGGGTGTTTTGTGCACTTATTTGGACTGGGTCTGAGTGACCATATTTGTAAATAGTAGGGTAAATAAACGTGTGGTGGTGATTTACAACATGTCCGTCTGTCTGTGTCCGGGTCGCGTCCACAATATATATATATAGCATTTTTAATGTAGGTAGATCATTTCGACCTGGTCATTTTAAAAGTAGCTCGCAAGCGGAAAAAGTGTGGCACCCCTGGGATAAATGGTATTCCTTATGCTCAGTACTTTTTCTGGAGACAAAAAGGTGGTAGTTTGCATATGTTGCGTTTGGATCAAGTATGAGGTACTGTGAAGGTATACATAGGCCGAGAGTCCTAGCGGTACATTATTTGTTTATCTGGTGAAACATCGTCAAGTGTACCGTACTGCATAATACTGTGCTTGATGGTTTAAAATTACAAACTCAGAATTTCTGAAATCAAAGAATAATAACTGCAGGTTAATGACGAGCTCTACATTATACAAAGTAAAGTTATGTAGTCCCGCAAAGCAATCAGTGCTTAATTTGATTGACTTTTAAAGAAAATTCCAAACTTTTTGCAAGTTTTCATCAAACCATACAGTTGGTGTAATAATAGAGCTGCATAGCCATCATGGGTTTGAGTCCTGGGTCCTCCCTGTGTGGAGTTTGCAAAATGCTTTGAGCAGTGAGAAAAAGCACTATATAAATGTAAACAATTATTATTATTAATTATTAAATGTAAATGTGAGGAGGTCCCAGGATTGAACCCACCACCTCTTGATTATGAGGCAGCAGTCCTTACCTCTGCATCAGCCATATATACAGTATGCTATATGGTTGCAAGACATGGACGCTATCCAGTGACCTGAGACAAAGATTGTCTCTTTGGAGAATCCTTGGGTACCATTGGTTTGACTTTGTGTTGCTCATGGAGTCCCGAATGAGGCACTTGACCTACATTGTGAGGGAGCATCAGTTACGGCACTACGGCCATGTGGTGTGCGGCTCCCTGAAGGTGAAGGCTTGCAGCACCCTCATTATTGAGGACCTGAGCGGCTGAACCAGGCCAAGGGGACACCCACGTAACACAGACAGAGGATCATTTCCGGAGGGTGGGACTGAACCGTGTGTCTGCCTGGGGGTTTGCCAACCGGTATCCCAAGCTGTTTCGTCATGCAATGGTGCGGCAACATGCTATACCAGCGCATGCTCCCCAACCTCACCTGACGACCTGACCTGACCTGATTATTAAAAGCAGTCTTCCTAATTCGTTCTTCGCTTTGAGTGTCAATGGCTGAACATCATCCTTGTTACAGCCATGAATGAACACATCTCACAGGATCGAAATTTGTGAGTAGAGGGCCAACCAAATGTATGAAGAGAAACACGGGGACAGTGCTCGTCAGTAACGAAGCTCTCACTGGAGTAACAATTAGATTCATTTGTGAAAGCCCACGTTCGCACTCACTTGATGAAACTGGAATATAATTAAGATTTAGCACCCAGTTGATGGTAGAATCATTTGAAGTGTAGTCGGTGCCACGCTGAGTGTGCCAGGATGATGCACCGGCGCGTACCATCACAAAAATAGCCAGGCTTATGCCAAATAAAAAATGGAAGCAAAGACCATGATCATCTAGGCAGACACACTTAATAATACAATCCAAATTCATCAAAACGCAATACTTCAGTAGTTCTAAATTTAAGTAATTTTAGTTGGATAACAGACATCATACTGGGCGGTCTCATGGTCTGGAATCCCTGCAGATTTTATTTTTTCTCCAGCCTTCTGGAGTTTTTTTTTGGTTTTTTTCTGTCCTTCCTGGCCATCAGACCTTACTCTTATTCTATGTTAATTAATGTTGACTTATTTTATTACTATGTCTTTTATTTTTCATTATGTAAAGCACTTTGAGCTACATTTTTTATATGAAAATGTGCTATATAAATAAATGTTGTTGTTGTTATACATATACCAACATTTTATAATTGAGGTTAGCTCATGCCATCATGTGTTTAGTAACCAAAGATATACTTACGGGATATTAAGTCAAAACACTTTTTGTCTTCACTGCTGGGTTTCACCTGGCAGGTTAGTAGATTCAGTTTCACTGGCTGCCTGTTGGACTAAATTCAAATATTTAATTTATAAAAGCAGAATCAAACTCTTAAAATTCAAGACAAATATCTAGAACATCATCACATGCTGTATTTCTTATAAATCAGTTTTGGCCATAAGTTTGTGGACACCCCTCCTAATATATTGAGTTCTGGTGGATCAGATCAAGCACAAGGCCGTCCGGTCTCCATTGACAGCAGAACAGGTCATATGGAAGACCTCAGTGGCTCTAAATGTGGCACAGTCATGGGATGTCACCTTGGCTACAAGTTAGTCTGTGAAATTTCTGCTCTGCTAGATCTGCCCCGGCTGACTGTAAGTGATATTACTGTGAAGCGGAAGCATCGAAGAACAGCAGCAGCTCAGCCAATGAAGTGGAAGGCCATGTAAACTCACTGAGTGTTGAAGGGGTTGCGTTAATGCTATAGTATTCAAAGACATTTTAGACAACGGTGCACTTCCAACTTGGTGCCAACAGTGTGTGAAGGCCTTTGTTCTGTTCCAGCTTGACTGTGCACAGAGCCAGACCCATAAAAAACATGAAAGAACTCAAGCAGCCTGCACAGAACACTGACCTCAATCCTACTGTACACCTTTGGAATGAACTGGAACACAGAGAGCAAGACAGGTCTTCTTCTCCAACATCATTACTGGACTTCACAAACGGATACAAATTCCCACAGATGCAAACCAAAATAATAATAATAACAATTCTTCACATTTATACAGCGCTTTTCTCTCTACACAAAGTGCTTCATTAAGTGAGGACCAACGTCAAATACCACTAATGTGCAGCACCCACCTGGATGATGCAATGGCAGCCATTATTGCACCGGAATGCTCACCACACATTAGCTATTAGGTGGTGAAGTGGTGAGAAAAAGTCAATTAGAGGCAGTGGTCTGCAATTTAGCCAGAACATCAGGATACACCCTGCTCTGGCCAGCGATCTTTAATGACCAAAGAGAGGTAGAACCTCTTTTTTACGTCTCATCTGAAGGATGGCACCATTTTTACAGCACAGTGTCCCCGTCACTGCACTGGGGCTTTGAGATCCACATTCAGACCACTCGGTAAGTAACCCCTGCTGACCTCACCAACACCTCTTTCAGCACCAACCCAAGCTTTTTCCTAGATGGTCTCCCATCCAAGTACTGGCTGGGTCCAGAAACGCTTAGCTTCAGGTGGATGACCTCTTCTGAAGTGCAGGTGGTATGGCAGCTGGCCACTGTAAAATGTACTGGAAAGAAGAGTGAAGGCAGTTATAGCTGACATGGTGATTGGTGCGGATTCCATATTAATGCCTATGGTTTTGAAATTGGATCCTTAACAAGCTCATATAAGTGCAATGATCAAGTGTCAATGAACGTTTGGCCTTAGCGTTTATATTTCTGTGTTATACACATGCTTTATGAACAGAAAACTTCATTCAGAGATGATGTATTTTTAATATATATATAAAAAGATAATACTGTATCTGCTGATGACCCCGCATTCCTAAATAAACCTTTTTTTTCTGTAGATAGATGCATAAAAACAAGATTCAGAAAAAAGCTAAGGAGGAAAGACCAGATGTACGCCTCAGGCTGCACTTTAGCATTCATTAACATGACACATAAGGCCGATTCCCAGTGTGCAACACAGCAAGAGAGCATCTGGATGCAGCCCTGTTTCTAAATGGACACTTCATTTCCGCACTAGTAAGCCTTTGCCCAAATTCTCCCTTAAGCTGACAAAAGATGGCACTATAGACTCAAAAACTACAACACCTCTTCCATAGACAGGCACTATGTGTTGCCTTAATGGCTACTGAATTGTTGCCTTGACATCGGCCATAATGAAGTATTTGATCAATTTATTGCAGAATTCCTGTCCTGTCTATATTACTTTCAGATCCATACCAGTTTGCTAACTGAGCAGAGTCTGGGATCTCCCCGATGTGTCAATGGGGCTTCATGTCATTCTTCAATGACAGATTTTTATAATGTCTGCACTTCTGCCTAACATAACTGCAATTAGCACCAAAAATCTCTTAAAAAAAATATACAGTATATGTATATACGAGGGGGGACCCAAAAATAACCGGAATTTTGTTGTTGTTAGGTTGGTACTTGTAGTACGTGGTTGGGCCGCTAGGGCGATCTAGTTACACTCCTCACAAGTCAGTCTGCCAAGTGCCATCAGTCTGGAAGGTTGTGCTTGTGTTCAGTGTATTTTTGTAAAAGTAGTTTTGTGCAAGCGTAATTTTTTTTACGATGGCCGATTATTGTGAGCAACGCGCGGCAGTGAAATTTTGTTTTCTTCTTGAAAAAAGTGTTGCAGAAACTATTGTTATTGAAACGGTATGACAACCCTGAACCACCCACCCTACTCACCGGATTTAGCTCCGTGTGATTTCTTTTTGTTCCCTCGGATGAAAAAAGACTTGAAAGGAAGGCGTTTTGCTGACGTCGAAGAGGTAAAACAAGAAATGACCAGAGCATTAATGGGCATTACTTCAGACGAACTTAAAAAATGTTTTGAACGATAAAACAAACTGTTAGATAAGTGTATTTCCGCCAATGGAGAGTACTTTGAAGGAGACTAATTGTAGTTTGTACAGAAAATTAAATTAAACACGTTTTAAAAATATTTCCGGTTATTTTTATACACACACACACATATATACATACATACACACACACACACACATATATATATGTATATATATACACATACACACATATATACTCGTCGAAGCCCGCTGCAGCATACGGCGGTGTAAGAATAGGAACGGAAAACGGTGAGAAAGGAATTCAGTATAACAAAGGCTTAGGAAACCACCATCACAGTATAACGAAAATAGCAAGGAGCGAAACCAATATCAATGGTCGAGAGTACCTTCCTGTAGCAGGATACGGAAAACATAGACATACGTATATAGATAGACGCTGCATTCACTGTGTTGCCCAGTCGACACGATAAGTCAGCGCGTCCGCCCTATTGCGAGTGGTAAAAGTGCCATTTAAATTAATACAGGTAGACGTGGAAACCGGGTTTTCTGATGAAAAAACAGTAACGTTTAAAACAGTATCGTTTACATACAACAGATTTTGGCGAATCGTTTACATGCAATTATTTATATCCATTTATACACTAATAATGGCAATTATTAAATAATAATAAATTATTATTATTAAATAATTCCTCCCGTATAAGTACCATTTCTCGGACTGCTTTATTCCATCTCCGAAATATTTCTAGACTTCGTCCTGTTCTTACGCAACACAGTATTAAAGTATTGGTTAATGCCCGAGTCACCTCACGTATAGATTACTGTAATGCTATTCTATCTGTCATCCCACAAAAACGTATCCATCACTTACAATTTATTCAAAATTCTGCTGCCAGGATAATAACCTGCTGTTCTAAATCCACTAAACATACTACACCTACTCTCTCTCAACTTCACTGGCTCCCTGTTAACTACAGAATACAATACTAAATCCCGCTCTGAACATTTAAAGCTCTCCGCAACCTCACTGATCTCCTACAGACTGACACTCGCCTCGCTCACTCCGATTCTCATCTGCAGCTGTACTTTCTGTACCACATATCAGACTCTGTGCTATGGGAGCTCGAGCGTCTCTCATTGTGCTCCTCAAGTTGGGAATTCTCTTCTCTCTCATATACGTCAGCTTGATTCAATAACACATTTTAAAACTACCCTCTAAACTTATCTTTTCAAATTGTGAATTTTGCACTGTTACACTGTTATCTTTGCTTGTTTGCTAATTATTGCTGTTTGATCGAGAGCAACTGGGGACGCGGAAGTAGGATTAGAGATGGCGGGCAGGGTTCTGTCGTGCGTATCCCATGGTCTTAGAGTTGATGGGTGGGGCTCTGTGAGTTGGCAGGTGTGGCTCTCTGTCTTGCATGCGATGTAAAGTCAACATGGCTCAGAGGTGCATGTGGACTTTTGCACAGACGAAAGCGACTGAGGCTGTGTTTGGTGAGTTGTTGCGTGCCTCGAGAGCGACGCTGGACTCGGGAGGACGGTTACAGTTGGCGGGTGGGGCTCTGTCGAGTGTATCCCATTGTCTTAGAGTTGGCGGGTGGGGCTCTGTCTTGCTTGCGCTCACTGTCTTGCGTGCCCTTAGTGAATTATACATATAGATATATATATATATGTATAATGTATATATACAGTATATATGTATACTGTGTGTGTATGTATATATATATATATATATATATATATACACACATACAGTATACTGTATATAAATGAACACTTTTTAATCTGAGTATAGCATCAAGTCAATGACACTTCTGGGCTGTTGATCTGGTCAGTTAAGTAGCAGAGGGGCTTGTTAATCAGTTTCAGCTGCTTTGGTGCACTAGAGGGGCAACAATGAGATGACCCCCAAAAAAGGAATGAATGGTTTAGCAGGTTGAGGCCACTCACATTTTTCCCTCCTCATCTGTTTTGTCACTCGTTTTGCATTTGGCTACGGTCATTGTCACTACTGGCAGCAGGAGGCAATACCTGGAACCTACAGAGTTGGCACAGGTAGTCCAACTTCTCCAGGATAGCACATCAATATGTGCCATTGGCAGAAGGTTTGCTGTGTCTCCCAGCACAGTCTCAAGGGCATGGAGGAGATTCCAGGAGACAGGCAGTTCGTCTAGGAGAGCTGGACAGGGCCCCTCGTAGAAGGTCCTTAACCAATCAGCAGGACCCACCGGTATCTGCTCCTTTGGGCAAAGAGGAACAGGATGAGCACTGGCAGAGCCTACAAAATGACCTCCAGCAGGCAGGCAGGCCACTGTTGTGAATGTCTCTGACCCAACAATCAGAAACAGACTTCATGAGGGTGGTCGGAGGGCCTGACATCCTCTAGTGGTCCCTATGCTCACTGCCCAGCACTGTGGAGCTCAATTGGCTTTTGCCACAGAATAACAGAATTGGCAGGTCCACTACTGGCACCCTGTGCTTTTCACAAATGAGAGCAGGTTCACCCTGAGCACATGTTACAGACATGAAATGGTTTGGAGAAGCCGTGGAGAATGTTATGCTGCCTGTAACATCATTCAGCATGACCGCTTTGGTGGTGGGTCAGTGATGGTATATCTTGGGAGGCATATCCATAGAGGGACGCACAGACCTACAGGCTACACAACAGCACCTTGACAGCCATTAGGTATCGGGATGAAATTCTTGGACCCATTGTCAGACCGTATACTGGTGCAGTGGGGCCTCATGTGGCGAGAGGATGAAGGAATTCATACGACTGACTGGCCCCCACGCTCACTCGTCTGACCTCAATCCAATAGAACACCTCTGGGTGGGACTTTATGTTTCGGTCCATTTGCCACTGCCATGTTGCACCTCAGCCTGTCCAGGAGCTCAGTGATGCCCTGGTCCAGATCTGGGAAGAGATCCCCCAGGGCACCATCCGTCGTCTCATTAGGACGTTGTCAGGCTTTGGGCATAGAAGCTACTGAGTACGATTTGGAGTTACTACAATGAAATTTCAGCAAAATGGACTCGCCTGCCTGCCTGCCTTTGATTTTCAGGGTGTCTTTGAATTCAGCCCTCTGTCAGTTGATCATTTTCATTTCCATCAAACGATGTGCCATCCTTTCGTTCCTAACACATCACTATATCAGTCCATTTCAGTACCGATATCAGCAGGATTTTTTTCTCATTGACATCTGATGTGTTTTCAAAGTGTTCCTTAAATTTTTTTCAGCGGTTTATATATATAATGTGTATATATATATATATATATATATATATATATATATATATATATATAT
>JANRMT010062817.1:8421014-8432444 GCA_026402145.1 Polypterus bichir lapradei | reverse complement strand
ATAGATAGATAGATAGATAGATAGATAGATAGATAGATAGATAGATACTTTATTAATCCCAAGGGGAAATTAGGGTTAGTTTTTAATTTTAATTTAAACCTCCATGACTTGTACTCCATACATCGTCACATTTAACCTAACATAGTAGTTTGACTCTTAAATGGCACGATGAGAGATGTTAACATTGGTTGCACGGCAGGAAATCTATCATGTCAGCTTCTGTAAATACGATAGAAATTAATCAAACTGTTAAGAAATCGCTCTCATGTGACTTCCTTTAATGTTATTCAGTTTAAAATAAAGGTGTCTTGTATCATTTTCAGCTTAAATGAATGTATTTTTATTCAAACGTGTCTACTGAAGCTCAAGTTTTCTAAAATGTGCCTTTAATTATACAGAAATATTTACAAATGCTGCCATGTATAATTCAAATGGAAAAGACCCAGCGCAGGCACACAATGATTTTTTAAATGAAAATGTTCTGGAAAAGCTCAAAAGACATTCATGTAGTACAGGAAAAGGCAGCACACCACCCTCTAAACTGGTCAAACTGTAAACCTGAGGGGAGTCGTATAACCAGACCATGGCGGTCCTGCTAAGAGTGGTCCAAGCCGGCAATCAGATACCTTTTAGACAACAATATTACCTGTTGGGCTGTTCATTTCATATTCTCTTTTTGTATAAATGGCAGTGAAGTGGGCAGTTGAACCCCCTAAACGCTGCTTTTTGTCAGTGTCTGGTCACTTAGAATATTTCAACCTTAAACTCTATTCTGCCTTGCTATCAATTTATTTTTTCAAATGAGGAGATTTGTGTAAATGGAAGGAGAGAGTCTTTTGTTAACCATTTAGGAAAGAATTCACGCTGTAAAAGGTAGCTGAAATGAGCTCTTAAGGCTCGTTTATACTTCACGCTCAGAACGCGTACGCGCCCGCATCATGGCTGCCACAATTTCTGAGCGTTCAATTGATGCGTCCTCTGAGCAGGTCCTCGGAAATTAACGCGCCGCGTGCGCGAGTTGCAGTACCAGCAAAAAGTCGGGGGGCACAGTGTGATAAAAGTTGGAATGTGACGTCAGAGTCTCTGTGTACTAAATCTACATGTGACAGAAAGCCTCTCTGCAGATCCTACAGGGATCGATGTGCGCGCTTCAATGTTTGATGAATGGTTCCATGTGGTGAGCAAAATGCCAACATACAGATGCATTCGTGGGCTTTTATATTCAAGCGTCACATATTCCCGATCGTAAAGACATAATACATTTAAAAAGTCTCACATACCGTCTTCTGTGCCGTCTTTTTTTCTAGGGCTTTCTCTGCTCCTGACAGCAGCAAATCGCTAGCAATAGATCGCCACACTGAGCACATTAAATGTATGATATTCCAACTCTCTGCACATTTAGAATCCTGAGATTATACTTGATATCACTTTCATGATGAAAAGCATTAAAGTATGTATGTTACATTTTACAGATAAATCGCTAATTTCGTTTAAATAATGAATACTGTTAATAATTACATACATGGGGATGACACGGTGGCGGAGCGTTAGCGCTGCTGTCTTGCAGGGAGTCACGTCGCTGATATTCCCTGCCTGGAGTTTACATGTTTTCCTGCTGGTTTTCCTCAGTGTGCTCCAGTTTCCTTCCAAAGATATGCATTTTTGGTGCCGCTAAAATGACGCTAGTGTACAGTATGTGCGTGCTTGTATTCACTTTGCGATGAGCCAAGGCCTCGTCTAGGGATTGTTTTTCACTCGTGCCCAGTGCTAGCTGGAATGGACACATCCCTGGATTGATGGATTTAATCAATAAACATCCTTTTCAGAGATATTGCGGTAAGGTGTCATCGTAATTTAATGGGTGTTCTAGGCAATTCACAACACAGAGAAGCCGAACCTGTTCTCACCGTGATAATATCTCGCACTGCCACCTGGCGGATTCCTCCAGATTTACGCAAAGTACACGAGCAAGTATAAACACTACAACGCTTGCGTAGCAGGAGCGTCCGCTGCAGCATGCGTCGCGTGAAGTATAAATCCGGCCTTACAGTTACTGCTGAATAATCCGTTTCAACAATAAACGCGATTGCTGGTATTTTAAATTTCTATTAGAAAGCTGGTAATGTGAACATTACTCTGTTTAACAAGATCACTTAATTAGCTAATTGCATATTCCACCAGAATTTAGTCATGTCGTAAATAAATAGGCTGCCCAGAAAGTTTTACAAAGCAATCTTTTTACTTGTTAGTAATTTATTAAAGAACTATCCACAGCACTTGTCGAAGACAGGCTATAGAATAATTTAAAAATATTAGCTGTCTTTTGTTCTACATGAACCGTCAGCGCCTTTCCTCCGTATTTGTGTGTGTTTTTTAACGTCTCTTCAGCGGTGCTCCCTCTGCCAAGCACATTCCCATAAAACCTTCTCCTCAGACTCTGTCATCATTTTCACAGCACCTTTCCCTCCTCCTATCCAGTTTTATGCTTTCAGTTTTTGAAAGAGCGCGTGCGTCTTACACCTTTGCCAATGTCTCTTCCTCTCTTGAGCGTGGCGCCTTATGGCCTGTTTCTAGACTCTCATTATTGTCAAGGCGCGTTTCACAACTCCTGTCCAGTTTAATACTTGCCATCCTTAAAGGTGACTCTGTCAGCATGCGTCTTACACTTTTATGTCCCTTTACTGGTGCTCCCTTTCTCAAGCATGATTCTAAGACGCTGTCATTATTTTTGATGCCTCTTTCTTACTTCCTGTCTGGTTTTACACTTTCCATCTTTCAAGGTGACTCTTTCAGCCTGCAACTTTACTCCTCCATGTGTGTCTCATACTCGCACTTCCTGTTTCGATTGCATCACTAAAGCCAAACTGACCAATCATGGATTCTGGCACTTCAATCAATCAATCACATCAGTTGTGCATTAGCGGCTCAGCTAGGTTCTCTTTCCTTGGTGGTTTCATTTTGCTCACGTGCTCACCTCCATTGTCTATCCGCAGCTAAGTGAGTTTCTCTCTCCTCGGAGGTTTCATTTTGCCGATGTGCTTGACTTGTTTGATTTCTTTGAGCTTCATGCTGTAGCCTCGCACTTCCGAGACAGACAGACAGACGCACACACTTCCATGCGTAGACGTTTATATGTAACGAGGTGTGTAAGCCTGTGCTGTAGAAAGCTCAGGCTCCTAGAAAATATTGAAATCATCAGAAAATAAACTGAAATGTAGAGAAGTAAAAGGGATGCCGGTTTGCTGATGTTAGCAGCTAAGAGACTTTTGTCTTTCTTCTGAGGTTTCATTTTGCTGACGTGCGGTGGCTTTGCTTGTGTTATTAGCGGCTAAGCGAGTAGTCTGTTTCATCAGAGTCGGAGCCCTTACCCCGACTCCACCTCTCACTTCTAGACCGGACAGACACAAACACACACTTCCACGCGTAGACGTTTATATATAAGATACTGGATGAACACACTAATTGAATAATTCAATGTATTTGCTATACTTGCCATTTTTCCAGATAATCCTCTATTCATTTGAACCCTGCACTCCACTCACAGCCACGTCTTCAATAACCTTGTCACCACCAAATGGTTGATTTGACCGCTCCTGGTGTTTCTGCTATCTCTCTAAAGGATTTGTTTTGCTTTCTCAGCCTAATGGTGGCCTGTTTTTACCTGCATGGACAGCTCTTTGAATCTCATATTATGAGTTCACAGTGACAGTGTCCAAATACAAATTCCATCAACTCCAGACCTTCTACCTGCTTAATATAATGGAATAAAGAGGGATCTGCTCACACCTGGCTACTGAACAGCTTGTCAGCAGTCAGTTGTCCAAATACTTTTGAGCCCCTGGAAATGGGGGACCATGTATTAAAATGGCTGTCTTTCCTAACCAGCTCATGTGATTATTTCTGTTAAACCATTTGAATTACTGCTGAAAGCCTACACTTCAATCATGTAATTATTTCTTCATTTTAAACCCATTGTGACGTTATGAAAATTGTGTCACTGTCCAAATACTTCTGGACCTAACTGTATTTTTTTGCCATTGCAATATTTTCACTTTTACATTTGTTACACATTAAATGTCATCTGACACAATTTTTTCCAGGTCCTCTTATTTAAATTTAGAGATGACGCAATCTGCTACTTGTCCCACTTTAATGTGATCTGCATACTTAACAAGTTTGTTTGTTACATGTTTATCAATGTCATTCAAAACAAAATCTAAATGAAAACATTAGTGACCCCAACACTTACACATAAAAGGACTGCGTTTATATATCAACCAATCCATAACTACTTCTGCAAAATCGGATAGGAACCAGCTTCAAAGTTTGAAACAAGGATCAGTAAGGCAGTGGTGCTAAGCACAGCTACACTCTGCCTCCCCCAATGTAATTATTTCAGTTAGGTATACAGTAAATTGACAGGAATTTACAGCCAAATCCATTAGAGTCCTCAGACGGTTTGACAAAGCCCTGGAGAAACTCCTATAATCCATACCGAAAAGACTCTTTATTTGGCCTAGATCTTCCTTTTTTGGAAGCAGAGTGATCACTGCTCTTCTGCAGCTCAAAGGTAATTCAGCATCTTTCAAGCTTTCTAAAAACACCACGTGCACATCAGCCCCCAGCAATGGTCAGAACTGTCTGCAGAACTCAGTGGGGAGGCCGTCAATCCCTGGAGCCTTTCCGGTATTTAAATCACAAAGTGAATCTGACATTTCTTGAAAGGTTAATTCAGAGTCTAGTAATGGCTTAAAACCACTTGGAATCCTAGGAAGTCAGTCAAGAAAAGCAATCATTGCTGAATTATCAATACAATTGTCCTTAAATAAATTTGTACAAAAATAAGCAGCAAAATCTCTGATGTCCTCAGTAGTGCACAGTCCACAGTGTCATACAGCACGTGAATCGATTTGCTTTGGGCTTCTTTCTTCTCCAAATTAAACAAAAATCTTGTAGGTGCATCCAAGTGATTTATACTCTGAAAACGTGACCTCACTAGGGCACCTTGCACAAGGAAATTCCAAAAAAAAAAAAAAAAATCAGCAAAGGAACGCTTTTTAGATGTTAAAAGAGAATGCATTTGGAAAAGCATCCTGTAGTTTTAAAATGTCTCCTTTCAAGTGTCACGCGCGCTTCGGAGACAGTCGACAAAACCCACGTCGAGTAGACAGTCGTGAGACAAAGGGCTACAAAAGGGTACTAACACTCTCTCTCTCTCTCTCTCTTCCCGCAAAGGCAAAGATGAAAAATAAACAGCCGTATCATGGAGCCAAAATGGCCGACTTGTCCTACCGTCCCTCCTCGATGACATCACGAACAAGTCGGAGCCAAGACGTAACTTCCCCCCTTAAACTTCCTGTAGCCATTTTGAGTTTCTGTATAAATACCCCCCTATTTTCAATGTTTGGTTGTCAAATGCTTGCTTGAACCCTTTATGTTTCAACGTTATTTTGACCTGTCCTTTGGACATTATAAGGGTGGTTTCTCAAAACTTCATCTGACTGGCTGTTGAATTTTCTTTCTATTACACAAGGCTTTCATATCTAGTAAGCAATTTCTAGTGACTTCCTGTGTCTATATGTGAACTTTAGAAATGTCCCACCACTGCTTAAGTGAATCAAATTTAGATGTGATATCAGTCCATTGTATGTGTAATTCTAAAAATTCTGGAATTCATGTGCATACTGACACAACACTGAGTTGTCAGTGTGGTACAACACTGGTGGCCAGCAAGGCCTTGTTTAACACTGGCTACCAGCATGGTACATCACTGGCCACTCTTATGGCGGGACAGTAATGGCAAGCTAAAGCAGGGTAGTTAACTAAGCGAGCGTGTTCACCTTACAATGGACTGGTGACTGGCGCCCTGTCTAGAGGCTCCATCTTCCCAGTGACCTTGCTCAGAATAAGTAGGTATGGATGGATGGGAGAACGTACAACAAATACAACATGTAAATGATTTAATCCCAGAATTTGACTTCATTTCAATGAATGATGTCTCCCTGCCCCACACATCACAGGAGGGTAATTTCACCCTCGGGCAAGATCCACCAATGTGTATTCTATGATTTTTGTGTTCTTTTATAAAGCTATTTAAAATTATATGAAAAATATTAACAGCTACATGCTAAAAAAAATTAATAAAAAAAATCACAAAGCAGTGCTGTTCATTCATTAAGAAAGAACAAGATGAAGACAGAAATATGTTACTCATACTGTTGTTTTCAAAATATCTGGCTAGAACGGAGTTCAGAGTCACAGGTGATGGGCGGCAATCCTTACAATTTGAGATGTGGAGCCACTTGGGAATAAGCGGGTTTAGAAACTGAATAAATGAAAGAATCTGACGATGACTGACACTGGTGCACTAACAACTGCTGCAATCCATCTGTCACACAAACGATTCTCATCCTCAAGCACACAGATAATATAAATCTGTCAATATTTTTAATACAAGAAAGCCTAAATTGGATTAAGGTGGTTTGACAATATTGTGTAATGCATTTTAGATCTTTTCATTCCTGTCTTTAACTGCTTTATTATATAGAAGTGTAATTGGACCACAGGAAATGGGATTTTGAAAAAAAAAAAATCATTAAGGACACAACAAAGGTAAAAACACCTCTATATTGTGACTTTAATCTTGTAGTTAACTTTGTGTCACTAAAGGACAAATGCAGGAATATTGGTGGTCACACCAACAAGCAATCTAAATAGGGTACTTTGTCATATGTGGCATGGTGAGACAGCTGATCAAATGTATTGAACCAGACAGCATGGAGCTTAAGTCGAGCATGGCGGCTGAGAGGAAGGCCCTATCACACCCAAGGTGCAAATGCGCTGTGGCACATGGACTCCATGATAAACTGAAGCCACATGGTTCTGCAGTTCACGGCTGCATTCATGGCTTCAGCTGCTAATTACTTATGGATGGAGATGAACATCACTAGTAATAATCCAAAAGTTGTTGTAAGCTCATTTATCTTGACAGTTTCAAGCTTAAGAGGATGCCCAGTGTGACCACATGCAGTCAAAGGCACAGATAATGGACATTAGTAATACATCCATATATCATTTTATTGCAAAGACATCAAGGTGATAGTTTTGGGGAACTTTGGGGAAAGCAGAAACAGAGATGTGATTGGTGCTATTTACTACCAATCAAGGTACTCTAATGATTTTTGTTTTTCTTTGGGAGGTGAGAGGAACAGCGGGTGGAGACAGTGGGGGAGAGTGTTGAACGAGTGTGTAAAAAAAAAAAAAAGAAAAGAGAAAGCTGGTACTAAGGTTGTGGAGAGTGCGAGAGTGGAAAACAAGAGTCAAAAAGTTTTTTTTGGTGTTCAGTGTTAAGCGTGAGAGGAATTGAGCTGGTTTCGCTCATTGGAATGTGGATGAAAAAGAGAGCTCGGCTTTGAAAAGAAAAGGGACAGACAGGGAGTCGGATGCCTACTTTACTTAAATTTGCTATATAAAAAGGGAACGCAAATAAATCAAGACGAAGCTACTGGCGTCATCCCAGACAGAGCTGAGAGATTCCTGTTTTCCACCACGGAGGTAAATGTGAAGTGTGGCGAAAGTTCTGGAAGGACACTGTGAGTACATGTGAAGTTGTGTACTGATATGAGCTCCAACTAAGCGCGCCAATGATTGATTGATTGATTTATATATCAAGTTACAAACATCTGACATACGACTTACGAACAGGGCCACAGCTGCTCCATCATCCGTCTGGGGGACGTGGTGCAGGCTCCTCCGTGACTGCCGCTCCGTCATCTTCAGCCTGGGGACACTGCAAGCAGTGGCTGGAGGGGGCAATTTCGCTGCTCGCGCAGTGTAGTGTCCCTCGAACGGCTCCGGCTGATGGATGGAATGGAAAGCTACAGTCCCTATCTCGTACATAACCCGGGGACTGCCTGTATGTATGTATGTATGTATGTATGTATATATATATATATATATATATATATATATATATATATATATATATACACACACGCACACACACATATATATTTATTGTTGATTTCTATGTGAGAACCTTAATATCCTTTGAGTGGTATGTTTAACAAATGTGTTTTATTATTATTTTTTTGTTGTTTGTTTTGTTGTTTCCTATCCATGATTGTGTGGAGTGCTTACATGGAGGTTGCATTCAAATAATTAATAAAAAGGAGTGAGTGTTTACAAATCATCCATCCATTATCCAACCTGCTGCTGGAGCCAATCCCAGCCAACACAGGGTGCAAGGCAGGAAAGAAACCCCAGGCAGGGCACACACACCCACACACCAAGCACACACTAGGGGCAATTTAGGATCGCCAGTGCACCTAACCTGCATGTCTCTGGACTGTGGGAGGAAACCCAAGCAGACACGGGGAGAACATGCAATCTCCACGCGGAGAGGACCGGGGAAGCGAACCTGGGTCTCCTAACTGTGAGGCAGCAGCGATACCCACTGCGCCACCATGCCGCCTGTTTACAAATCATTACTTTGAAATATTGTAAGAGCAGGGATAAATATAATTGTTTCATTGGATCCATTGGTTATTAAAATGTATTGGGATGTTTAATGTGGATCCCACCAGTGAAATGTCATCCTATGTCATAGGTAATGTGCCAGTTCAATGGTAGGAGGGCTACACAGGTAAACAGAGTTTCATTTATGAATACAGCACTGAAAATCAAAAAAGTAAATTGTGCTGGGGGAATCTTGAGGGTGCAAAGTGTGCAGTTTTAATCATTTAAACCAATGTATATCATACACAAATCCACCATTAATTGTTTAAATGTATTCCTCCATAGATTTGTATGTGCTGTCACATTCATATTGACAGTATGGAATTTTTACTTAATATGTATAATCATTTACAAACTATTACAGTATATACTTAAATGAAATTGTAACAAGGAGTTATTGAAGCATAAGAAAAAGGACTGAAGGTAAGTTCTCTGGGGAAGTTGATATTCCCATCCTTACTTCTGGTCACAAGCACTGGATTGCAAGCAAAGAAGGAGATCCAGGGTATAATTTGTCAAAAAAAGGTTTAACGTGGTTTTAAGTTTGAGCACGTGAGGTCTGCCTCATCTCAGAGAAACCAGCAGCTTGATTTTAGAATCAAGGTTAGAATGAGGTAAATGAGTAACGAACACCCCTCAAGAAAGTGAGGATAAACTAGTGGAGAAAGCTCAAACAACCCTCCTATGAAGCATTGCTAAGATCATTAGAAGAGTACGTAGATCACCCCTATTTACAAGGCAGCATTCAGGAAAATGGGAGAGTCGAAAGGAATCCGAAAATATTGGTGGCACTAGTTGAATCGAAGAAATAATAAAGCTATGTATATTAAGAGTTAGATGACATGATTTATTAGATGAGGTAACAAGAGTAGAAAAGCCTAAAAGCAAATTAATTGCATTACTGAATGCTCACTCCGTGCACCAAGACATCTGTGCTTATCTATGTGCAGATAAAAAATCGTTCCACATTTTCAGCTGGACTCTGTGACTGCTTTCTTTGAAAACAGAAGAACGTTTTTTTTCACAACAATGGAAGGAATTGTATTCTGTCTCAGCAGGTCACATGGTTACGGATCATCACATTTTATCTTGACATTTTCACTTTAATCGTGAAATTAACTACGAGATTGAAGTTGAAATTTTGAAATTATGGTTAAAATTGCAAACTTTAATCATAAATCAAGTTACTGTTCTTCCCATTCCTGGATAATTGGGTAGACTAATTCATCGGAAGCAAATTACAAAAATGAATGCATATTAACCAGGAATTAAACACCAAGATAGTGAATTAAAGTGTGAAGAAAGGCCATCAACATGATGTACTCTTGTACATCACACTGGATACAATTCAACATGAACAATCAGTAAAGACGAGAGGAGTGCTTTTCCTCCCAACGGTATAAGCAAAGAATTCATCAAACAGAAACAAACAACTACTGTATTGAGATGGTGAAATGTTCTGTGCCAGACTGACAAACAACTGGCATGAACCAAAATAGGAATCGTCTCTTACAGGGAGTTCTAATAGTAATGTAAGCAAAGAGTCAGATAGACCTACTATACCAGAAGGCAACAGAGCACACAACACAGCAATGCCGCTTACGATTTCAAGATTGTAACAAAGGAATTGGAAATAACAAATGTTCAAGATGTAAATTTTACCATACATGATTTAAAACAAAGAGATTCATTTAGATTAGAAAGCAATTATTTTAAAAAAAAAAAAAAAACACAGTTTGTAAAATTTAAATTAGTGTTAACCAAAGTCTCTTCAGTTTGTAGGCTTATATGCAACTTCCAGCCGTCCAGATTTTCAATTAACCTGGCAGGGCTTATACTCGATCTATCAAAACTTTCTTAAATGTTAAAGTGGGACGACAATGAATATCTTCAAATATACTTTCAATGCATGCAGCAAGTCGCTGGAGATGTTCTACCAGTCAATAGCCGCCAGTGTGCTGTTCTATACTGTGGTCTCCTGTGAAATCAACCTGAGCTCAAAAAAAGCACAATGCCTGAATAAACTTATTCTGAAAAGCCTCCTGCATCACAGAGAGAACCCTGGAGACACCCTGGAAGCTGTTGTGGCAAACAGAATGGTGGAAAAATTAGATGTCATCATGAAAAACGCCCTCCAGATGGCGCTCTCTCTTGGAGCACTTTTACCCACAGGCTCATTCCACCACGATGTGCTAAAAAGTACCTCTGGGGTCTGTTCTCTCTGCCGCTCTCAAGTAATTCAATGCTTCCTCCCAACATCCCAAACTAAATGCTGATATACTTTAAGTTCATTTTGCAATTTTAAATTAATTTTGAAATTTCTGCACAATGTACATTATTCATTAATTAATTGTATTACTTATCCTATGAGTTTGTATCCTTATATTTCTGCTGCTGTATGCATCTAAATTTCCTCATGGAATTTATAAAGTTGAACTGAACAGAATTTTCCAGATTCCTTTAAAAATGTTAAAATTTAAAATTTACTTAAAAATTTATAGAATGGGATCAGAGTTTACTCCATTGTACCTACCTCCTTTTGGTCCAGCTGAAGTGAAGATTTGATCAGGTCACGCAGAGCTGTCAACTGCTTCTTTTCTTCATCTTGTGTTTGTTTGATCTAAGCAGAAAAAGAATAAGTTTCCTAAAATTTCAAAACTATTTATTATTTTCATATGCAAATAGTTTTTATATTATCCAGCTCACATCAGTTATTACTAATAAAAGATTGATTTTTTGTTTTCAAGTTCAATGTATTACAAGTTCACACTTAATTTACGTTAATCAATTGAATAAGCAGCATCCAAAGCGACCTTGTACTCAAGTCAAGTCAAACTTTATTTATAAAGAACATTTACAACAGTCAAAACTGAACCCAAGGGAACAATAACAAAGACGCGCAGATCGGAAGAG
>JANRMT010062817.1:8356451-8410866 GCA_026402145.1 Polypterus bichir lapradei | reverse complement strand
TAGATAGATAGATAGATAGATAGATAGATAGATAGATAGATAGATAGGAAAGGCACTATATAACAGATAAACAGCACTTCAGGCAAATCTGATGTTTTACAGAAGCCCAATAAACACTTAAACGTTATTGTAATATGACATACAACAAACCTTCCTCTTCAACTGCACACCAGAATGGCTAAAAAGAGTAAAAAATCTACCGATTTCAATATCAACTTTCAGGCAACAACATTGATCTGTTTTGACTGGTGAAGTATAGCAGAAAAGGGAAATGACTATAAAAATAAAAACTACTATGAACTCAATGTCCAACAAGAATCTGTTGTGAGAGCTCCCTAAAAAGACAGTCTGATGACCCTCACTTATACTAGTAAATTAACTTGTTAACAGAAAGCCACTTTTACTTGGTTCTAAAATGTCTGAAGGTTTGGGTGACACTTTAACAAAGATGTCAGAATCCCTGTGATTGCTGCTCCAGCTGCCCCATGAACACCAGTAAAGAATTAAAAATATGATTAATGATCAGCAGCCTCTGAAAAGCATAAAACAACACTACACACACCTTTATAACCAACCCTCATTTTTTCAATGTTTTGTGAAAAGCAGTAACTTTGACCCCTTGTCTCCTATTAGGTGGTGACCCCCAAGGGGTCATTTGATGTGGCATGCACAACTTCAAGTCCTTCAAGTTTGGGAGGACCCTGCTTGGTAGGAATTCCAGCTGCCTAGGGCAGGCGTCATGTTTCTATAACTACCATGGCATGAAATGGGATGTTTTAGCGGGAAACTTTTTTTTTTTTTTTTTTTTAAATGAGGACCGCTAACCAAAAAGGAAGAGAAGAGAGAAAGGAGGCAGCAAAGCAAAGGGCTCAGCTATCTAAGCCTAGGAAGACTGTGAGGGTGAACTTCGAACAGGGACATCCGCTATTTGTGGGGTGGCCACCCAGAAGAAAAGAAACAGTGAGGTGAATCCGCAAGATGCATGGGTTTTGTTATATGGCCCGATGGTTCTGCGGGTGTTTCCATTGGTGAGTTGGACCTGCTCTTAATGCCTCAGGATAGTGAGAAAGCAGCCATATCTACCCGTTGTAGGTTTTTTTTTCCACATCATTCAGTGAGAAATGTAAGACAGGATGCATGGCTGTTTCACCCTGACTGTGCTTAATCATTCTCTTTCTTATTTTTTCTTTTACCAATTTTTTGCATGTGTATATTGGACCAGGGATTAAGTGTTTGGCCAGGGGGAGGGCATCTGTGGGAAATGGGGTCATAAAACAGGCACCTTTTCATTTACATGTGTAAGCGCGGGTTTCTTGATTGCAATACACTTTCATATTTAATCAGTTTTACCTACCATCAGGGTTTCTTTCAAGTACTGGCAGCAGTGGAGAAGAGGGAAGAAGAGTCGAGGACAGAATATTTTTAATGCTGGTATATCTTTCGGTTGGTGAAGTGTAGCAATCGTACCTCTTATAAGACAATTGTTACAAAATATGGCCCAAAAATAAGTGTTTTTCAGGACTACGAGGGAAATTTTAAAAGCCTTATATCTTGCATTACTATGCAATCAGATGAGTCAAATGGTACCACAAATGTGAGGGTTATGTGACTGGTGAGTCAGAAGACACCAAAGTAAAAAAAAAAAAAAATGGAAACACTCAGAAAGAATTCTTATGAGCACAATAAAGAGACCCTTCTGCTCCAGCCCTGTGACAAAAACAGTACTTATATCCCACTACAGGGCCAAACGCTATTGCGGTCAAAATATCCATCCATCCATTATCCAACCTGCTATATCCTAATTACAGGGTCACGGGGGTCTGCTGGAGCCAATCCCAGCCAACACAGGATGCAAGGCAGGAAACAAAACCTGGGCAGGGCACCAGCCCACCACAGGGTGCGCGCACACACACACACGGGACAATTTAGAATCGCCAATGCACCTAACCCCCATGACTTTGGACTGTGGGAGGAAACCGGAGTACCCGGAGGAAACCCACGCAAACATGTGGAGAAAGAACATGCAAACTCCACGCAGGAAGGACCCAGTAAGTGAACCCGGGTCTCCTAACTGTGATTCAGCAGCACTGCCCACCGCGCCACCCATGGTCTAAATATTTATAGAAATTAGAATTTAGATTTTTAATAAATTTGCAACCCTTTCTAAAGGCACTTTGTCATTACAGGTTATTGAGTGCAGATTGATGGGCAAAAATGCCAAATGTATCAATTTCAAATTAAATGTGCAACATAATAAAGTGTGAAGGAAGTGAAGGGATCTGAATATGTTATTAATTCATTGTGTGTGTGCATGTATGTATGTATGTATGTGTGTGTATGTGTGTGTGTGTGTATATATATATATATATATATATATATATATTTTGTGATGGACGGCCGGGGCCCATGCCTGGCTGGGACACCCCTTCTGTGTACAGTATGTTCCAGGGGAGCAAGCATGGGCTGCACAGTACCTCCCCAGGACCACTTGGTGGCAGCCCCCCTGGGTAAATGTGGGGCCTCAGATACCCACTGGGCTCCAAGGGAGATGGAGTTCTCCACAGCCCTGTTGGGATCCGAGGTGGCCACCAGGAGGCACTGCAGGGGTTCCTGGGCCCGTCTGGGCCGTAGTTCAGCCACACCCGGAGGTGCAATCGGAGGCAGGTGGTCAAGCACCTGAAGCACTTCCGGGTGAACTATAAAACGGGCCAGCAGCCGGTATCATATACACACACACACACACACATATCATATATATATATATATATATATATATATACATATATATATATATACATATATATATATATATACACACACACACACAGTGGGTACGGAAAGTATTCAGACCCCCTTCAATTTTTCACTCTTTGGTTATATTGCAGCCATTTGCTAAAATCATTTAAATAAATTTTTTTCCTCATTAATGTACACACAGCAACCCATATTGGCAGACCAAAAAAAAGAATTTTTGAAATTGTTGCAGATTTATTAAAAAAGAAAAACTGAAATATCACATGGTCCTAAGTATTCAGACCCTTTGCTCAGTATTTAGTAGAAGCACCCTTTTAAGCTAATACAGCTATGAGTTTTCTTGGGAAAGATGCAACAAGTTTTTCACACCTGGATTTAGGGATCCTCTGCCATTCCTCCTTGCAGATCCTCTCCAGTTCTGTCAGGTTGGATGGTAAACGTTGGTGGACAGCCATTTTTAGGTCTCTCCAGAGATGCTCAATTGGGTCAGGGCTCTGGCTGGGCCATTCAAGAACAGTTACAGAGTTGTTGTGAAGCCACTCCTTCGTTATTTTAGCTGTGTGCTTAGGGTCATTGTCTTGTTGGAAAGTAAACCTTCGGCCCAGTCTGAGGTCCTCAGCACTCTGGAGAAGGTTTTTGTCCAGGATATCCCTGTACTTGGCCGCATTCATCTTTCCCTCGATTGCAACCAGTCGTCCTGTCCCTGCAGCTGAAAAACACCCCCACAGCATGATGCTGCCACTGCCATGCTTCACTGTGGGGACTGTATTGGACAAGTGATGAGGAGTGCCTGGTTGTCGCCACACATACCGCTTAGAATTAAGGCCAAAAAGTTCTATCTTGGTCTCATCAGACCAGAGAATCTTCAGGTGTCTTTTAGCAAACTCCATGCGGGCTGTCATGTGTCTTGCACTGAGGAGAGGCTTCCGACAGGCCACTCTGCCATAAAGCCCTGACCATGCTAGACCAAGGGGTGGTGAGCTGCACGGATTTTGTCTCTCAATCCTCTACAGACCATCCACGGGAAATCCCGCTAGGTTCCGGTGCCACTGGTGACGTCATTTCCAGTACCGGTGCCAATGACAGCGTCACTTCCACCCCTGGCACCATGGATGAAGTCACTTCCAGTTTGAAGACATCACTTCCGGTTCCGGCCCTGATTACATCACTTCCTGTCACGGGCTTTAAAGCTGCCATATTCTCACTTTCTAGTCAGTTCTGATTTGGACTCAAACCTGTGAACAACTCCTCAAAACAATCCTTTTGCGGCTAAGACACAATATATGGGGTGGCTTTTTTGATGTATTTATTTCTTGTGACAACATATACAATATATACACACACACACTGTAAACATACAGTATGGTACATTTACAAGTTACAAAATATTTCCAAAAAGCAGGAAGGTGTTCCAGTGGGAAGCCGTCCAGGCCTGGTGACTGACCCTTACCGACTGAATCTAGCAGGATCAGTGACCCCAGCTACACAATCATCGTGTGTGTTAATAAAAAGGCAATGGAGATCGATCTCCTAAATAGCAGCAAATAATGAAGCCTATTATATTTCATGCCATGTTTAAATTTGATGTTCAAATTCTTGTTCCCAAGTGGCCATGTAAAAATGAATTAAGAAGACTGTTTACATTGTCTCTCACCAAAAGGGTAATATAGCAGTGAGAAACTTAATCAAGAACAATTAATGTCAAGCAGCTCAATTTGTTTACCAACAGATGATCAACAAAAGCCCCAAGAGAGACACAAGAGAATGTCAGGTACCACGATGCCAGCATTAAACAGAAGTGTCTGAGAAAATCCCCATCCTAAATGAATGAGGCAGCACTGGATATTTAGGGAAGATTTTAAATAATGTTGCAACCACAAACCAACAATGGAAACATCTCAATTAAAGTGGAAGGTGACCCTAAAAGAACATGTAATTGCTTTTCTTGATTATCATTCATCCCACGATCTCACAAAACAGGAAGCTCAAGTGCCAAACAATTTCTGATTGAACAAACTAAGGTGCTAATTAACCTGCTGATTACCATCTGCAGACTCCGACGTCTGCTTGGGACTGACAAGTGACATAAATGACTCAATCAGTTAAAATCTTCGGTGAGGCACTCAAAAGGCACAGTTTTTCCATAAAGTGTAACTGGGTCAGTTTGTTGAATGAAATTTTTAGAAATAAATGCAATTATGGTTTGTACTACAGTTTAAAAAAGGAACTGCAGCCCCAGCTGAAACGTTCAAAGCATGCAAACTAACCTCATAATGTAACTTAAGTGGTGATCAATTATAGCCCAGAATTAAACCAGCAAAGCACCCCTAGGTTTGGTGACACTGCATTCCCAGCTCATAATGATACACAACAGTCACTCATACTAACTGCAACAGCGGTGTGTCTTCTTGTCCAGTGTCTGGCATTGGATGTGACATCTAGGGTGGCATTCATTGCTTATTTGTTTGTATTACACTTGTGCTACGACCCAGGCCTGATGTTACAGGCTACACGATCTCTCTAAAACCAGTATAAAAGCTTGGTTTGCATTGCTGACATAAAGTCAGACTCACATTCGGTAGTTGTGGGACACCACTGTGGCTGCCCTTTGTCACTGATCCTGTTCATAATTTTTATGGATGTAATTTCTAAACACAGTCAAGGGTTCCAGGGGGTCCAAGTCTGGCGACCTTAGGGTTACATCTTTACCTTTTTGTAAATGATGTGGGCCTGCTGGTTTCACTGGGTGGTAACTAACGTTAAGTGTGCACCGGGGCAGTTTACAGCTGAGTGTGAAGTAGGTTGGGATGAAGATCTGCATCTCCAAATCTGAGGTCATGGTTCTGTGCTGGAAAATGCTGGTATGTCTTATTCAGGATGGGGAGGAGATGCAACCTTAATCAGAGAAATTTAAGTATCCTTCCCTCTTGCTTGCAAGTGAGAGAAGAAGGGAGAGGGAGTGCCATCTGTTGTTATGCAGTGTTGTATCAGTCAGTCATGGTGAAGAGAGAACTGACCCAAAAGGTTAATTTACTGGTCAACATGTGCTCTTACATTCACCTATGGCCATGAGGTTTGGGCAGCGAATGAATGAACTAGATCACAGATACAAGCAGCAGGAATGAGCTGCCTTTGCAGGGAGTCTAAGTTCAGCCTCTGAGATCGGGTGCAGAGCACAGACATTCAGAAGTTGTAGTAGTAGTTTACTTATATAGCACCCTTCGCAGATAAAAAGTCACAGAGCACTGAACAGCAAATACAATACAAACACGAGTTAAAACAAAACATAAAAAAAACAACACAAATAATAAACAAACAGGAAGTATTCAGCACTGATTAAAAGCCTGTTTAAAAAGAAATTTTTCAGTTGTTTTTTAAAAGAATCAACAGACTCGGCTCCACGCAAACCACAAGGCAGGCTATTCCATAGTCTCTGTGCCACAGGCTGCAAGGTACAATCTCCACGGGGACAACTAGAAGGCCCTGATGCCCCGATCTAAGAGTCCAACAAGCTGTATAGCGTTGGAGAAGGTTGGTTAGGTACTCAGGAGCACTTCCATGCAATGCTCTGAAAGAAAAGAACCAAAACTCGATAAAACACTGGGAGCAAGTGCAGGGAGTGCAGAATGGGAGTGATATGATCACGAGTTAGGAGCCTGGCAGCTGCATTTTGGACTAACTGTGACGTGAGAGAGAGGACTTGCTCAAACACATATAGAGAGCATTACAGTAATTAAGTCGTGAGGAAATAAAAGAATGAACAAGCATCTCCAATTCTGACTTTAAAACAGCATTTCTTAGTTTAGAAAGATTTCTTAAATGAAAGAAATATGGTTCAGTGGCAACAGGGCGACAGTCAACTCGGCGAAAGACAACACGGCGAAAAGACAACTCGGCGACATCCTTTACCAGTTAGGTAACAGTTAGGTTCAAAGAGATTTTTTTAATTGTGTATGTGTATCACAGGACTTAACTTTCAAAGGTTGTAAGTATGACATGACTTATCCGTCTCGCGGGACATTAAAGTGTCTCTCTGTCGCTCTTTAAAAAATCTCTCTTCTAAAGATCACGTCTCGTTGCAGGAAAAAAGTCTCATATTGTTGCAAGATTTATTTTATAATAGAGAGACATATATCCGGCAAAGCTGAACATACAGTATCCGACTGCAAGCGCCTGCAAAGGATAGTGAAGACAGCAGAGAACATTATTGGGGTGCCTCTCCCTTCACTACAGGACATATTTTACAAATGCAGTGTCCGCAAGGCCTGCAGCATTGTGCAGGACCTCTCACCTCTAAAAACAGAACTTTTGTACATGCAAGCCACTGTCCTGCAAAGACGAGTGTGCAGGTAGAAAAGAACTGAAAATCTTATACTGACCTTTAAGGATTTTGCACACTGCACTTTAACATTCTTTGACATGCAGGTTAGGTGCATTGGCAATCCTAAATTGTGCTTGGTGTGTGTGTGTTTGTGTGCACCCTGCGGTGGGCTGGCGCCCTGCCCGGGGTTTGTTCCTGCCTTGTGCTGGCTGGGATTGGCTCCAGAAGACCCCCGTGACCCTGTGTTAGGATATAGCGGGTTGGACGATGACTGACTGATTTCCTTCTGCTGTGAAACATTCTGACCTGTCATTGTTTACACATCTTAAACAACTATTATCATGCACTGAGTCATGCTGCCATTTCTGTACTACCTCACACAATACTCATTGACTATATTTATGTATCTAGATTGCATAATACCATAGATTGCATTAATGTTCATATTGCTTACTACACATCAATATTGCTGCTACTTCTTTGTCTTGTCTTTGCATAATGTCTTGTCTTGTTTGTGTTTTAATTTTAAATTTTGATTGCAATCCTAATTTTAATTTCATTTTAATTTTGAATTTGCACTTCATGTTGTTACACTGTGGACCCTGAGCTTCGCAATTTCGACTGTCTGTATACTTGTATATGGTTGAGATGACAATAAGGTTCACTTTGACTTTGACTTGACTTGGACACATCATCAGTGATAGTACCTGGGGTCATCAGGTGTTCTGGGTCCTTCAACATCAGATACCCTCGCCCAGGTGACCCAACCTAGAGTTATCAGCTCTCGGCCTGTGTCCAAGTAGTGTATGACCACAAATTTGTCCTCCTAAACCACAGCCATCTTTGAGGCTTTCTCTGCTGTCTCTGTTGTTTCCCTGGTGGCCTTCCCTCCAATAATGCCTAGGAGACTAAAGGCCTTGCACAAAGACTGACCTGGAAAGCCTCTGCAGCCCACCTGAATATGCACACACACCCTCATCTACAGCACTCTTCAGCCAAGACAGTATATTTGGTTTTCTTCCTACATCAACTCCTCCCAAGAAATGTTAAGCTCCAGCATCCTGGATGTTTCTGAGAACAGCACAATCTCTGGACTTGGGGAGGACCCTGTGATGTTCTCCAAGTTCTTGAAAAGTTGAAAAGTCGTATTCACAGTTTTTAGCGCATGCTTTGGATGTCAGCTGGGATTTTCATTCTTATTCAAACTTGTATTTTACTTTTACCTGCATGTTCTGTGAAAAACTGCAAGGATGGCACAAAAGGGACTCTTCAAACTAATCCAAGCGTTTCTAACCAAGAACAACACCGTACCATACCCTGGCGACCCTGACCAAGAACCTTACAGGCAAATGAAATATGTACCCTACTGCAGATGTGCAACAGGGTGTCAAGAGAGCTTGTGTCCACATTTACCACAAGTGGGTTGTGAATTGCATTACACAATCATCTCCTCCCTATTGATGTAACCACTAACATTTTGCGATGATGTGGTTAAACACGGCCATTGCAGGATTAGTGAGAAGCAGTGGCATACGTGCTTAAGGGCCTTCTCTTAGAAGTGTGTCACCATTCAGCTTCTTGCCCTTGTGAAGGGGAAAAAGAAAAGAAAAACACAAACCAAATTTTAAGCTAGAAAAGGTCCTTCCCGCTCCAAAGGATTAAATGCCCCCCCACACCTCCCATGTAAAGTATTCAGATTTTTATTAGTGTGTCTCAATAATCTATCTAGAAACTACATTATTCAAATTGTCAGTCTCCACTTAGAAGGCATTTTCATTTTTATATGACAGCAGCAGAATATTTTATTCTGCTGATCATCAGCAATAACCTGCAAAAAGCGTTAAACTGAATACAGTCTGTATGACAAGAACGCACAAATACAGATGTGTAATGTGTGGAATTTGTAAGAAACAGAAGAACTGTTTCCAAAATATGTCCATCATCACTAGCATAACAGCTACACGGCTGAACTGCAATATACGCTATCTTCAGGAGAGGTGTCACAAAGAATGATATCCTGGAGACTGGCTTGGCACCGTACTGCTAAATGACTGCCACTAAAATTGAAAAACTGCCTTCGCCCTTTGTGCTTGTGTCCAGTGAATTCCACTTTCGTTTGTCCCTTGAAATTTAGATTTATGGTACTTGGATCACGGAGGACGGCTCACATTTCTCCAATCTGTTCTCTCAAATTTCTGTGGAGTCCAACACCCTTACCTACACCACATTCTAGTGTGACACTGCAGAGGGGGGTGAAGGCGGCACAGGATATATGACTGGCACCTGGCAGCCATCTACTTAGGACATACACAATAAAAAATCGCTGCCTTAGAAAGGTAAACAGGATCATTAAAGAGCTCAGCCACCCTGCAGAGTCGCTTTTCTTACTCCTCCATTCTGGCAGACAGTACTCAGCCATTGGCACATCAGTTGATTCAGAGACAGTTGCTACCCACAAGTTGGAAGGCTGCTGAACAAGCAACCATAACAACAAATATGGCAACACAAAAAACAGTGAAAATGTAATGTATATATAATACTTGTAAACATACATTGTATGGGTGTGTATGTGCATATAGACATATACTGTACATATACTATAACCCCCCACACACACACATATACATACATACTAGCCATTACAGCATGCCCTGCCAGTTATTGAAAGAAGGCTGTAATATTGGTTTTGCATAGTTTACAACAGTAAGTGCAAAAGAAGGATGAGAAAAAGGATAAATACTGTATATTGTACAGTAACATGTTTCTATGTATACAGTACACCCCCAAAATTCATGTGGGTTACATTCCTAGAGCACCTGCGAATTGTAAAAAACCGCGAATTTTGGATGTTGTTAAAAAAATGCCTATTTTCATAGTTTAAACCCTAAATATGCTCCCAAAACATTTTATTTTTAGGTAATGTATTAAGCTGAGTTTGAAATTAAAGAATGTAAAGGTAAACCTGTATACTGTACTGTTATGTCTCCCACAGTGCTAGAATGTAAAATACCGATGTTACCGCTATATGTACTATAATTCATGCAAGCGCATTTTCATTGCCAGAAGCCTTACACGGTGCAGCTCGTTTCAGCTGTATCTTGGGGCTTTAACCCTTAAACCGCCACATACTTGGGCGTTAATGCATCCCTGGACGCCAAATACTTTTTTGCTGCACTTTAAGTAAACGTCACAATTAACAAAAAAAAGTGAAATTTTAATGGAACACATTTTTTGTCATACAAAGAGCATCACAATTACTGCAACGCTGATCATTTTACACACTGCTAATGAACTGTAAAAACTATTTAAAAAAACTACTGGAACAATATGTACAAAGTCCAACTGATGCCATGAATGGGAAAAAAAAAAAAATCACTGAGCCAACTGCACTTGAACGCAAGCACACAGAGGTAAGTGCTGCCGCTCTCAGGCTCGTCTAGTGCAGCGGCTCAATCCCAAGGACAGTGAGGCTTGCAGGGTGTCACGCTTGGGTCACAGAATGGCACAGAAACACAGGAGACTGTAGAGACAGGAACTTTATTCAAACACTTCAAACAAATGTGTCTCTTTCAGAAGTAAAAGGAGCTCAGTATGCAGTTAGTTATCGATTAAACAATAGACAAACATCATAGGGGAGCACAGCCCCCAACAGGAGCAGAGAATGTCTGGGGGAGGAGAGAGAAACAAAGCAATTAGCCAAAAAGGACAGGTACTGTTCAGGCTTTTAAGTAAGCGTAGCGTCGCGCGAGAATCCGCAATCGAGAAGACAGTGATTTATTTATTTTTATGGTGGAGATTCCAGCCTTGACCCGACCCACACACACTCACAAACAGAGACAAAAACAAAACAAAAGCGATAATCAAACAGCAAATAAAGAATATAATGAAAACAAATGAAAAAAAAAAAAACGATACCACCCCTGTTCCCCTTACGGTGATCACACATTAAATACAACAAAGCACAAACAAAACACACACAGTAAATCATGAAAAAGTTCATGAAAAAATGGCAACGGATGAAATGTAATGATGAAAATAGATAGTTCAGAGATCCGTATGTTGAATGGGAATGTACAGATAGTCCTACCGGTAGTTCCTAAAATGGTGAAGACAGGTGGATGAGTTCAGGAGCACTCCTTTCTTTGTAGGATGGCCATGAATCCACTTACAGTCCTCATGTACACAGGCAGACACCAGACAATCCAGACACACGAAACAATCCAGGACAAAATGAATAAGTACAGGTAACCCAACAGAAGGCAGACAGACATAAACTTGAAACACAAATTACAAAAACTTTTGTTTTGCTTTTGGTCACTGGCCCCCTTTTTAAAAGCTGCGCTGACATCCTTTGACCTAAACAGCCCCAGCACCCTCAGCAGAAGACCAATCAGAGCCAATACAGGGACTGCTGGGAGTTGCAGTTTCAAACTCTATCGGCTACTTTCACCATCACAAGTCACAGTTCTCTCTACAGTACAGTATTGCCACGAAAAAAGGCATAAAAACTGCGGAGGATATTTGCGGTTTCCGCCAACAATTATTATTTAGGTTCTAAGGAAAAATCCGTGAATGACTGAGGCCACAAACTCTGAACCGCGACTTTGCGGGGGTCTACTGTACGTGCAACTTGTTTGCTTAAATGGCGATGAGATGAGAAAATAGAAAACATGGCTTTATTTGGCTTTTCTTTTTTAATAGCTTTACTTGGCTTTTTTTTAATCTGGCTTTTCTACAGAAGCTTAATGAATACTAGGGGGCTTTGCCCCCTGCTCGCTTCACTCGCCAATCCCCGACTACGCTTCGCTCAAGCAATTTCGTGTCTCTGTCGTTCGCATATGTGGATTTCACTTTCACCAAACAACAAAACTTTTAATTCTTGCAGATAGGCTTCTTCATTGGGAAGAAACACTACTTTTCCCAGATGGCAACACGAATTAGACGATCTACAAGTCTCCGACTTAAAGTTTAAAGCCAAACAATATTTACATACTTCTGTCATATCACCTACGTCTATATATTCGATTTCTTTTTGCTTTTACCTTTTCATCAAAATTGCATTGAATTTTGATTCCATGTTTGGAATTGCATCGTGATAACGCAACATGTAACTGCCCGTGAGTGAATATCGTTTCTTTCTCTCTACAAGAACTGTGTCTGACAATAGCATTCACACAAATGAGAAATGATTGAACCGTGTGCGTGGTTATGTAAGCAGGACTTTTTCAAATCTCTTTGCATAAGCTCTTGTCTCGCGGGTCTTGAAATTTTCTCGCGCAAGATTTCACTTTCACCAAACAACAAATCTTTTAATTCTCACAGATACGCCTCTTCATTGGGAAGAAACACTACTTTTTTTTCCCTGATGGCAACACGAATTAGATGATTTACAAGTCTCCGACTTAAAGCTTAAATCGAACAATGTATTTGATCTCTTTTCACTGTTACATTATTTCACCGAGTAATAATTTCCTTTTATTTCTGCTAATGCAATCTTTACTATCCTTTTTTTGAGACTTTCGAATTTTCGTACTGCCATTATCTCAAAACAGCTCTGCATGTGTATCGCAGCAACGTTTTGGAATTCTTTACGACGTTCTACTTTGTCATCTACTCTATCTTTTATTTCCGGTCCGGTGTGGTTAAATCTCTTGGCACAAAGATTCGTCTCACGGAACGTGTAAGTGTCTCTCCGAGAAAATCACATCTTGTCTCCTTCCAAGATTTTTTTTTATTTATATATAAATAGGTAGGCGTTGCTTAACATCCACAATATGTTCTACGAAATAGGACGTTATGCGATTTGGACATTGTGCAAACACCATATTGTATACACTGTAGTGGTTTAACTAGATATAGAGCGATAACGCTACAATGCAACACTGATGCACAATATAGGGGATCATATGCTGCTGAGATTAGGTGCATATGCAGTTATACAGTAAACTTGTTAATTTGTAAATAGAGACGTATACATTAAAATAACAATAGAAAATTCTGCATAGTACTGGCAGAGCAGTCGCTTTATATACAAGAGACATGAGAGTCACATGTTGAATGTGGGAAGCCGTTGTGTTCGCTACAACTTGTTACATCTCATTCTCCATTTGGGATTTCTGAACTCTATAATAAACTCATGGGACCAGGGATGTTTATGTGGTCAGATGTTCCTCGAATAGACATTATGTGCCACATAGGTGTAAGTGTATATATTGTGGGGTGAGGGGGAGTGGGGGGGTGAATGACAAAAGAAGTGGAGCCAATTACATTTCAAATGTTGGAAGTCACCTTGGATAAAGGTGTCAGTAAAATAATAAGTAATGATAATATTATTAGGTTACTTTGGTTTGGACATGTGCAGAGAAGAGATGCTGAGTATATTGAGAGAAGGGTACTAAGGATAGAGCTGCCAGGTAAGAGGAAAAGAGGAAGGCCTAAGAGAAGGTTTATGGATGTAGTGAGACAGGACATGCAGGTGATGGGTGTGACAGAACAAGATGACGAGGACAGAAAGATATGGAAGAAGATGATCCACTGTGGCGACCCCTAACAGGAGCAGCCAAAAGAAGAAGAAAAAGAAGATTATTATTAGGTCACTGGAGCTACTTTCCCTTGAACATGCTACATACATCTGCACATGAGTAAAACATCCCTGCATTAAACTGATTTCTTCTATTCCTAGTGACTTGATTTTTGCTGGTGGTCACTGCAAAACCCAACTTTACAGAACAGTGTATCCTTTTGAGCTGAATCTGGTAATCAGTTGGAAGAATGTGAAATATGAGTGTATATTATTATCATTATTAGATATGTATGATTTTAATTTGTTTACGTCATTTACTTATGTAAACTCAGCAAAAAAAGAAATGTCCCTTTTTCAGGACTGTGTATTTCAACAATAATGTTTTAAAAATCCAAATAACTTTACAGATCTTCATTGTAAATTGTTTAAACAATGTTTTCCATGCATGTTCAATTAACCATAATCAATTAATTAACATGCACCTGTGGAATGGTCGTTAAGACCTTAACAGCTTACAGAAAGTAGGCATTTAAGGTCACAGTTCTAAAAACGCAGGACACTAAAGAGACTTGTCTACCGACTGTGAAAAACACCCAAAGAAAGATGCCCAGGGTCCCTGCTCATCTGCGTGAACGTGCATTAGGCATGCTGCAGGGAGGCATGAGGACTGCTGATGTGGCTAGGGCAATAAATTGCCATGTCCACACTGTGAGACGCCTAAGACAGCGCTACAGGGAGACAGGAAGGACAACTGATCATCCTCGCAGTGGAAGACCACGTGTAACAACACCTGCACAGGATCGGTACATCCGAATATCACACCTGCGTGACAGGTACAGGATGGCCACAACAACTGCCCGAGTCACACCAGGAACACACAATCCCTCCATCAGTGCTCAGACTGTCCGCAATAGGCTGAGAGAGGCTGGACTGAGGGCTTGCAGGCCTGTTGTAAGGCAGGTCCTTACCAGACATCACCAGCAACAACGCCGCCTATGGGCACAAACCCACCTTCGCTGGACCACACAGGAGTGGCAAAAAGTGCGTGAGTTTCTGCATGACAGCAATGTCAGTGTTCTGCCATGGCCAGCGAAGAGCCCAGATCTCAATCCCATTGAGCACGTCTGGGACCTGTTGGATCGCAGGGTGAGGGCTAGGGCCATTCCCCCCAGAAATGTCCAGGAACTTGCAGGTGCCTTGGTGGAACAGTGGGGTAACATCTCACAGCAAGAACTGACAAATCTGGTCCAGTCCATGAGGAGGAGATGCACTGCAGTACTTCAAGCAGCTGGTGGCCACACCAGATACTGACTGGTACTTTTGATTTTGAGCCTCCCTTCATTCAGGGACACATTGTGAAACATTTTTAGTTTATGTCTTATGGTGTTGACTCTTTTAGTGTTCATACAAATATTTACACATTATGTCTACTGAAAGTAAAAACAGTTGAAAGTCAGAGGACGTTTCTTTTTTTGCTGAGTATATTTCTTGCCATGTTTTTCATCAGTTGTATGTGGTTCCCTCTTTACAAGTCCATGGATTCAAACGCATATGTGAAGAAACTGGGGGGGGTCCCTTTTCAAACTCCATTGATGTAAATGTGTATTACAACAGAGTAGCTCATGAAGGACCCGTTAAGTTTAAAATGATGTCATCAGTCCCAGTTTGTCTTAGATCAGAGGAGACTGTCTTTACTTCTTTCTCATTCTCCCGTCTTGCTTCTAGCGAACAATATAAACCTACGCTCAGTTACAGTGCCCTGGCCCCCTTCACTGAAGCTTTATAGTGTACTTGCTAAGCACTGAGCTTTGCATCTTTCTTGAGCTTCATTAAACTTTCTCCTTCCATTCCACACCTAACTGTAAATGTTAAACTTGATTGTGTCTCTTTTTTCCTGTCCAGGAAACTGCCGTTTTCTTCACTATTGGTTAGTGCTGCTCTTTGCGTGGCCCATCAGTTGCTTCTGTTTAATCATCCATTTGCTTCAAGGTCCCCTACAGTGCAGGGAGGAGCTTGTACATTAGTATGATATTAACAACTATCGACAAAAAAAGAAATATACTAACAAATAAAAAAAAAAAATTTTTTAAAAGTCAGCTAATCTTTTTTGGAAGGTTCTCAAATTTCAATCAAACCACTCAAAGCGCTTTTGAGATTTTGGGGTATTTAGTTTTTTTATTGTAGGGGGCTTTACAATTAAATATTTATATATTGAAATGTCCTTCCTTAGCGAATGCCTACTAGCGAAGATGTCTAGCGGAGATATACCATTGTGCTAAATTTCAGCTTTTTAACTAAATTAGAAATAGGGAATGAATCAGTCAGTCAGCTTGCACTTTATACGTATACTAGTTATGCTGTATGGCACTTCCTTTCTCGATCACCTTTGACAGAGCTACAAAATCGAAAATGACCAATCAGACCAAAGCCAGACTGATCATACATATAGCATTCAATGTATACCGTATATACTCGCGTATAAGTCGGGTCTTGAAACCTGAAAAATCGATCATAAAATCAGACCCCGACAAAATGCAACACTTCATTTTTTCTTGTTTTCATATCTTCTTGCTCCCTCCAATCTCGCACCAGTTTCTCAGACGCATCGAATTTTGTTGAAGCAGCACAGTTACCAATTTCTTTTGCCAGTTCAACGACTTTTAATTTAAAACCAGCTTCATACTTTCTTCTGATAGAACGGTCCATCATAGATAAGTGATGCTCTTACAATACAGGTGTATGAGGGTGTGAGATACAAAAAACACAAAACAGTGCAAACATGGCTTCGGAATAGTTTGGGTATTACTGTGTGGTCACGTAGGTACAATACATAGAAAAACAAGGCGGTGTACTCCGTGGTTACTCTCTCAGGTGGGCGTTAGCATATCATAATGGACTAATAGCGTGAGTTTTCCACATTCGACTTATACGGCTGACATTATAAAATACTGGAAATTATATGGTAAAATCAAGCCCTGACTTATACGCGGGAGAACTTACATGTGAGTATATTACTGCACTTTTTATTTATTTAGCACCCTAAATGTATTTTCCTCAGCCTTTCTAAAAATGACACATGCAAGTAAGAACTCAATTATGCAGAGTACACTTGACAATAAACCCGACATTCAACTTATGTTTTTAATTAAATTTGTGTTTATGCATGTAAATACTGTATCGTTCAATTTACTATTATTATTATTATTATTATTAGTGAATGATAGCCATAAATAATTATACAGACTCTGAGCCTGTACATAACAGAGGATGCTATAAAAATGAATTGAATTGAATATTAATTTTACTGTCAGACTCCTACATACATTCTGTTTGTTTATTTTTTAATTTTACATCTGAAGAGGTGCAGGCTCATCTCCGTGTTCTATCCCATCTCTTTGATTTGTAGCCATTTAAATTCATTTATATCGCATTTTATTGTCCTAATGCTTTGAAATGAATTTGTGTGTGTGTTACTAAAGACATTAAGACATACAATCTGACAAAGCTGTTGTATTAAAGAAAAACAGTGATCAACCAACTGACTTAAATTACTGAATGAATGAAAAGGAATAATAAAAGAATGTCAGAAAATCTGTTGTCATGGATGGACTTGCATCCTGGTTGAGGTGGATCCTGTTCCCTTGCCTGGCCAGGAGGCCAATATAATGGATGTTTTCTTGATGCACCAGGACTGGCATCTTGGCTGGGATGAATGAGAGTCCCTTACCTGTACAGGTGGCCAGTGCAGCAGATAGAAAATATAGGAGCACCCTGACCAGGAGGCCAGTATGAACAAGGGACAATGGGAGACTACCTCATATATTATGTTCACATCATTCTCTAATGCACTGGGTGACAGCATCCCTTTTGACAAGCTCCAGTCTGGACACCTGCAGGACAGCGTGGGAGTTGTAGCTGCATAGGGCTGCCCTGTTGAGCACTGTGGGTGGTACTGGTAGGTTCTGCCAATGCTTTAATGGTGAAAGTAATCCTGAATCAGGATTCAAAGAGAACCCTCCACATCCTCCAGGGAGATGGTGCTGGGGGCAAGACAACAAAGCTTGCATAGTAGGAGTGGAGGGGAGGGGAGATGAAGAATTGTGTTTATTATGAAGGAGCCTGTTGAGAGGCATGTTCTTTAAATAAAAACCTCCTCTCAATCCAGACTAGAGTCAGAGTGCTTGTACCTGGGGATTGGGAGAGTGTGACACCCCCTAGTGACCACACTGTACACGACATTTTTCACCGCCCTGTTTATAAGACTATTCACTAAAGTACATCAAATGACTCACTCAAAAAGAACAAGTGAAAGAAAGAAAGGAGTTAAATACAGCAACTTTAACCACGTGCTGTGTCTCATGTTCGACAATCACAGCCATCCCTTCACACTGGCATAAGTTCAATAACCACCAAAGAATGTACTTACTTGCACTGTGCATGGTAATACTTTATAAGATTCTGCAGCAGGTCCACTCCCTTCTTTGTCTTGATTTCATTCACTTTAATCAGGTACTGTTGAAATAAACATGCAATCAAATATTAACATGCAGTAAGGCAGACTACAGACTGTAAAAGACATTCATTCTGTTAACAGAGCCTCTTTTCATTACTAAGCTGAAGGGAAAATGGTCATTAAACTCACTCTGGTTAAGATCTGAGATCTGTTACACTCCTGCTACTTGTCATAAGACCCTCTGCCAACCTCAAGCCAAAGCTGCTACAGCTACGTGAAGTGCTGCCTTTCTGTTCACAATCCCAAGAGCAGCTCGATAAAGGACTTAAAGGAATACTCCACCCAAATAATGGCATCTTTTATATGTTACTGACCCCAAACAGCTTGTAGTAACGACTGAGGAATATTTTTAATATCATGTTTTCACGGAGATAACCAGGTTTCTGAAAGAATGGGAATCTATGGCAACCAACACTGTGAAACAGCAAACAGTACCAAACAAAATGGCTTTGGAGAACAAAAAGTTTTCGGTGAAGTGTAACTGGCTTAGCTTCGTTAGAGGAATACTTCACCCAAAATTTTTATTTTTTATATCTTACTTACCCAATGTATTACATGGTGATGGCAGCTGAGAACAATTTTTAATGTCATATTTTTATGGATTAATATTTTTGGTAGAACTCAAACCTATGGTGACCAATCCTAGAGAAAGAAAACAATATAAAAATGTCCATAAGAATCTCCCTCATATATTCTGTCGTCTTCTTCTTATTTATCTTCAGTCCTTTATTTTCCAAAGCCTCTCTCCATTCTTCAAACTTTCTCTTCACTGCCTCTTTTCTGATGCTACACAACAAAATGTCTTCAGCAGAAAGCATGGGCTATGGGGAAGATTGGGATTTTATCCCATGACTCAACACATCCATAACCAGACCACAGAGGTAGGAACTTCAAGATCATCCCTGGTGCAGACCTACTCTAACTGGGGTCTTTTCAGTTACCCCAGCACTGCTTTTAACCCGAGTCCTCACTCTCTCAATCCTCACAAACCTCTCTAGTCCTCCTTCCTCTCTCACCCACCTCTTGATGTGGCACTCCATCATAAGCCTTCTCCAAATCAGTAAACACCACATACAATGTCTCAATACCAAGATACTGCATCACTTGTTACACTCCCTGACATAAAACCCAACTGCTCCTCCGCTAAGGAGGTCTTCTCCCTAAGCCTTCTCTCTACCTTTCTGCGAAATTTTCAATAAAAAACATGGCTGCTAAATGTGTAATAAGGTCATTGACGAATGCTAATTTAAAAAGTAAATATGCAGTGCTTGAGAAAGCATCACCACTGATCCTGCACAGATGATTGAGTGACTCTTACTGTGTCAGGCTTTTTTACTTCCACTTCACAGTGTAGCACTGCCACACAGTAAATGTCACTGTATTGAAGAGGTGGCAGTGAGGGGAGTGCAGGGATCAAGTGAATGCAAGAACAGGATACATGCAGCTGTTTGTTGAAGCTGACAGAGATTAACTAGAAGGAGAAGCACAGTGAATTCAGAAAGGACTCCTTCACTTTCTGTATTGTGTTGAAGACTTCATTTTAAATGGACTGATTTGCCATTTTTGGCACACTCAGTAACCCACTATGACAAAGTGAAAATGAGTTTACAGAAAGGGCTGCAAATTTAATAAAATACAGGAACTGCAATTTCTCGTTAATTTAAGGACTCGGACCCTTGCTATGGTACTCCAAATTGTGCTCAGATGGTTTTCTTTCATTCTCCTTGAGATGCTTCTAGAACTTGATTGCAGACCACCTGTGGCAAAATTAATTGATTGGAAGTCATTTAGAAAGACACACATATACATACCTGTGTAAAGAAGGTCCTACAATTCACAATGCAGGTCAGTATAAAAACCAAGCCATGAAGTCCAAGGAACTCTCTGTAGATCTCCATGATCAAATTATGTCGAGGCACAGATCAGGGCAAGGGGACGAAACCATTTCTAAAGGTTTGAGTATTTCCAGGAGCACAGTGGCCTGAAAAGTTTGAAACTGCAGAAGGATGGAACCACCAGGAATTTTCGTACAGCTGGCTGTCTGACCAAACTAAGTAACTGGGTAAGATTTCCTTAGTCAGAGTGGGTGATCAAGAGCCCAATGGTGACTCTAACAGAAGTCTTCTGTGGAGCTGGGAGAAACTGTCTGGAGAATGACCGTCTCAATAAAACTCCATCAATTAAGCATTTATGGCAGAGTGGCCCAAGGGAAGCCACATTTGGGTAAAAGGCATTCAATAGACTCGGAGAGCATGAAGGAAAAGATTCTCTGGTCTGATGAGAGAGAGATTAAACTCCTTAGGCAGAACTCCAAGCACTGTGTCTGGTGAAGACCCAGTGCTGATCATCACCTGCCTAATACCATCCATACGGTGGTGGCAGAATAAAGCTCTGGGGACCAGGAATTTGGTCAAAATGGAGTGAAGATTATTGCAGCCAAATACAGAAGGGTCCTTGAAGAAAACCTACTCATTATGACATTGAACTGAAGCATACAGCCAAGAAAATGCTGGGGTGGCTTCAGGACAAGAGTGTTCCTGAGTGGCTCAGTCAAAACCCAGATTTAAACCCCATAAAACATGCATGGACAGATCCGAGGATGTCAGTTTACAGACGCTCCCATCTAATCTAATAGAGCTTGAGATGATCTGGCAGGAAAAATGACACAAACTGACCAAATCCAGGTTTTTAAAACTTACAGAGACTTGCCCAAGATGACTCGAAACTGTGACTGCTGCCAAAGACCTTCTATTAAGTACTGAATTAAATGACTGAATACATCTGTGAAGGAGATATTTTTTAATAAATTTACAAACCTTTCTGTAAACATGTTCTCACTTTGTCATTATGGGTTACTGAGTGTAGACCGATGGGATAAAAATGGCAAATTTATCCATTAAAAGTTAAATTTACAACTCAGTAAAGTGTGTATAAAGTAAAGGTTCCTGGATGCTTTCTGAATCCACTGTATAAACAATAACCAATTAAAAATGTTCAATATTGGTTTTCAAATGACTCGATCAGCAATGAACAAAACCTAAGTTTATGAATTCTTTATTTTGTTCAGGTCTTATTATCTGTAATCCTTGACCTTCAAAAGAGGAAATATAAATAAAAACCAAACTCATTGTAATCACATACTTTATCTACTAACAACTGATGACAAAGATGCAGATGTTTAGGAAACAAAGTTATGCAGGTCGCTGTCATCACCCTGCATGACTGTTCAAATCTGATTATGGGAAATTTCTGTCACTTACTGTTACAATGGACAACCAAAACAAACACAATGGAAATAACCTAGGAAAGTACAGACTCCTCTCACCTCACACATCTGAAGCTGGAAGAGGCGCCTTTCTTTCTCCATCTCTTCAGCAATCTCTGCCCCTGTGATCTCCGTCCTAATCATTCCATGCTGCTTGGCATGTTCACGCTTCTCTTTTTCTATTTTTGTACTGGCAAAGCGAATGTAAAGGAAAAGCAAATTAATGAAATCTGGGCATCTGAAATAAAGTCTATCAAACCTGAACTCATTTCAATTGAAACACGTTGTGAGTAACGAGGAGGAGGATGATGAAGAGGTCTCCCTGGAATCATCACTGACTCAAAATAGATAAAATAATTATTTACCATGTATCCATGACAACAAACAAAAATTCATAAGTGAAGCCTACATAATAACAAAACAAAATACTTGTAAGTGAGGAAAAAAGGGTTAGTAATGCCTGAGTAATGATCACATTCGAAACACTTGCTATGATGACCGTGTACTGACACATTATTTTAGATTCATAAATTTGAGCACACTGAGAGCTAAATGACAGCAAAAGAAGATTAAGAGATGACATGATTGAAGTGTTTAAAATTACGAAGGGAATTAGTCCAGTGGATCGAGACGGTAACTTTAAAATGAGTTCATCAAGAACACGGGGACACAGTTGGAAACTTGTTAAGGGTAAATTTCGCACAAACATTAGGAATTTTTTCTACACATATAACGATAGAGAATAAGTGACCAAGTAGTGTGGTAGACGGTAAGACTTTAGTGACCTTCAAAACTCGACTGGATATTTTTTTGGAAGAAATAAGTGAATAGGACTGGCAAGCTTTGTTGGGCTAAATGGCCTGTTCTCGTCTAGAGTGTTCTAATGTTCTAAATATCAGTTAACTCATAGCTGTTGATCTACGAACTAATGTTGGATTGGTAATAAAATTTTGACTTTCGGACCTCAGTTGCCGGCTGTACCAAAATGGTTCCGAAGCAAAATAACTGAGAACCGTAAAACACTTCATCTTACTCCAGCCTCCCGGGTGCACCATGCTATGCCCCGCTTCCGTCTCGATAGCCATGAATGCATAATGGAAGGAGTACCCCGTGAAGGTCCGACCTCGTCAGAGCTATTGGGGGTCCGCATGAATACGTGAATGCAGTGATGCAATGGACTCCCTGGAAAGTTCTGATTACGTTGAAGCGTGTCACTTAGTTTCATAATGTATACAGAATGGACGCAATTCCACAACTGCAAGTGTTGAAGGGGAGGGAGATGAGGAGAGGATTGAGAGGAAAGCTAACATTTACTTCTGGAAACCAAAAATCCTGAAATGGTAGTACTGTACCCGTTTTATACACAGAGTTTTTCAGTACTTTTCTCATTACAGGTATATTGCACAACCCAATTACAGACAGATCCTTCCGACAAGGTATCTCGTAAACCATCTTTGAGGCTGTAGCTGCAAGCACAGCATATTTTGCATTAACACATACAATTGGAGGATAACTGGGCTGGGCCTCTGAAATAAGAATGAAGAAATCGGTGTGGCATCACAGAATAGAATATTTCCCTTCTGTAAATTTTTTCTTACAATCCCAAATCGGAAGAAGCTGGGACAGTATGGTAATCCATCACAGATAGTATAAAGACAAGGAATTTAATACTTAGTCTGACCAACTTCATTTTTTTGTAATATATATACCTATTCTTGCCATTAAGGGCCTGTAAAATTTGAGCCTACTAATTATCCAAATTTCAAGACAGTATGGACTAAAATGTCACCAAAGGATCAAGGCAGATCCCGATCTGAGAACTAAAGCCAGCACACAAAAGAGCGTGCAGACGGCCAATAAAACGATGACAATGGAAGAGGGTAAGAATTGGAAGAAGGTCAACACCAGGGTCACAGAAACAAAATAATTGACATGTCTGGCTACAAAAGACGAAAGTGGTATAAAGGCAAACAAACACAAGATGTGCATGGAAATGTTGTACACAAGCAAATAAAAATCAACTAAAACAATCTTGTACATTTTATAAAAAGACATCTTTTAAATCAAAAGAATTAACAAAGAAAATCAAACTTACAACTTGGCTTCATAATCCTTCCAGGCCTTATCAAATGGTTTTTTAAGGTCCTACAAAAAAAGGTAGAGAGCACAAATTAAATCTGTGTATATGAGAACAGTTATGTTTGTAAAAGTTGCATTTTTAACATATAAAGCATTTTGTATTTATTAAATTGTAATGCTTACATGTATATTATTATTAATATTATTGTGGTTTTTATATGCAGCTGTAGATGTGAGTAGGTCCAGCTGGTGAGGTTAGGGGTGGCTATTATTGGTTTACACAGGTGACGCTGTCCACTTGCCTCATCGGACTGTGACCTTTGAGACACACTCGAGCGATTCACTGTCAAGTATGAAGCAACTGGGATGAGGATCAGCACCTCCAAGTCTGAGGTCATGGTTCTCTCTCAGAAAAGAGGGGATTGTGCTCTCCAGGTGAGGGGGCATCAACCACCCTTACTGGTGAAGTTCACTTATCTTATGATCTTGATCATGTGAGATGCCTGCAGTGGTGAGTCTGAAGATGAAACTCTCAGTTTACTGGTTGATCTACATCTCTGTCCTCAACTTTGGTGATGAGCTGTGACTAACGATTGAAAGAATGAGGTCCTGAGAGGAATCTACAGAAACAAGGTTTCTTTGCAGGGTGACTGGGCTGACATTCCGTGATAGAAGCTCAGTGATTCCAGAGGGCCTCAAAGTAAAGTTTCTGCTCCACTGTATTGAGAACAGCCAATTGAGATGGTTTAAGAATGCCTCCCAAGTGGCTCTCCCTAGAGTTGCTCCAGGCATGTCCCACTGGGCGGAGACCCACTGGTGGGATTATATCTCTCAGAGGACTTGAGAATTTTCCAGGAAGCTGGAATCTGTAGCTAAGGACAGGGAAGTCTGCATTGACCTGTTTGGGCTGCAGTTCTCACCAGGGAAAGTGAATAAGAAGATGAGATTAGATTATTACCACTACTATTATTATTATATTATTATTTACAATTCAAAATTTAAGTTTTGGAAACTTACCCCTTTGACTCCTTTCAGATCCCCTTTTAAAAGAGAATCGAGGGTAAAAATAACATTGTGACTCAAGCTCTGGAGCTAAAAGTAAAACAAAACATCAAAAAAATGAATGAGACCACCAAAAATTACACCATACCGGAAATTACAACTTTTAATAGAATATTTTAAATAATCATTCTATCTTAAAAGGATGACCACACTCAAAAATATCATTTGTTTAATATGTTATTTACCACATGTAGTTTGTGGGACACTGAAAGCACGAGAATAAAGATCCACTGGTGTGACAAGACAAAAACCAAACTCTCTGAACTCCATCAATTAGCTGATGTTGTTTACTACTTTATTTTTGATGCATTTGAAGAAATAAATTGTTGTTGTTTGGGCAGAACTCCAAGCATTATGTCTGGCATAGACCAAGGTTGCTCGTCATCTTCCAAATGCCATCTCTATGGCAACATCAAGCTATGGGGTTGCAGGGACAGGGAGACTGGGCAGACTTTAAGGAAAGATAAATGTGGCCAAATACAGAGAAGTCCTTGAAGAAAACCTTTTCCAGAGTACAAGGAACCTCAGACTGGGGTGACGGTACAACCTTCAGCACGACAATAACCTGAAGAATACAGCCAAGACAACACTGTAGTGGCTTCTGGACAAGTCTCTGTGTGTCCTTGAGTGGCCCAGCCAAAGCTCAGATTTAAACCCCATAGAGCTGAAGATGGTGGTTTTTCAAACATTTCCCATCCAGTCTAACAGAGCTTGATGGGACCTGCAAGGAAAAAATGAGATAAACTGTCCAGATTCAGGGGCGCAGAGCTTGTAGAGCCTTACACCAAGAAGATTCTTAAGCTGGAATTACTGATTCTACAAAGCACTGAAATAAGGATCCAAATTATTTTAATTTAAAATTTTTAATAATTTGCAAACCTTTCTGAAAAAAATCTTTCACTTTGTCAGTATGGGCTACTGAATGTAGATTGATGGGCAAATGTATCATTTAAAATGAAATCTACAACACAACAAAGTGAGCAGAGAGTGATGGAGTCTCAACACTGTCTGAATCTGCCATAATTTATATGAGAGAAGCCGTGCACAAGGTCAGAGTCAACTGCATAAATGGAGTGGCAAAGAAGAATAAACATGCAACGTTCTGCTGGATTTTTAGACTTCAGAATTCAATTAACAATTTCATTTGTGCTACGTACGTCACCACTTGACATGTTGTAATATTTTTTAACACAGTGAAGGTATGGATCCTCAAGTAATCAAAAAAACATTAGAATGTAAAAATTGACCTTTTAAAATGGTTAGAAGTGTGATAAACTACTAGATTTTGTAACAGCTCATTCAATGACGTGCTTAACATAGAAAAAACACTTACCAAGTTCTTCAGCAGAGACGATAATTCCTTTGTAAGGGATGAAAATTTCACAAAGGCAGTTCCTAGGTCAGGGTTGTCTCGGCTTATAAAATTACTACCAAATTTATCTAGGGCTTGTGCATAGTTTTCTTCATTTTGACCATGTTCTGTAGGGAAAGGAAAAAAAAAATCTGTTGGTTACGTGTGCTTGAAAACATAAATAGCCAGTTATGAGACACACAAACAGCACTGTTGGTTAGTTGCACCCCACTTCCTTAACTGGGAATATTCTGCTTATTTAATGAGAGGTTTCATCTGCTCACAAAGAAACAATGAAGGAAGGGACAACAAAGTGCTATATTTATTTTGTCTTGCATGCATTTCTGGAATATTTCTCTCTCTGACTCACATACATGAGTCATTTTAAGTATGACAACACAAACAGATTCGCTTTCCCTTACCATTAACAAAAGGCAAAAACATTTTACCTCTACAAGATTAAATGTTTGCATAAACAGATAATCTTCACACCTAAGTCTTTTAACAATAGTTAGAACTCATAATATATTGTTAAGAAACCCAGAGGCACTCTAACCTGAAATGTCCTGAAAGCTGAAAAGTCAGGACACACACACACACACACACACACACACACAAGTTCACCAAGTGACTGAACAGGTAAGACCACACTCATCACTGGACTCAGCAGTTCACCGGTCTTTCTTGCTTAGTAGTTTTATTTTACTTTCCATCTTAAACAATAACTTTGGTACTTTTCAAGTTGAAGTTGACATTTCTGGTACTGTTGGTCATGTGGTATGGATACGTTTTCTATTTATTTGTACAAATTCTCATATAAATAGAAAATTTCAGTGCCCTCCATAATGTTTGAGACAAAGACACCTTTTTCTTTGGTTTCCCGCTCTGCTTCACAGTTTAAAATTACAATACAATACAATTTATTTTTTGTATAGCCCAAAATCACACAAGAAGTGCCGCAATGGGCTTTAACAGGCCCTGCCTCTTGACAGCCCTCCAGCCTTGACTTTCTAAGAAGACAAGAAAAAAACTCCCAAAAAAACCCTTGTAGGGAAAAAATGGAAAAAAACCTCAGGAAAGGCAGTTCAAAGAGAGACCCCTTTCCAGGTAGGCTGGGCATGCAGTGGGTGTCAAAAAGAAGGGGGTCAATTCAATACAGTACAATACACAGAACAAATCCTCAATACAGTATAAAAATATAAATTTTAGAAGTACGGAGTAGAATTTAACAGTAGATGATATCACATAATATGATTTGGATTTGTTTAGAGTCCTGGAGACCTCAGCCATCAAGCTGCCTGCCCCATTTGGCCATTCCACAGCTGAAATAGCACTAATCCGATGAAAGGACCCCACTTTCCCACGATTCCTGCGATCCTCCATCAGGGATGACTTTACCTTAGGCAGGCAGAACTTGGCAGGTGGGCCGTGGCACCAAGTACCACATTTGAGTACCAAGAAGAGAAACAGAATAGGTGAGGAGGGTGAGTAACAAATTATAACGTTCATGTTACTTATGTTTTAGTGCTAATGACCGACAACAGAGATGCAGTCTGTATAGTTAATCAGCAGCTCTAGTCAGGGTGTGCTAAACTGAAGTAGTGAGATTTAAAAGCTGAGACCGAAGGAGCACCTCTTATAGTAGCAGTCAGTCCATTCCACAGTTTAGGGGCCCTGTAACTAAAAGCTCGACCTCCCACTGTTATTTTATTAATCCTTGGAATCATAAGCAGACCGGTATCTTGAGATCTTAATGTGCACTCTGGTTTGTAAGTCATGATAACATCAGAGAAGTAAGCTGGACCTTGGCCATTTAATGCTTTATATGTTAAAAGGTGGATTTTGAAAACTGCCCTAAACTTAACCGGGAGCCAGTGTAAGGATTTAAGAACTGGAGTTATGTATTCGCATTTTCTTGTTCTTGTAATAAAACCAAAATTACAAACCAAACGATTCAGACATCGTGATTCAAAAAGTGCAAAATGCAGACTTTTATGTAAGGGGATTTGCAGACATTTTTGGTCACACAACATAGAAATGACAACACTTTTTTCTATGTGGTTCTACCCATATCAGGGCACCATTTCAGGCAAGGATTAGAGCAGATGCACTGCTCACAGAAAATGAAAGACGGTGCGACATTGGGGGTCTTCAAGAGCCTAATTTACATGCAACAGCTCGGTTGATGGTTATCCATACCACGTACTGATTAGAAAGTTTTGAAGAAAACTAAAAGACTTAATATGTATTTTTGTTCTCAGTTTTCAGACTTACTTTCAGGGTTACGATTCTGATTCTTGTCTCGTGATTTTAGCTTAGCGAAACAAACATCAGTTTGTCTCTCTGGTTCTGACTTCGGTTTTGTTCTTGTTTGATTTTTATCTCTGGACTAGATGATGCTTCGGCTTCAGAAGAACAAAGATTCCACATAGGGAACGTGTTCACTCCAATCAGACTGTAGTTTTTAAACCTGGGTCTCTGGAACTGTGAGGTTCATAAAGACATACAAAGCAAAAGCTTCCATAAATAACATAAAATGCCACATGAAAGTCACTTCCTTTCTTTGTCTCTTCCTGTTTGTGTAGCTTGATAAAGGTACATTTCACACAAACATCAGGAAGTTTTTCTTTACACAGAGAACCATAGACACGTGGAGTAACTGACCAAGTAGTGTGGTGGACAGTAGGACTTCAGGGACTTTCAAAGCTTCACTTGATGTTATGTTTAAAAGAATTCAGTGGACAGGACTGGCGAGTTTTGTTGGGCTGAATGGCCCCTTCTCGTCTAATGTTCTAAGTGTCTAAATGGGAATCTCTGCTTCTCAGCAGGGCTACTTAAGGTGATGGCACAATTATTACTACTCTCTGTCTGCTTTACACAATGACCACAGATTACGGAGATTCAGCACACAGCTCCTTCACAAAGTCTTCACTTACTTACATTATGTTATGCTGCAGCTTTACGCAAAAATTGTTTAAATTCATTTATTACATCATCAAGTAAGACCCAATACCCTGGACTGACAGAGTGACAACAGAATTTAAAAACATTCTGGCAAACTAATTAATCAATTAGTAAGTTAGCCACACTTCTTTCGTTTTTGACGCTGCACCCCCTCCTGCTTCCTCCAGAGTTCTTCCTTTTGCTTCCTCTATCACCATATCTTTCTTGGCCTTCTTGTCCATCTCCTTCCTATTGGAATCCATCTTTTCACTCTTCTTGCCATTCCGGAGTTGCCCATCCACCACACATGTCCTGCCGATCTTATCACTCTCAATAAGACTGTTTCATTCAGCTCCATCTGAGCTGACATTTCTCTCAAATCCTCATCACACTTGCCCCATGCACCATCTTATCCCACCTCACCTGGATAAAAAGAACAGCTATGCCAGGATTCTGTTTATTGACTTCATCTCAGCCTTTAATACAATCATCCCACAGCAGCTAAGAGTGAAACTTTCTGTGCTCAGATTGAACACCTCACTTTGTAACTGGATCTTGGACTTCTTATCAGAAAGACACCAGGCAGTACATGTTGACAAAAAGACATCACACACCATCAAACTGAGCACAGATGCCCCTCAGGGCTGCGTGCTCAGTCCACTGCTCTTTAGATTGCTAACACATAACTGTACTGCCAAATTCAGAACAAATCCAACTCGTTAAATTTGCTGATGATACAACAGTAGTGGGACTCATCACTAATGAAGATGAAACATCTTACAGACCAGAGATGGAACAGTTAGTGAGCTGGTGTGGGGACAACAATCTGTCCCTTAATGTCAAGACAAAAACATTGATTGTGGAATTTGGAACAAAGACTGAACATCTCCCACTGCATATCAGTGGCTTCCCTGTGGAGAAGAAGGAGAGCAGAAGAAAGTTCTTGGGCGTCCACATCAATGAGGATGTCTCCTGGACTCTCGATACTACACACCAGGTCGAAAAAGCTCAGCAGAGGTTGCACTTCCCTAGGAGGCTGAAGTGAATGAGAATCCCCTCCTTCATCCTTACCACCTTAAAACGTGGCACTACTGAGAGTGTCCTGACAAGATGCATTACATCTTGGTACGGAAACTGCACCTGTGTCTGACAGGAAGACTCAACATGTGGTGAGGCTGTCTGAGAGGGGTTAGAAAGCCCTCTACATTGTGAGGGACTCCTTATACCCCCCTCTCATGGACTCTTTGATCTCTTGCCATCTGATGGGAGCTATTGCTCCATGAAAGCAAGAGTAGTCAGAATATGTAGTAGCTTCTTTCCAGAGACAATAAGACTGTTAAGCTCTTTGTAACAAAACACATAAGCCAGTTTTTATACACATAGAAGCCCACATGGAGTTTATGAGAAGGTACCTAAAGGACTCTCAGATTGTGAGAAACAAGATACTCTTGTCTGATGAAGGCAAAATTAACATCATGTCTTAAGGTAACCAGACACCACTCATCACCTGTACAATGCCATTTCAATGGTGTATCATGGCAGTTGTAACATCAGGGAGTAGGAGACTAATAAGGGATGAGTCAAAGCTGAACAGAGCAAAGTGCTGAGATTTCCTTAATGAAGGCTAGGGAGCTCTGCCCCCTGCTTGCTTCGCTCACCAAACCCCATGCAGGTCATACGCGCTACTCATTTCCCGGATCTGCGGCTTACGACAAATCGTGCTGTGCTTTTGGATAAACACAAGTATCAACTCTGTCTCTGATATCTCCGTCTTTCGAAACTATTATCGCTGACAATTCGTCCCATATTGGTTTATTATATATGCGAGCGTGATCTTTCTGAAACACTTTGTCCGTGTTTTTCAGATACATTTCTTTTGGATGTATGGATTTGTATCTATTATTATTGGCTGTAGAATTTCTCATATGTCCAATCATTTAACTCTTTCGATTCAATGTTGCATCGCTTCTCCGTGATCATTAATATAAACCTGATCGAATTGCCGTTTCTTTGAAATTAAACTTGTTGTAGCTTTAATTGTTGCGGGACCACATATGCTCATAGCGTATGGTCCTGAATTGTGTAAATCTACGTTTTAAGCATTGAATCATGCAAATGCGAACAGATTATTGTAGATTCTGATATTTTGCCTGTAGTGTTTGTGGATTTCACTTTCACCAAATAACAAATATTTTATTTCTCGCAGATACGCCTCTTCATTGGGAAGAAACACTACTTTTCCCTGATGGCAAGAGAAATTAGACGATCTACAAGTCTCCAACTTAAACTTTAAAGCTGAACAATATCTACATACTTCTGTCATATCACCTATGTCCATATATTCGATCTCTTTTCGCTGTTCCGTTATTTCACCGAGTAATAATTTTCATGTTAGTGCTAATGCAATCTTTACTATCAGTTTTTTGAGACTTTCAAATTTTAGTACTTTCATAATCTATAACCTGCCCTGCATGTGTACTGCACAAACTCTTTACGACATTCTACTTATTCAGTATTCTACTGTCTACTACTCTTTGTCTTTTATTTCCACCCCCGCTTGGACCCGTTAGGTTTTCAATTCCACTTGTTCTGGGCTGATTAGAAAACTTTTCTTATTTTCCGAATTGACACTTAGATTACTATTGTCCTTTTTTAAATTCTTTTCTCTCCAACATTTTTGGGCCTCTTTGTGACGCACTCCCCTTTCTTCTTCACTTAGTCATTGACGTTTCATCTAGAACGTATAAAATTAATTGTCCAAAAAAGGACTACATCAAAGGAAACAAATAGATTTTATGTCCTGTATTAAAATGAGGAAAACATAAAAATGTATAAAAGCTGAGGAGCACAGGAACTGTGTCTGTCAATAGCAATCACACAAATGAGAGGTGAGTGGACCATGGGCATGGTTAAATCCCTTGGCACAAAGTCTCGTCTCATGGGACTTGAAATTATCTCTCTGAAAAAGTCTTGTCTCATCCCAGGATTTTTATTTTATATAATAGAGAGACCTGCTTCAGAGCACCCTGGACATTAAAGTGGGCCAAAAGTCCACCTTCCAATGGGACAAAACAAAGACAACACAACAATGGCTTAGGGTCTGTGTATGTCCTTGAGTGGCTCAGCCAGAACCTGGATATGAAAGCAACTGACGCTCCCTCACAATGCAGGTAATGTGCCACATTCGGGAATCCATGAGCAACCACTCATTCGACACAAAGTCAAACCAGAGGTACCCAAGGATTTTCCGGAGAGACACAGTACCAAAGGAGTCCAGTCTTCGTCTCAGGTCACTGGATAGTGTCCATGTCTCGCAACCATATAGCAAAACAGGAAGCACCAGGACTCTAAAGACTTGGACCTTCATCCATTTGTATAGATATCGGGAGCGCCACACACCCCCTTTCCAGCGACCTTATGACTCCCCATGCTCTCCCAATCCATCTACTGACTTCACAGGAAGAGTCACCAGAGTCGCATGAATGTCACTGCCAAGGTAAGTAAACCTCTTGACGAGGTGAACACTCTCTCCGTAAACAGACACACTGCTGATGGCTGTGCCCAAGAGGTCATTAAAGGCCTGGCTCTTTGGTTTTTATCAGGACACTCGGAGGCCCAGACACTCAGACTCCTCACTCAGTCTCTTGAGACCCCCAATCAGAGCCTCCATTGACTCCGCGAAGATCACAGCATCGTCAGCAAAGTCAAGATCCGTGAATCTTTCTTCACCAATGGATGCTGCACAGTTGCTAGACCCCACGACCTTGCCCAGCACCCAGTCTATACAAGCATTAAACAGAGTAGGAGCAGAACACACCACTGACAAACCCCAGAATCAACTGGAAAAAACGCAGAGGTTCTGCCTCCATTCTGCATAGCACTCACAGTACCAGTGTACAGGCCTGCCACGATATCCAGCAACCTCGAGGGGATCCCGCGAACCCTCAGGATGTCCCACAGGGCAGCTCAATCAACTGAGCTGCAAAGAAACTCTGCCAATATTCAGAACAACTCTGGGAAAACCGGAAAATAACTGGGCACTGACGGTCTCCATTCAACCTGGCAGGGCTTGAGAGGAAAGACACAAAGAGACTCCAAGGCTAGAATGGCTGGCAAAGGGGCTTCAACTCAGTATCAAGTAAATGGTCTGAATACTAGAGTCAATGGGATGTTTCAGGGTTTTTTGTTTTATTGTAATAAATTTGCAGATGTTTAGTATCCTATCTCTGCTTTCTTTCTGGGGTTTTGAGTGTTGCTTAATGTGAAACAAAATGTAAGTAAAAAAATTAACATAAGGGAGGCATAATAACAAAATATGAAAAAAGTGATGGGGTTGGAATACTTTAAGGCACTATAAATTCACATTGATCAGGATAAGCTGCTTTCCTCTTCTGTGGCTACCATATATAAAGCAATGGACTGGGATAGAATAAAAGTGGAAGGTATGCCGGAAGGTGCACAAAAGTTGGAAAATGACAGACACTTCCAGAGTTTTTAGTTTGTTCTAAGCCTGTATTCTTCATCTCCTTGACCCACAAAAAAAATTCATGGTTTACACGGCTTTGTTCTGTGCTGCATCTTTTACAAATCCTGAAGTATGTTAGATGAGTGACACCTTCATAGAGAAGACCAGTAGCTCTCTTATTCAAATAGTATCCAACTTTCAGGTACTGCCATACAAATGCACAAGCAAATGTAAAGGTTGTCACCTACTTGTGCTCTGCTATCCCTCCCAGAGTTGAGGGAGAAAAGCTGGAGCATCCCATGAAAACCCATTTTGATTTGTTGCACAATCAGATTTGTATAGTTAAAGGCAAAAGCAGCCATGAACTGGACAGGTGAACTCACTCTTAAGGTCACAACACTGACCCCTGAGATGACACGTTACATTTTTAAGGAAAGCTTCTTCGCAATCAAAAAGGCAATCCTGGCGACTTGCAGATGTGAGCTATAGCTTAGTCATCACGCCCGACTGAACAATCTCTCTTCTGCGCGCAGCATATTTTTAGCTGGTGTTTCCACAGGGCAGCGCTGGCAGGTCTTCACACAACCAAAGATAATCTTTATGGTTAGGATGAAAGTGACATTCAAGCGTACAATGTCACGGTGAAGAATTATGGCTAGTTTTTGAGTCTCAAAGCAGAGAAATGAGATGCAAACTCAGAAAGCTTTTTAAAAAAAAAAAAAAAAAAAAGCAGAATCCAAAAAAAGAAGCACTTGGGTAGATTTACAGACTCGAGGAAATTTGTTGGTTCCCCCTCCACAAAAAGGGAAGAACCCACAATTGCCACTGAAATAACCTAAAACTGACAAAAGTCATTGACACCCATCATTTATTCCATGCTTTAGAATTTTGATTCAACAGAATATTTCAAATAATAACACAAATGATAGGACCTTTAACCTCATATTTTATTGTACAACCTTTAGAGTTTGTATACTCTGCAAAGAAGCAATTCCTGAGTAAACTGCTCCAGCAGTGTCCGGTATCAGGGGTCTTCTCCAGATGGCATGTTTTATTTTTTCCATAAATGTTCGATGCAATTCAAATCAGAGCTCCAAGAAGGTCAATTCAGAAGTGTCAAATGTTTTGTTCTTAGCCTTCCTTGGGTGCTTTCAGTTGAGTGTTTTGGCTCCTTATCCGGTTGGAGGGTTTATAACCTGCGACTGAGACAGAACTTTCCGACACTGGCCAGTACATTTCGCCCCAGAATGTCTTGATAGTCTTGAAATTTATTTCCTTCCAAATACACATTCAGAGCACCCACATACCAGACACAGCAAAGCAGCCCCAAAACATAACCAAACCTCCTCCATGTTCTACAGTAGATATGATGTTCTTCATTTTTACATCTGTGGACACAGAGCTGATGCGACTTGCCAGAGAACTCAAGTTTTGTCTCGTCTGTCCAAAGGACATTCACACAGAAGCATTGTGGCTTGTCAGTATTCATTTTAGCAAATTCCAGCCTGGCTTTGTTATGTGGAGTCCTCCAAGGTCTTCTTCCAATAAGCCCAGTGTCACTCAAAACGCGATGGATAGTGTGGTCAGACACGGATGGACCTTGGAGTTCAGCTTGTATCTCTTTGGAAGTTCTCCTTGGCTTTTTGTCTATCATTCCCACTATCCCTCTGCACATTCTGTGAATGATCTGCATCTTGCAGCAATATCCAGGGAGGCTGGCTACAGTCGGCCTTCATCCTCTTTAAAATATTTGCAACTGTTTTCTCAGGAACATCATGCTGCTTGGAGATGGTCTTCTAGTCTTTGACTTTCACATGCTTGACTATAGTTTTCTTTCTGATCTCCTCAGACAACTCTCTCATTTGCACTTTCTGGTCCACATTTAGTGTGGGACACACAATGACACCAAACAGCACAGTGACAGCTTCTCTCCATTTAAATCAGCTGAATGACTGATTTCACGACTGGAGACATGTGATACAAACTCAAGAAAACAGCGAGATTGAAAAATCTCTCAAATTCAATTATTTAGGATCTGTTCTAGGGACACCAGCAAAAGTGTCCAGGTTGTTTTAGAAGATCTTTGTAGAATGAGCAACACTTGATCTCTTGTCGCACTGGCTTTTATTTACTCGGTGACATATCAAAGGCATGCATGGGACAATGGCTTTTCATTGAATCACTTTTCACGAGGCATACAGCACTTTTTCAATGAGAGGTAAGGGGACTGATACATTTGTCCACGTCTGTACATGTGCAGTCTATTCACAATTGTGTGTTGTAAACTTCCAGCATTTGTTTGCCATTTTTCAAGCTTTGTCATGAAGCTTTACAAGAGATTTTAAAGATGTATTTAGAGGGAAAATACGATAGCAGGGTTGAACAAATCAATGGTCCAGACACCCAGAACCAACCATTTTTAAATCTGGACAACAAAACCATAAAGCCTTGCAATATTTTCCTAATCATAAAACAATTTAATAAAAACTAAACAACTGATTCTTTATGGTCGATGTCAATTATGTGTCGGTTTTAAAAGCAGCTGCTTATAGTACACCCGACTGTCGTATCCACCATCACACACACAGACCCACTAGTGAGCAGCACTGCAGAATTAAGCAGAACGCCAGGAAAGCAATGAAGAGAAGCAACAGCATTAGCTTTAAAGGAACTGGGGCAGCAATGGCAAGAACAGCAAATGTTAACTCTCTACTCTCATTGTTAACTACAATATAAGTAAGATAATAACGCATATATGGTGTAAGGGATGGTACACCTAGACTGGCATTCCAGCTGGGATGGAACAGATATTCTTGCGTGGCCAAAACAGTGGAAGGACTAGGGGAGACAACAGCATACAAGTATGTTGTGTCCCGATATGCCATATGGCAGCATCCCCAGGCTTCAATAACCTGCAGGTTATCCACAGGGCATACTGGGTATTAGAGTCCTGGAGTGCAGCCCTGTTGAGTTTCATGGGTACTGCCAGGGTGCACTGCAGGGAAATATAATCTCTACTTTGTCAGACGTCTGTCTGACCCTAGTGTACTTCCAACAGCCACGGCATCAGAAATAGCCCCAGGTCTCAGATAAGAGCTGCTCTGCCTCATCCAGGCGAGTTGGAGTCGGGTGGAAGAGGACAAAGTTTGCCTGAGGGGAGTGGAGGAGAAAGCAGTGTAAAAATGTCTAATACATCATCTGTTAGAAGGACAAATGCAATGCATGTCTCTGTTAGATGCCATCGGGTATGAGATTCAAAAAAGGAGTGTTAATGTGTGCGATGTGCCATCTGTTGGAATGACAAATGTAATGCATTTTATCACTAAAAATATTTGTGATGTACTTATCTTCTGGAACGGCACAGACTGGGCAAATCAGACAGATACACACAGAAACACACTTACACTAATCCTTTTATAAATGTGGATAAATAATTCCCGAAAATGAAATCATTGCACAAACAGTTCACAAAGGTTGCGCTTTTGAATTGAAGACTCACCCATCACCCTCACTAAGTTGTCACATGTCCAGTTTTCAATCCGAATGTGTGACCCCGTGTCCTGTGCCTGAATCCTACACCCAGTTGCGGTTTTTTGTGTGGAGTTTATCCCAATGTCTGCCTGGGTTGTCCTCTAACGGGATATCCTAAAATGGTCTTTAATGGCTGAGTTTTGGCATGTATGTGAGAGAGACTGGCACGTCTTGCCTTGTACCCAATGGCACAGGGAAGGCCTTTGGCACCTTACAACCCTGAGAATGCAAATAGCACATGTCTAAACACAAAATGCACTTCACTCTACAGGCCAAACCAATAAATCAAAACCGTTTAGCAGAAACACATGTAAGAAATGTTTGAGGAAGGCACGGAGGCAATGCTGCCCTTTAATACATTGGCAAACAGGATCTGAAAAAGCAGCAGTTCTGCAGACATGACACTTTAAGGCTGTGAAGCACCCCGCTGTGCTGAGAGGAGTGTTGAAGGCAGCTTGCAGATTGGTGCTCAGATGTCATGAAAAGCAGTTTGCCATCTAAGGGGCTGAGAGAACTCAATATTACAGAATTGGAGCGCTTGCACAAAATTAGTCCTAAGAGTTCAATTTCTGTAGCTCCAGGGAGCACTGGAGGCTTCTTCAAAAAGAAAACTCTTGATTAGGTCAATCAGACATAAAAGCTCCAAGTGTTACTGCTAAGGCTACTAAAGTATTAAATTAGTAAGAGGAATATCATTTTCCCAAGGGGGTCTTTTCAGCCATCAGGATAAAAGACAAATAAGGCAACTAAAATTGAAACTGTTTTTTCTGCCCATTTCCTTTGTTTTATCCATATATGATGCTTTCTGATCTAATTTATGGTTACTCTTTAAGCACTTCTATTGTATGGAGCGAGACTGCAGTGTTCGTTTTTTTTTTAATCTCTTCATACGAAAAATAACACTTTTTACATAGAAGGCCTAAATGATACCCAATGGCACAAATAAAAACCATAAGCAACAAACAAAAAATAGGAAAAATGATTAAATGCAATGGGGAGCCCCCACAAACAGTATCTGAATATGCAGGTCATATTAGTAGAATGCTGCGGTGGGCTGACGCCCTGCCCGGGGTTTGTTTCCTGCCCTGTGTTGGCTGGGATTGGCTCCAGTAGACCCCGTGACCCTGTAGTTAGGATATAGCGGGTTGGATAATGGATGGATATTAGTAGAATGGAGGGTGATGGTGGGGTTTAGAAGGAGGAATCTACTGGCTGGCCAGTAATTTGTTGTCACCTTTGCCACAATGCCACTGGCCCACCACTTATTCCAAAAGGTTTCACTTCCTGTAGGAGTTTTGTTGGTTATGACAGACAGCTCCACGCTGAACACAAATACAGTTTTAGATTGGTGATATTGTGCGGAAATAGTGGGGTCTGACAGAAAGAGAGACTTCAGCTGACGTCACCAGGAAGTGGTCTGCGTGCAGTGGTTAGAAATGAGGTCTCTGCACTGCCAAAAAAATGTAGTCTTATTAGCTCACGCTGTAAGGAGGCCACATCCGAACCAGATGTTCACGGCTAACTACCTGCAGTTCGCCACAGCACAGATCTGCAAATTGAGAAGCTTTGTGTGGCAAGTCTACCGCTTCATATTTTATCAAATAGGAATTTAAAGAAATGTGAAATTAACTTTTATCAAATTTATCACGTTTAGTCGCCTAATGATGCCGACACATTACATTCGTTCAATTCAGCTAAAATGATTTGCTGCTGATTTTTTATTTCTACTCAGCATGTGAGGCTTCTCGTTTCAGTGTCCAATAACAGTCAGCCAGCATTGATGGATTCCACTTGCCCTGATACTTCTTTTCCAGAATTGCTGGTGAAACATTTCACCATGTTTGCCATAAGGTTAGCAGGAAGGAAGTCCAAGTGTGGATGCAGAAAATGAGGATTTTGCGACACGTTGGTCTCGGACGTGGTTTACAAAAAAAAAAAAAAGAATAAAAAAAATTCTCAGCGACATCATTGCATGCTCTCCATGTGATTTCCTCCAACTGCACTAGCAAGGATGACATGTCTAATTTGTCGACCAACAAAAACATCTTTCTTAATCTTCGCACCAGTTGTTAGTCTTAAATATTGAAATCTTTAACCTTCCTTATTCTTTGTTTTCACAGAATTTTTCATCAGTCCAAGTTTTATATGAAGAGGAGGCAAAAATATTTTTGTTGGGTTGATAAGTTGTTTATGTGCTGCACTTTTATATCCTGCAAGTAAATGCTTATGGAGAAGCCAGTTCTGCTTAATTTGAGGACACTCTTTGTCATTTGTGTAATTATTGGATCTGACCTAAATTTTAAATCATATATTAATCAGATTACCAGGACAGCATTTTTTCACTTATGGAATAAAGCTAAAGTTAGATCACTTATAACTCTGCAAGATGCTGAAAAATTAGTTGATGCTTTCGTTTTCAGTTGACTAGATTACTGTAACGCACTACTCTCAGGACTACCCAAAATAGACATCAATCGATTACGACGAGTGCAGAATGCAGCGGCCAAAATCTTAACTAGGAAAAGAAAATCTGAGCACATCACACCAGTCTTAACGTCACTACACTGGCTACCTGTGCCATTTAGAACTGACTTTAAAATAGTGCTTATGGTTTTCAAAACCTTTAATAAATTGCCCCATCCTATATTCTGGAATGCCTGTCACCTTACACTCCAAATTGTAACCTTAGATCTTCAAATGAAGGTCTGCTTATAATTCCAAGAGCTAAACTTCAAAGAAGTGGTGAGGCGGCCGTCTGCAGTTATGCACCTAAAATCTGGAATAGTTTACCGATAGAAATTTTCTAGGCTAATTCTACCCATTGCTGTTTGGGGAACATTGTTCTCAAATTTCTGGATTATTCAATGGCGCATCTGTTGGCAAATTGGCGAGCCACAACCTATCATTGCTGTTGAAGGACTAGGCCTTGTTTTGAAGGCACCTTATATATCAGAATACATTAGCCTTACCTGTTTCACATCACCTTGTTGTTTCAACTTGTCACATCGTTATTTGTCCTAAACTACACCTGCCGCAGCTTTCTTTAATGCACATATCTCCCTATTATAAAAAAAAATCTTGGCAGGGAGACCAGGGAAACAAGATCTTCTCAGAAGACAACTTGACGTTCCGAGAAAGACACTTTAACATCACGCAAGACAAGGCAGTGAGACAGAAGGACAGCTGCTGTACAGACTTTTAAATGATCGACATGCAGCGCGACAAGCAGAACATGCACCTCAGCAGAAGCAGCGCAAAGCCATTAACTGATCCGTCCGTTTCTCCTTAGTGTGTGTTCAGCTCCCCACACCTTCACAACGTGAGCAGGAGAGGCGTGAAGTGGCAGGAGAGGAGCGCGCCTCCGGGTTGGGGGGTTGAGCGAAGCGATCGAGACCAGATAATCTCGGAGAGACACTTTGACGACACGCGAAACTAAACATTCCAACCTTAGGAAGCAAAACCCGTGAGATGGTGACTTTTGCACATCACACCCTACTTACAAACAATTTAAAACAAGTTCACGGACATCTAACCTAGCAGTTGTTGGAATGCTTTTGGCAAACACACTTCATGTGCTCCCAGCTCTTAAAACAACAAGCAGAATGCATAGCTCGCCAGCAGCAGCAAGCCACCAGATGATCTGAGCACATCTCCTTAGCGTGTGTTCAGTCCCCCCACGCCCTACACAACGGTAGCAGCAGAGACGCGAAGTGGCAAAAGGACAGCTGCTGTACAGGCTTTTAAATGATCGACGCAAAGCACGACAAGCAGAGCACGCAGCTCGCCAGCAGCAGCAAGACAGCAGAACTGACCGAATCTCTATTTCTAAAAAAAAGTGAAAATAATGCATACGTAACAATTCCCATGAAAATAACAATCTCTTTGAATTGTTTATCTAGTAAACCAAACCTGGGGTGGGCGAACGAAGCGAGCAGGGGGCAGAGCCCCCTAGTATCTTCAAAAAACAATGCAGTTGATTAGGTGAAACCAAAATCCCTTGTCTTTATATATTTTGTGTTTGAAACTCAAAGTAAATTTAAAAACCACTCATTTTTGTTTTGATTAACATTCTCCACAATGTCCTCACTTTTTTGGAATTGAGGTTGGGTGTTTCTTTGATAAAGTCTTACCTACATCTATTTGCCTTATTTTTTAGGTGATACTTGGTTTCACTGCATTACGGTAAGAAAATTATCACATGAAAATTCTTCATCGTGTGAATGACGACAAGTAGATATTAAACTGATGCCTAAAATGGACTTAAACAAGGATATTTAAATTTCACAGTTCATTGTTCTTCTCCCTAAATGCATGCAACACACAAAAATGTCTGCCAATTTCTCCAATGCACAATATTTTGAAGTATTGATGTTCTAAAGATATACCTAGAAACATGAAAATGAAAGCATGTGTTAATAATGAAAAGCTCTCAGACAAGTATGATACATTTAGATTTTCCATTTCATCACATGATAAAAGAAAGAAAAAAAAAAAAACGTTGCAAAGAGTAAATGCGCTAAATGGTTTTCTCCCTCATTTTCCATTTTCTAGCCTCACATGGATTTAATTTGGGAGTTTCATGATACAGATTCCCCTGGCAAAACAGCATTATTAGGTCATCCATCTCTTTCTTTTTTCCTAAGGCATGAGGAGTCCCTGCTGCTCAGAGCTGGAGAGGGGCTAAACTGAAGCGCTCTAATGGCGGCACCCGAGACTCGCGCACTTTCAGACCACCAATTTACCCAGTAGTTGATTTTTGAAAAATCTTCACAAACCTAACATATTCTTATTTTACTAAAAAAAAAAAAAATTGATTAATCGTATCAGAAAAAATAAAAAATCCCAAAATATTCAGCAAAATTTCTTTTTTCATATTGTGCTCTTGACATTTCAAGCAAGAGACAAACATCAGAGGTTTTGCTTTGTTCTCACTTTAAAAATTATAATTAGTCAAGAAGCTGCTTGTTCCTCTTCGTCCTTTTCCACTTCTATGTGCTTGATCAACCTTCTCCATACAGCTCGGTCCTGCACCTCACCCCCCACTCAGACCCTTCTTTTACTTTATTCATCCACCTCTGCCTCAGGCCCCCTCACTTTCTCTTACCCATGTTCACCAGTTTTTTGTCCCCACACTATGCGACTCTTCAATTCCACCCGGCGGTTGGGGGTAAACGCTAACATTATTCAAAGTTATTGTCTGTTTTTACATGCATTTTTATTACTATTTAATTTAATATTGTTTCTTTGTATCAGTATACTGCTGCTGGATTATGTGAATTTCCCCTTGGGATTAATAAAGTATCTATCTATCCATATTCCTGGTCTCCCGTCATCAAATCTCCTCACCACCTCAACCTACTTTCCTGTACTTTCTTAGATGTCTCTCCCACTTCTGTTCTACCTCCGATTGTCTCATTTCTTGTCAATTTTTCTAACTCCACACATCCATCTCAACATTCTCATTTCTGCCACATCCAACTTCTTCTCCCGCTGTGCTGCGCTTTACTGCTCGGGTCTCAACTCCATACATCAGGGGTGGGCAATATCGGTCCTGGAGAGCCACAGTGGCTGTAGGTTTTCATTCGAACCCAGTTGCTTAATTAGAAACTAATCCTTGCCAACCTCAGACCTTACTTCATTTTATGGTTTGTTAGGCTGCAATGTAAGGTTCTTATATCGTAGATTTTTTCCTTTCCAAGGAATCATCCAAATAATTTGACACATACAACGTATAATTTTCAGTCTGTCACATCACATTTGCCTATTAATTTTTTATTAAATCAAACAGTGCACAATGAACACACACATATGTAAATGGAAACAAGCTAGATGGAGAACTGATGGCTGCTTTGTCATTTACATCTTATAGTTAATAAGGAGCCATTAAAAACACTGAGTGCAGCTGTTTAAGACTCAAATAAGGCTCCCCACCCTTAATTGCTTCACAAGTAAGACCACTAAAATGAAGCCTCAAAATGTCACTTAAGCAATAAGTGCTTTGTCAGCAAAAATTTACTTCTCATTAAGAAACTGGGTTGGAACAAAAACCTGCAGGACCAACATTGCCCCTCTGCCATACATCATGGCTGGTCTTACCACTGTCTTAAAAACCTGACCTTTAACCTTCACCTTAATTCCTGAATCACACAATTCTCCTGACCCCGTTTTCCAATTGTTCCATCCACACAGCTTTCTGTGGGTTATCTCCACATCTAATTGTCCATCTTGGACTACCACTGATCCTAGATATTTAAATGTTTCAACTCTTTTCGACTGCTCTCCCTGCAGGTTAACTTTTGAATCCTGATCATCATTAAACCCCATATATTCTGTCTTCTTCCTATTTATCTTCAATCTTATATCTTCCAAAACTCTTCTCCATTCTTCTACCTTCCTCTTTTCTGTTGCTACACAACACAATGACATCAGCAGAAACCCTGCACCACGGGATTGGTCTCTTATTCAACACATCCATAACCAGATCAAAGATCTCAGGACTTCAAGAAGATCCCTGGTGCAGACCTCCTCTAACTGGGATCTTATTTTTTACCCCAAATCCCTACTCCATTATGCATATCCTGGACAATGCTCATATACTTCTCTGGTCCTCCTTTTTCTCTCATGCACCTCCAGACGTCTTGACTTAGCACTCAGTCACAAGCCTTCCTCAAATCAATAAACACCAAATGCAATTCTTTCTGTTTATCTCTATGCCTCTCTATGAGCTGTCTCAATGCTAAGACTGCATCCACTGTTCCTCTTCCTGGCGTAAAACCCAATTGCTCCTCTCCTATGGGTGTCTCTTCTCCAAGACTTCACTCTATGGTCCTTTCCTTTCCTTTATTGTGTGCGACATCAGCTTTATACCTCTATAGTTTCCACAATCCTGAATTTCTCCCTTCTCCTTATAAACGGGTACAAGCACACTGCTCCACCACTCCTCTGGTATTCTCTCCTGTTCATAGATCTTCTGCATAATACATCTACTCCCTCTTCTCCTAAACTCTTCCACACTTCTGCTGGTATTTCATCTGGCCCTGTTGCCTTTCCATTTTTGCATTCTTTTCAATGCCTCTTTTATTTCCTCCATCTTTAATTTTGGTACTAGTCCTTCATTTGGGACTCCATCCCCACATACTACCCTTGGATTTTTTTTCATTCAACGGCTTTTCAAAGTACCTCATCCATCTATTCTTGATCTTATCATGCTCATCTTTCATCTGCTTCACCTGACTAAAATCCTTCCCAGTCTTGTTCCTAGCTTTGTCTATTCTAAAAATCTCTCTCTATCTCTTTTGTCTCCAATTTTTCATATACCTGCTCCCAAACCCGTCCCTTGGCTGTTGCCAATACCTTCTCCTTGCTTGTCTGCCGTATACATTTTTGTTATCTTCCCCTTTCCCTGATTGGTGTCATGTCTTCTTTTAGCCAAGAAACGCTTTAAATTACAATGTATTGCTTAAAATAAATTACTGTCATTGACTGCTTTCTTTAAAATATTGAGACTTGGATTTCATTCGTAGTGAAGATATCACGCTGACATGGAATGAGAAAACTGGCACAGTGCTGGAAACACCTCAGCAGAGACAGAACAGAGAAACAAATGTGAATAAAAAAACACGAAGAAGATGTTCACTCCTAATAAATTAACATTAGGAATACATTATGTGGACACGAATTTCAAAAAGAGATGTCAAATGTAGTTATGTGAAAAAAGAAGTACATCTCATGAAATAATTCTTCCTTTTATAAGATACTAGCCATCCCCCAAAGTTCTGCCCACTTAGTAATGAAACAGTACAGTGAGGAGGGTCCCGTCCAGCTCCCCACTCCTGACGTCACGCTTCCCCCTCCCCTTGGCCCGCAGCCTCTGTCTCAGATTAGTGTGAATATATCACTCCTGCAAGCGAACTATGATTCTTAGCGTGACGAGAGAAGTCGCAAAATAAACTGGAATGTTCAAGCAAATTATAGGAAAAAACTCAATCTTAATCCTTTAAGTAGTTCTCTCGTTCGCTAGCTAAGCAAAGGTAAGGTACTCCCCTAAGCTGGCACGTGAGTGAGTGAATGAGTGAGGAGGGCAGAGGGCCTCCCACTTTGGCCTGCTGAATGTCTTTCAGATTCGTGCAAATAAATCGGCACGGCAAGTGAACTCTGATACATAGCACAATGACAGAAGTCGCAAAATCAACCGGAACGTTCAAGCAAATTCTAGAAAAAGACCCAATCTAACGTAAGTAAGTAGTTCATTCGTGAAAAGCGGACAGACATACAGACAGACAGACATTGGATTTTATATACAGAGAGATACATAGAAATATGAAGATTTGATCTTCACTTAGACAATACAGGTAGTCCCCAGGTTACGGACATCCGACCTACGACTTACGAACGGGGTCACAGCTGCACCTTCATCTGTAAGGGGGATGTGACGCAGCAGCCTCAGTAACTGCCGCTCCGTCATCTTCGGCCTGGGACGGTGCAAGCGGTGGCTGGACGGAGGCTGGAGGGGGCGATTTCACTGCTTGCACAGTGTAGTGTACCTCAGGTGGCTCCCGGCAGCAAGCGGTGACCTGTGGTCCATAGTCACCGGGACCACAGCTATCGCTCGTGTGCAGGACGGAGGCTTGATGGGGCGGAAAGCTGCCCACCCACTATGCCGCCACAGCTACTGCTCCTGACTGGACGCAGGCTGGATGGAGCAGAGGAGGGCATTTCAGTGCCTGCCCACCACACACACCACGTTCTCGGTGGACGGCTGGTAATGCTGCAAGCGGTGACACAGATCTGGCTGAACGGAGGCCACTGAGGGTGAACAGGGCAGCGGGGGGTAGCATTGTAGGGTGGCTGCCTGTTGAAAAGGGGTGGTGGTGGGCGATTCACTAAACGCCTTTGGCGGCAACCTCTTCATTCTCGGTGGGTGGACACTGCAGGCAGCAAAATGTAGTGGAGGTGACTGTGTGGTGGGCGAATGGAGAATCGCCCCTTGCCGCCCCCATTCATTCTCAATAGCAAGCCTGCTTGTACTGTTACGTTCATAGCAGGAAGTTGTCTCTCATCAGTACACCAGACGTGTTGACGATGGGTGCCTTCCTGCTTTGATAGCGTGAGCAGTGCTGTGCAGAAGAGCTCATCTTAACCTTTTGTCTTCACCCTTCAACAATGTCTCTGAAACACAAATCTGATGCAAGGCTGGTGATACAGTAAAGAAGAGAAAAACCATCGCCATGGGAAAAAAAGTAGAAATAATAAAAAGGTCAGAGAGGTGAAGCTCCATCATTCATTGGCAGAGCACTTGGTTACAGTCGGTCAACAGTAGAATTTATTAAAATAATGTACCTGTTCCAACTAACATACAAATTCAACTTAAGTACAAACCTACAGTCCCTATCTCGTACGTAACCCAGGACTGCCTGTACATATAAATAAAGGTGACATGATATAATAACATCATGCCATTTTTATATGTTGTAGTCCATTGTATAATTGAAATAAACACAAATGCAAATTTTACATGTGGAAAAAGTATGGCGCAGACAATGAGAACTTCATTAGAGAGGATCTTGTCTGATATGGTCCTCTTATTTAAACTTTGGTTTGCTCTGTATTGCAAAAGTCTGTGCTATCGCCATGCCTACATGGAAAGAGCTCTCTGAGGCCTTCAGAAAGAACAATCTATTGTAGAAGCCTATGAGTCTGGAAAGGAAAGATCTCCAAACAATCAGAAATCAACCAATCCACTGTCTGAAAGATCATCTAAAAGCGAAGGTTTCAAACAACTGGAAGCTTGACCAGGCCAGGCAGCCAGGCTACCCCCTGCAAGTTCAGCTTGAGATAAGAGCACAAGATGTTGAAACAAGTCTCTAAGAAGCCCCTAATTTCAACACTGGACCTACAGGTAGCTCTTGCCACAGTTACTGTCAAAGTGCATGAGTCAACCATTAAAAATAGGGAACAATTTCTCCCAACCATCCAAGACCAGTTTGGTGACCAACAATGCCTTTGCCAGCATGAAGGAGCACCGGCCCATACGGCAAAAGTGAGAACTAAGTGGCTTGGGGAACAAAACATCAACATTTGGGGTCCATTACCAGGAAACTCCCCAGAACTTAATCCCATTAAGAACTTGTAGTCAATCCTCAAGAGGCGGGTGGACAAACAAAAACCCCTAAATTCTGACAAACTCCAAGTATTAATTATGCAAGAATGGGCTGCCATCAGTCAGGATTTGGTCTAGAAGTTGATTGCCAGCATGCCAGGGTGAATTACAGAGCTCTTAAAAAAGAAAGAAGTGCCAACACTGCAAATATTGACTCTTTGCATAAACTTAATGTCACTGTCAATAAAAGCCATTGAAACTTATGAAATGCTTGTAATTCTACTTCAGTGTACGATAGAAACATCTGACAAAAAGATCTAAAAACACTGAAGCTGCAAACTGTGTGAAAACCAACAATTCTGTCACTCTAAACTTTTGGCCACAACTGTACACGGGAGGTGTGGCAGGAGGAAACCAGAAAGAACAACAGGGCAAGACTAAACTATGACCATTAATAAGGAGGACTTCTGGAATAATGTGCTCTGGACAGATGACACTAAGAATTGTATGGCCACAGTACCAGATGACATGTCCGGTGAAAATCAAAGACAGCATTTGACCAAAACAAACTAAAACTCTAAAGCATGGTGGTGGAAAGGTTCTAATTTGAGGCAGCTTTGCTGCATCAGGGACCAGGCAGCTCACCACCACAGAATTCACCAGGAATTCTTTATTATACCAAAGGGTGCTTGAGGATAATGCGAGATCATCTGTCAGAAGATTGAAGCTGAACTGAAAGTAAACCTTAACATAACAGTACATCTACCAGTAGATTGAAGAATGGCTGAAACAAAATAAATGCAGGGCTTTAGAATGGCCAAGTCAAAGGCTCAGTCTGAACCCCATCAAGATGCTGTATGGGGAATTAAATTGGGCTGTGCACACAAGACATCCCTCAATAGTCATACAGTTCAAAGAATTCTGCATGAAAAGTTAGGGAAAAACTTTTTCTTAGTCAGTGTCACAGATTGCTAAACATTTCTAGGAAATGCCAACCTGAGAGGGCAATAACAGCTATTAGAGCTAATGATGTACTTATTTTTTCCACAGACAAAAAGGCGTATCTGTTTATTTTATGTTGAATATATTACTGAAAAGCCAAATTTTCATTTTTTTTTTACTCATATCTAAAGAAATTGTTTAAAAGAAGATCAAATCTTGATATGTCCACGTATGTTAAAAAAAAAAAAAAAAAAAAAAAAGAAAAAACATTTCACGAGGCCTTCTTACTTTTTCACATGACTGTAAGTGCAGTCAAGATAAATAGAAGCACAAGCAACAAACAACAGGGTCTGGATTGGCTCACCACCATCTTATGCTTTCTGCTACTTTTCACTCCAGGACTTAATCTGAGCTCATACTTCCAGATGATGTGTTTCTCATTTCAAGTATAATCATAATGGGTACTGCCTAGATGACTCATCATGGCACAGCTTGGCATTCGAGACTGCGCAGATGAGCGCCCAGTGTGATGGCTCAGCTGGATGTCATTTAAAAGTCACACACTCTTATATCTAAAGCTTGAGAAACTACGGATGATATTTGCATAAAAAAAAAAAAAAAAAGAGCACAGGTATATGTGTAGGGAGGCACGATGTCACAGCGGGTAGAACTGATGCCACTTGAGTATGAATTTTCTCCCCATGTCCACATGTCTGCAGTCGTCCTCTCACATTAAAAAAAAATGGGGCCTCAAGTGCTGGACTGAACTAAATGAGTTCAATACTGGAATCATTTACATCTGTTGTGCCACTGAACGTGCCACTGTTTGTCCACAGTGTGACCAATTATTTCGAATACAGTCACAATGTTATGCAGGCTTCTCTGCTCTTCTCCCTGTACACCACCTCACTAGGCCCAATCAGTCCACTCCCATGGATTCTCATATCAGTGCTATGTCATTGACACGCAGTTGTATCTGTTATTTCCTCCAGAGGACCACACTGGCTCTGCTAGAAACTCTATGTATTTCACTGACATCCCAACCTGGATGAACGAACACCATGTCAGCTTAACCTGGCAAACATGGACCTCTTTGTTACCCCAACCAGTATGCCTAATCAACACCCCAGCTTTGTACAGCTCGACTCATTATCACTAAAACCCCCCAAGTCAGCACCTAATCTTGTGGTGATGATTGATGACCAGCTATTCTTCACTGACCACGTTTCAGTTTTCTTTCCCTGTATAACATTCACAAGATCAGACTGTACTGCCCAACTTGTGGTGCAGGCATTGGTCATATCAAACATTGACTACTGCAACTACCTACTGGCAGGTAGGTACCAAGCAATTGCAGGTGAATCAAAATGCAGCAGCACATCGACCAGCTTACACGGACATGTCACTCCTTTTTTCAGGTCACTCCTCAGGTTGTTCCTTCCTGAGAACAACACGGTATCAGAGTCTCTGCATGACTTGCTGATATCTCAACCTGGATGAAGGACCACCATCCACACCTGAACCTGGCAACAACTGAGCTTCTTGTGATCCCGGCCAGCCAGTCTCTTCAACTCCCCATCTCTGTACTGCTTGGTTCACTGTTGCTAACACCTGCCAAGTCAGTACACAACCTTGGGATGGTGACTGATGAGCATCTATCTTCTTCTGACCACATTTCTACTGCTTCTCGCTCATGTAAGTTCACGCTGTACAACATCCGCAACATCAGATCTTATCTGATGGAATATGCAGCACAACCCCTGGTCCAGTCTTTGGTCTTGTCACATCTGGACTACTGCAAATCGCGTCTGGCAGGAGTACCGACATGTGCCATCAAACCGCTGCAGATGGTCCAGAATGCAGTGGCCTGTCTTGTTTTTGACTAGCTGAGGAAGGCACATGTCACTCTTGGCTTTCAGTCACTACATTGGCTCCCTGTAGCAGTGCGCATTAAGTTTGCATCCTTGATTTTTGCCTACACAGTAGCCAGTGGGTCAGCAGGTATGTATACTGAGACACACAAAGTTCTGTGCTGTTTCTTGTCCAACTCAGGTGTACATGTGAAAGGAATCTAGCGACACCCCTCCTACATGCCATCAAATGTCAATCCAGACTCTTTCTGTGTATAGTTCCAGACTAGTGGACGAGCTACCCACCTCTGTCCAAATTACTGACTCCCTCCATGTGTGTCTGAAGGCTCTTGTTCTGTGGTTATCTAACTGATAAAGGCTTTGATAAGATCTTGTCACTAAGAAAATATCAGTTTGTCTTGCGTTGTTCTGTTTGTTTTACAGCTCTTCACTTGTGATGGTCAATTTTGAAACCTTGTTCTTGATTCACAGTAGTCCCCAGAACTGATGTTTACTCAATTATGTCAACCTCAGTTGCAAGTCACTTTATAGAAAAGTGTCTGCTAAGAGAATAAATGTATATTTTATCATGAACACATACAACTGCATTGTCTGTAAGACTCCGAGTTCAAACAATATCAGTAGCAGCTTCACTGTAACTCTGTCAGCTGTAGGTCTGAGTGGACAATTATGCTTATGTGGTGATGCCAAATTCACACAAAATTTCCCCCTGGGGACAAAGAAAGTTCTATCTGCCTGTCATTCTTCATCTCTGTAATGACACAATTTTGTAATACAACTCTTGCATTTTTTGTGTGAACTTACTGGTTGAAGCTAGCTGGCTTTTCACCCCTTGCGTCTCCACAATAAAACATTTTTCAATATGGATGGTAACAGTGCTTCTAGATGGAATGTGATATTTCGGCTCAAGGTTAGGTTAGGGTTAGTGGAGGAAGCTTGTCCGCAAAGGACAAGAGAAATTAGCACACTCTGCCCATATAAAAACATTTTTTAATTAAATCCCCGGCATCCAGTATTAAAATCACCCCCCGTAATAAATTACTAATCCCCCTAAAAATATCCCTATATACAAACAATAAAATGGGTCTATTGATAATGTTCTATAAAGTAATGTATAGGTCTAGAAAGCAGGTTAAAATCCATGTTTAAATACCCACCCCTTAAAATGACCTACCTATATACCTAAATTATTAACTGTAAAAATACCCTAAAATTTGTTCTAAAATTGGGAATATATAAAAGGGGACAAGTATACTTTTAAGAGGTATTTTTATAGTAAATAAATAAATAAATAATTATAAAATCAGTCCATATACAATAAGTCCCTCAAGAGCTAGGGTTTTAACCTGAGGGGTGTGGTGTATGGCCGGCCATTCATCCCAGCCAATACCCCCAAGTCGCCAGGTGGAGCCCTCCCTGCAGTATGGAGGTGCCCTGAAGACCAGCAGGGCATCATGGACATTGGAGTTTTTATACAAAGCCCTGCTGGACACCATGGGGGGCACGAGGTGACGCTGCAGGCAGGAACGACGGTTACTTGCCTTACGCCCCGGAAGTACATCCGAGTCACATGGACAAAGGGGATGACGTGCTTCCGGGGTGAAGAAAAGGACTTTTTATCTGATCCGGAAGTGATAAAGAATCACATGGACTGGGGATTGGGAACACTTCCGGGTCAGGGAATATAAAAGGACTGTGGTAGCTCCCAGACGGCGAGCTGAGCTGGGTGGAAGGGTGGCAACGCGTCTGGGAGTGGTGGAGAGTTTATTGTATTTGTGATTAGTTGTTTAATGAGTATAGTGGAGAGAAGGGTGCTTTGTGCACTGTTGTTTATAAATAAAGTCAACTTTTGGACTTTTACTTGGTGTCTGACATCTTGGATAAGGGTTCAAAGGAACAATAGCGCCCCCAATCTGTCACAGGGGATAGGGTTATTAAATACTAGGGTTAAAATATATAAATATTTGTAATACTTTAGAAAAACATTTAGCTTTCCCCAATCCAGCAAATACAAACAACTGGTCCCACTTACAGGCAACCAAACACACAGAATAGGCAAGGAAGTGAAAAGCTAGCACTAAAGTGGACAGGTAATGTAATGAACTACTACTGAAATACTAAAAGACCACTAACACAAATTGAAGGAGCAAAAATAAAATTAAATTATGCTATAAGTATTCTTATACTTATGCCTATCGTAGAACTTAAAACATTATTACAACAATATTTACTGACAGAGGTGTAAAAATTAAACAGAACATGAAAATTAAAATTACGTGCACTCTACATCCAAATACATTAGAAATGAGGCAAAATTTCGTTGTATTGTATCATGTGTTTTATGACATTACCACATAACTGAAATGAAACACAAAGGTAAATAAAAACGGCTTTCATCAAAAGCAGGGAATTTAAACATCTGATTGAAAAGCTGGAACCAAGGCATAATCCGACAATCTGACTGCACTTTAGTAGCGTTATTATTCACCATCTGTGTAACAATGTCAAGATAAAAGCTGTTGGGACACAACATAGGCATCCATGTATGTGAAAGTGGGCCGGGACCACAGGTTAAGTATTTCACCTGCACACATAGTTTAGTGAGTCACACCCTTGGACTAATACAGTGAATCGCAACATTCAATGTATTTGTATGCGCTATATTTAATAAACTGGTTATTAACAGAAACCCCGCATTCAGGAATATCATGTCAACTCTCATTCTTATACAACTCAGTGATCTTCTATAACTCTGTAATGGTCAGCACAGCTTTCTATGCTGTAGTGTGCTGGGCTGGTAACATCAATCAACAAGCTAATTAAAACGGCAGGCTCAGTTATGGGACCCCCATGGAGGTTATAGATCAGGAGAGAATGAAGACAAAACTGAGTAACATTATGAATAATGCTGCACATCTCCTCTCTGGCACACTGACACTGATGACTTTCAGCCAACAAATTATTCAGCAGAAGTGTGTCAAGAAACACAACTGGGGGCTCCTTTATACCAGAGGCAATACTCCTGCATTGCACCTCACTGGGACTGGGTCTTTCTTTTTAATTTTCTACCTTTTAATTCACTCTGGTGTGTGTTCAGACTACTGTGTGTGTGTGTGTGTATTTTTATCAATTTATTTATTTTGTTTTAAAAGCTTCTGTAAAACACTAAATGTCCCCTGAGGACAAATAAAGTTCTTTATTTCTTCCTTCCTATCTAAAAGAGAGTAGCGCCTTTAATGCTTTAGCAAAAATACAAATACAGGGAGTGCATAATTATTAGGCAAATGAGTATTTTGTCCACATCATCCTCTTTATGCATGTTGTCTTACTCCAAGCTGTATAGTCTCGAAAGCCTACTACCAATTAAGCATATTAGGTGATGTGCATCTCTGTAATGAGAAGGGGTGTGGTCTAATGACATCAACACCCTATATCAGGTGTGCATAATTATTAGGCAACTTCCTTTCCTTTGGCAAAATGGGTCAAAAGAAGGATTTGACAGGCTCAGAAAAGTCAAAAATAGTAAGATATCTTGCAGAGGGATGCAGCACTCTTAAAATTGCAAAGCTTCTGAAGCGTGATCATCGAACAATCAAGCGTTTCATTCAAAATAGTCAACAGGGTCGCAAGAAGCGTGTGGAAAAACCAAGGCGCAAAATAACTGCCCATGAACTGAGAAAAGTCAAGCGTGCAGCTGCCAAGATGCCACTTGCCACCAGTTTGGCCATATTTCAGAGCTGCAACATCACTGGAGTGCCCAAAAGCACAAGGTGTGCAATACTCAGAGACATGGCCAAGGTAAGAAAGGCTGAAAACGACCACCACTGAACAAGACACACAAGCTGAAACGTCAAGACTGGGCCAAGAAATATCTCAAGACTGATTTTTCTAAGGTTTTATGGACTGATGAAATGAGAGTGAGTCTTGATGGGCCCGTGGCTGGATTGGTAAAGGGCAGAGAGCTCCAGTCCGACTCAGACGCCAGCAAGGTGGAGGTGGAGTACTGGTTTGGGCTGGTGTCATCAAAGATGAGCTTGTGGGGCCTTTTCGGGTTGAGGATGGAGTCAAGCTCAACTCCCAGTCCTACTGCCAGTTTCTGGAAGACACCTTCTTCAAGCAGTGGTACAGGAAGAAGTCTGCATCCTTCAAGAAAAACATGATTTTCATGCAGGACAATGCTCCATCACACGCGTCCAAGTACTCCACAGCGTGGCTGGCAAGAAAGGGTATAAAAGAAGAAAAACTAATGACATGGCCTCCTTGTTCACCTGATCTGAACCCCATTGAGAACCTGTGGTCCATCATCAAATGTGAGATTTACAAGGAGGGAAAACAGTACACCTCTCTGAACAGTGTCTGGGAGGCTGTGGTTGCTGCTGCACGCAATGTTGATGGTGAACAGATCAAAACACTGACAGAATCCATGGATGGCAGGCTTTTGAGTGTCCTTGCAAAGAAAGGTGGCTATATTGGTCACTGATTTGTTTTTGTTTTGTTTTTGAATGTCAGAAATGTTTATTTGTGAATGTGGAGATGTTATATTGGTTTCACTGGTAAAAATAAATAATTGAAATGGGTATATATTTGTTTTTTGTTAAGTTGCCTAATAATTATGCACAGTAATAGTCACCTGCACACACAGATATCCCCCTAAAATAGCTAAAACTAAAAACAAACTAAAAACTACTTCCAAAAA
>JANRMT010062817.1:8308181-8351451 GCA_026402145.1 Polypterus bichir lapradei | reverse complement strand
AGATATACAGTACAGGCCAAAAGTTTGGACACACCTCCTCATTCAATGTGTTTTCTTTATTTTCATGACTGAAGGCATCAAAACTATGAATGAACACATGTGGATTTATGTACTTAACAAAAAAAGGTGAAATAACTGAAAACATGTTTTATATTCTAGTTTCTTCAAAATAGCCACCCTTTGCTCTGATTACTGCTTTGCACACTCTTGGCATTCTCTCGATGAGCTTCAACAGGTAGTCACCTGAAATGGTTTTCACTTCACAGGTGTGCCTTATCAGGGTTATTTAGTGGAATTTCTTGCTTTATCAATGGGGTTGGGAGCAGCAGTTGTGTTGTGCAGAAGTCAGGTTAGTTGGACGATCATTTATTTTTCAACAGGACAATGACCCCAAACATACCTCCAGGCTGTGTAAGGGCTATTTGACCAAGAAGGAGAGTGATGGAGTGCTGTAAATGTTCATGAAAATAAAGAAAACACATTGAATGAGGAGGTGTGTCCAAACTTTTGGCCTGTACTGTATATATTTTATTTATATAGCGCCTTTGCCATGCTCAAGGCACAGAGTCTTAGAAAGAACGGCAGGGTTTATGCAACATTGGATACAAATATTTCCTGTATAGAACACTAAAACAGGTAAATACAAGACAAACAAAGCAATAAATAAAATAAAAAGACAATAAACTAGAATAAAATACTAAATTCAATACTACAGGTTGATCCAAAAAGAAGTACCACATTTCAAATGTTTATTCTACTAGAATGCTACAAGATAAAATAAATTTCATTACAACACAAGAAAGGATATACAAAATAGATTTTTTGCACTGTGTTTTAAAAATGATGTCTTTAAGGTGGTGGCCATCATTAGCGGTACGCTCTTCGAGATGATTTCTGAATGCTCGCATGACTCGTTCGGCCATTTCAAGGGGAATAGCGGCTATTTCGTGGCGAATAACATCCTTGAGGGCTTCCAGGGGTGTATACCTTCAACGTGAGATATCTCCACTAAAAAGAAAACGCAGGAGAGAGATCAGGCAAACGTGAAGGCCACCTGACATTGCTGCGCAGGGAGATCAGCTTCCCCGGAAACATCTTCTGCAAAACTCGCATTAATCTAGGTGGCGTATCAGCTGTTGCTCCATCCTGTTTTTCCAGGCAAGCACCACATCTATTTCTTCCAGTTGGGGCTGTAAAAAGTTCTCTAGCATTTCAACGTAACTTTCTGAATTGATAGTGACCGTTGTTCCCCCCTCCTCAAAAAATTAAGGGCCTACAATGCCAAATACTGTAACACACTCACTGTGCAAAGGTCACTGATGAAGTTCACGAGGGTTGGTTTCAGCCAAATAGCGAAAGTTTTGCTAATTTACACAACCATTCAAATGGAAATGTGCCTCGTCGCTAACATCACATGACGATGGCATCTCGATGAACAGTTTGCAGAATGCTGGCACACAACTCTCTCTACGGCTCTCCCAGTCTCTCTCAGTGAGTTCCTGCACTCCCATCATTTTGTGTGGATGGAAATTAAGGTCCTCATGCAAAGTCCTTCTCAAAGATGTGTTGGAAATGCTTAAGGCAGAGGCAGGTTTGCGTGCTGAAAGTCTGGGAGACTGCAGAATGGATGCCCTTACAACTTGGATGTTTTCAGGCATTCGACAAGTCCAAGGACAGCCTGGAGATTTTCTGTGCAATGTTGTACCTGTCTTTCTAAATTTAGCAACCCGCTGAAGTATTGTTTTTCCGATTTGGGATGTCACCGTTAGGAGGAATGCGGAAGTGCGCTTGGAAGGCACGTTGTGTAGTGATGATGGATTAATTGTTTTTGAAGAATGTTTCGACAGAGAAAGCACGGTGTGCACCAGACCAAGGCATGTTGCCAACCGAAAACTACAAGGGATTGTCTATCAAAGGACCCCCAGCCCAACCCAGTTGGCTACCTCTACCCCGCACAATGTGACCTTGAGAAACGTGGTACTTCATTTTGGTTCATCCTATAGAAGAGAAGCCTGAACAAATAACATCATTTCTGATATAACACACACACACACACACACACACACACACACACAAATTATCCTGAGCATCTGGACAGAGAGATAAACTGAAAGAAGGGGCCAAATATCAGGTGAAGTTAAAAGCCTTCCCGAACAGATAAGTTTTAAGTTTTTTTTTTTTTTTAACAGAATAAATTTAGTCAGCTGATCTCTGAGGTCATTCCAAAGTCTTGGCCCTCTACAACTGAAGTCCATAAACAACAACACTTTTTATACATGGTCTACATGTATGCAATTACAGACTCCAAGGGGTCGAAAGCAAGCCTAGGTATCTTGTGGCTGCACTAATGAAGCAATGAAACACACCTGAAAAAAATCACAAAAACCTGTGATGTCAATTACCCTATAATGGGGGGACCATGTCACTGGAGCCACATACTGTACAGTCCTAGAAACATTTGATACAAGGCAAAAACAGCATAATATGTTGGCAACTTCACATCACAATAACAAAAAGGGTGTGTGAGGTCTCCAAAATAACATAAGGCAGGACAGGACCTTTCATTGCCCAGATGATGTTCACTCCAAAATCAGGCAGCCTCCAACTACCAGCTGCTGACTTTGCCTTACAGGAAAGTAGAAATGATGCACGGTACGGCACTGCATGACTGAACTGCTGTGATGCGCCTGGTGACATTGGTCGCATGAGGCTTTACCCATGGTGTGACAGCAGGTGTGTGACAAACAGGTTAAATAACTGCGATAAAGAGCAAGGATAAAGCAAGATGTTAGCCCCCTAAGCACTGCTCGCAATGCGGCAACTGTCAATGTTGGGGAGATGCCTTCAAAAGCTCAAAATATATAGAAAGTTCATCCACCTATCCATTTTCAAACATGCTTACCCAGAGTATAATTGAGGGGAAGCTGGAGCCTATCCTAACAAGCATTCTGGACCGGGCACCCTTCCCAAGTATAACTTGAAAACGGCTTACAAGGTAGAGATACTGACATACTGTAGCTTATAGAGACAAAGTCCCACAAAAAATCTTTATCAATGTATAATTTATTAATAAACAGAAAAAAATAACTAAAAAATCCCAAGAGAGAAATGAAGATTATGCCTTCAAGGCAATCCAAAGGAAGACAACCCAAAGTCCACAATGCAAAGCAGGCAAAGAAAATCACAAAAAAACCAAGGACACGGTAGTCCTCACTATGACTCCACATAACTTTCAATGATCCACTACTGAACCCCACCTTCTGACTGACCTGAGTAACCAGAGGGAGGACCCACCAGCAGTGACGCCAGGGCGGCTCTGTCTCTTGGGGCTCCACTCTCAGAAATGGGCGCCACTTTAAAGAAACAATACGACGTAAACACATAATAAACAAAGAACAACATGGAAAATAATAAATAAAACAACAACAAAACAGAAAATAAATATAAACCAGGGGAAAAACATGACACCAGCGACACGGTGCCAACCCAGGGCAAGGGAAAACCAATCAAATCAATGCTGAAAATGCACCAAGTGAAGCTTCATTGTAATTACAAGCAGAGGTGGTCAGTGTTGGCTTAAGACAGCTACAATAGCTACAGGATTTTGGTCAGGCTAGCCAGTCTTGTTGTTAGGTGTACTCCTCATCTGGTCAGGCAGATCTTTTTAGTTCTCTTTTTCCAGTCCAAGAAACTAATAATATTGAAAATTTTAGTTCTCTCCAATACTCAGGCTGATTTTTTTACAGTTTAAGTGAAAAAGAACTGTCTTCTTTTTTTTAGCCTTTTAATCTTCACTTAATTTTAACACTCATTCCTTCAGACATTTAAAATTAGTTTCTTTTTTATAAAAAAATGAAATTACTCTTTGTAGCAGACCGCTGGAATGGACCCTGTTCCCTTGTCTGGTCAGAAGAGACCGGTATAATGGGTAGTCGGAGAGCAGGACGTGCCCCGTCTCAACCAAGAGGTGGACATGCCATGCCAACATAGAAGATACAGCTAAAATTTTATCGCCCATTTTGTAATCTTCCATTTATGACTAAGATCTTAGAAAAGGTTGTTGCTGCTCAGCTCAATGATTATTTAAATTTATATAACCTGCTTGAGCCTTTTCAATCTGGAGTCAGAGCCCTACATCGCACTGAAACTGCTTTACTTAAGGTAGCCAATGGCTTACTTATAACCACAGATTCTGGGATGGCCGCTATTCTAGTTCTCCCTGACATTTGATACAGTTAACCGTAACATTTTCAGCTATTGGTATTATGGTGTTGCTCTTTCTTGGTTCACATCATACCTCAGTGATCGCCAGTACTACGTCTTTATTAGGGAATACAAATCTGCCATTACTTCACTCACACAATGTATCCCTCAAGGGTCAGTTCTCGGTTCAATCCTCTTTAACATCTCTATGCTCCCATTAGGTGACAATATTCATCGGTGTGGTCTGAGCTTCCACTGCTATGCCGATGACACATAACTTTATGTAAGTGTTGATGCAACTGCAACATCTTCACCTGACTGCATTCGAGAAATCAATCATTGGATGACAAATAATTTGTCACAACTCAATCCTGATAAAACAGAAATCTTATTAGTTGGTAGCAAATCTGTCCTCTCTACCCTTTGTGGGCTAAAAGTTGACATTGATGGGATCCTGGTTGAATCCTCAGCATCAATCCGTAATTTAGGTGTCACCTTTGATCAGCTTCTTACTTTTCAACCACACAATAGCTCAATAGTACAAACAGCCTTTTTTCATCTTCGCAACATCATCTGCATTCTTCCCTCAGTGTGAATGACACTGAAACACTCATTCATGCTTTCATCACTACCTGTCCGGACTATTACAATGCTTTGTTCTATGGCCTCCCAACTAAATATATCAATAGATTACAGTATGTTCAGAATTCTGCTGCTTGCTTACTTACACACACTAAAAAATCTGCTCACATCACTCCTGTCCTCTCTGATTTGCATTGGTTACCAGTTTCTTCAAGAATCAAATATAAAATTATTCTTCTCACCTTTAAAGCCCTTCATGGTTTAGCCCCTCATTATCTGTCTGAGCTGCTGCTTCCTTACTCTCCTGCCCGTGCATTAAGATCTTCGGACGCTAACTTACTCACTGTACGTAAATACAGATTAGTAACTATGGGGGGCAGAGCTTTCAGTGTGATAGCCCCTAAAATTTGGAATTCTCTTCCTCTCAGACTTCACATTCATTTCAAACCTCTGTTAAAAACACATCTTTTCAATGAGTATTATTCTTTTTCTTGTATGAAATTTCTACTGTCCTGATAATGTGTTTATTGAATTGTAAAGTGTCCTTGAGTGTATGAAAGGCGCTACATAAATAAAACATTATTATTATTATCATTATAAGATCCTTGCCAAGCCGGGAGGTCAGAGAGGTTGGCAGCCTACCAAGACTGTATGCACTTCCAAATGCTTTCCTGGGCCAGCATTCCCAGATCCACACCTGCTGGGAGTTCTGGGAATTGCAGTTGTATAGAGCAGCCCTGCCAGTTTCCATGGATGCCACCAGCGATCGATGCAGGGAATGGTTGTTCCTACTTTGTGGGGTTTCCACCTGACTCAGATGTATTTCCTCCGTGACATCGGTAGTACTCCGTGATCCTGCATACAAGGTTCCACCACACATTCATTCAGGGAGTTGGAAGAGTGTGGCTGAAGATTACTTGTGAATAAGAACATGAAAAGGGTATTACTGTTTGTGCACTTGTGGTTGGGGCCCTACTGGTCACAACATGATTTGCAAGTAAAAAGATAGACAACAAGCAGATCAGATATATTGGTGTAATTTTCACCTGTATGTGTGCTCATCAATCATTAGCTCTTTTTAATAAAATATCTGTCAAAAAGAGGAGAAAAATGAAGGACTGAGTGGTTCCAGTTTTCCCTAGTGCACTTTGTTGATTTTCCCTGTAAAGTTAAATAAACGTTGGAGGAATTTCAGACACAGCAGGGCGATGAGAGGCACAAGGCACAAACCAAACAAATTCAGTTCCATAGAAGAAACCTGTTGGCCTGTCCTCTATGATCAGGAATGTTTACTCTTCAGTTACAGCCCAGGGAAAAATCCTGTTTCTGAGGTACAACAAAATCTCATATGTGGTATTTGATCCAAAAAAAAAAAAGTCCTTCACTATACATTTGGAGTAAAATTGATAACAACAGGCACTCTGGGAGTAAGGGTAGATGACAGATGGGACAACCAGCAATGACAAAATGGGCCAACCTTTTAAAAAGATATAAACATTTGCTTTCTTACCTTAAGCTATTATACAAACATAACCTGGTAAAGAACAACCACTTCTAAATAGGAATAGATGTAGCAAAAAAAAAAACAACAACAGTAATAACAATAAATGTATAATTAGGGAGCCACGTACTACAAATTCTAGACATTTCTTGCTACTGGCTGATTGGAGTGAAACCTGACGTGGCCTTCTGCTGTTATAACGCACCCTCCTCAAAGATCGACGTGTTGTGCATTCGGAGATGTTTTTTTCCTGCTCACCTCATTTGTACTTGTATATTTTTGTAGATTTTCCTCTTTTATTTGTCTGATAACCCTTGGGATGTCCAATGCAAGTGAGTCACACAGCAGGAAGGGAGCGCAGGCAAACAGCTCACCCAATGGCGCCCTATTCTGACACTTTATGTAAGTTATCCGAAGGAGGACAAAAAATAAAATAAATAAATGAAAGGGGTAAGTAATTATGTAAGCACATACAAGACTGACTGCGAGTTATGATTTGTCCGCACGCAAATAGCTACTTTTGCTTCTGTGCATCTTCCGACAAGAATTAAAATATATAAATAGATATAAAAATGAATAAATAAACACAGACTATACAAACGAAGTAAATTTAAAAACAAAGAAAAGTTCTGACTTGACTGTCCCAGACAGACTTGTGACTGTTGGTATAAAGCCCCAGTCGTGTTTCGTGACGCACTTCTACCGAATAATTTGTTGGCTGAAAGCCCTCAGTGTTGGTGTATCAGAGAGAGAGAGAATGTGCAGCATTGTTTACAAAGGCACTCAGTTTTGCTTTCATTCTCTCCTTTGCCATGACTCCGTCCCATAACCGAGTTATGAAGTCATGAAGTGAACACAAGGGCTGACACAGCAGGATTGAGGTTTGCTTAGGCTTGGGTGTGCCGTGCCTCTGCACCATCGGCTTGCCCACGTTGTTTCTTGTACGTATTTAGTGATTACTGCAGTGGGCTGGCACCCTGCCTGGGGTTTGTTTCCTGCCTTGTGACCTGTGTTGGCTGGGATTGGCTCCAGCAGACCCTGTGACCCTGTAGTTAGGATATAGCAGGTTGGATAATGGATGGATGGATTTAGTGAGCAGTGCTGCACACAAAAATTTCCATTGTTCATTTTTGAGAATATTCTCAAAATGCAGTGGGTCAAAACTGCAGATGCCAGACCTTTGGATAAGGTGAACAAACTGTATAATAAAATCAGTAACCACCCAAAAAATAAAGCTCTAATATTGACACTGGCAATTAATTAAATTATTTAATTAAAGAATACAGGCGAGACGATAAACTGTTCCATAATCCCAAAGGAAGAAGGCCCACAAACCCTCAGAGACAAACAGATTGATGCATTCATCCTGACCCAGCATCGTCTTCTAAACACTGTATGTCTGCATTTTATTCATACTTAAGGATTCCACCATTGACATTTCAGAATGTGCACTATCCTGTATTGTTCAAATTATAACTGAAAAGGCAGCTGAGACGAGTTCTTTAAAACATCTGCTTGTTGTAGAGTGTTGTACCATGTTAGTCATTATGGACTACAACTTGCCTGAAGAAGGGGCCTAAGCTGCCTCGAAAGCTTGCATATTGTAATCAGTTCAGTTAAGCCAATAAAAAGGTATCATATTTTGCTTGACTTCTCAAACATCTGCTTTATTAACTTTAAAGAAGCCCGGGCACACATTACTTGCTCTGCTGTACAAGGATTTCCACACATTTCACTGTGGGTATTTTTGAAGGAGAGCAAGCCCCTTCCTGTTTCCAGCTCCAAAAGCTATATTCTCTCAGAGGCAAACATTTTTGCTCCATTACGTAAAGCAGGGATTCAGGAAAAAACATGTCTTCTGCTAATATTTGATGCCAGAACCCAAGAGTAAATCCTAATATGAATTATATCTGACAGAGTGCTCAAGTCAGAACATGACTCCATTTTTTTTTTCCTTTTTGAAATCTGTTAATCCTTTCTTTTGCTTCAAAAAATTTCCGTGCAACTCCAATCAATTTTTTTTAATGCCCTTTTTTTTTGGGTTACACCCACCTGCCGAGTTTAACAACATAATAACTCTTATGAAATACGTAAGGATTAAATTAAACTTCCCTTCATTTTTCTATGGCACAATAATAGGCATTACTTGTATCACTACATTATGAGGAGATAAGCTACAACAAAAGGTAAAAGTTATGTATGAACAAAAAATGAATATGTGAAAATAACAGAATCTGAATCAAAAGACGAATCCCTCCATCATTATATGTGGGCAGATTGCGGAGCCTTGTGTGTGCTGTGGCTGTGTGGTAGTGGGGAGCCAAAGTCAAGGCCTGGTGATCACACTCCAGCAGGAGGACTGGCTTCAGTTGTCACAGTCAACCGCTTAACCCTGTGTTTTGTGACACTGGCAGTGAGTGATGTTTCGGGGTCAAAAACCTGCAATAATAGAGGAGATCAGGAAGAGGGTAATTGCTTTTGTATGGCTCTGTGTATTCGTGGCACATACTGTTAAATCAGCAAAACAAAAAAAAGCAACATTCTGGCAAATGAATTTTTTAAATGTTGAATGATTTGAACCACAGCTTGACTGAGCTTATTGTCTAACGGACATCTCAAGGTTTTGTATCTTGAAGTTCTCAATCTCCTGGATCCTGAACTATCTGACTAACAGGCGGCAGTTTGTGAGGCTCAAGGGACTGTGTGTCAGAAATGGTGGTGTGTAATACTAGAGCACTTCATGGAACCGTCCCATCTCCCTTCCTGTTTACCGTTTACAGAACAGACTTCCAGTATAATACCAGCTCTTGCCACCTACAATGACTCAAGCATCAAAGGCTGCATTAATAATGGAGATGAGTCAAGAGTACAGGAAGGTCGTGGAGGATGCCTTTTCTTTTAGTACTGGAACAATCACCTCCAACTCAACATCAGCAAAACAAAAGAGCTGGTGGTGGACTTCTGATGTGTGAAATGGAATATATGGAAATGGTGCAGAGCTACAAAGACCTGGGGGTTCACATAAACAGCAAACTGGGTTGGTCTGACAACCAGACAAGAAGGGCCAGAACAGACTGGACTTCCAGTGAAGATTCAGGTCTTTTGATGTATGCAGCCAGCTGCTGGAAATGTTCTACCAGCAGTGTAGTGTTCTATGTTGCAGTCTTCTGGGGAAGCAACTTGAGCTCAAAAGAAACACAGCGTCAGAACAAACTTATCAGGAGGGCCTGGACACAGTGGAAGAGAACATGGTGATAAAATTGGAAGCTACCTTGAAAATTCCCCTCCAGGAGGCGCTCTCTTGGAGCACTTTAAGCCCACAGGTGTGCTCATTCCAGCACAGTGTGCTAAGAGGCGCATCTGGGGGTCTTTTCTGCCTGCTTCCACCCAACGTACTCGAAGTTCATCTCAAAATTTCTGCACAGTTCACATTTATTTATTGATTAAATGATTGATTGGCCGGCTGCATTATTTGTCCTGTTGGTCTATATCCTTGTTTTTATGCTTCTGCTGCTATATTCATCTAAATATCCCCATGGGATTAATACATTTATCTAATCTAATAATTTATGAATCACAATCATCTTGTAAGCATGCGTATGAGAACACGCCTCCACCCACACCCATAAATATGCAATCACAATGCTGCAGACCGTCATTAGCTGGTAGCACCTGATGCATCCAGACACCACCACCGGCATTTGAGGAGTTCCTATGGCATGTTCCACAACTGAACACACCAAGAGCATGCATTGAACTGTTGGGCCTCTCCTCTATGCTCGGGGGGTCAGGGAAAGGCGTCAAGTGCCAGCATCTGAGCAGCTAGCTACCATCACCTGGCACAATGCTGTTACAATGGATGGTACAGACCATATGAAACACCGAGACACACGATGAGACACGCCATGCTTTCACATGTGCATGGGGAGAGCTGTGCAGCCAACCCAACCAAAACAATCACCTAAGTTGGGAAAATGATTGACTTACCCTTGTACAAGCCACAACTCTAATACAGTGTTCATTAGATGTTCATCAAGACGTTGCAAGGTCAAGACAAATTTGGCTCTTAAGCTAACAAATCTATTGCACAGCAAGAACAAATTCTTCATCTGTTCCTTTCCTAATTCAAAATTTGAGCTGCTCTTCTAAACACAAGCTTGCTCACCGTTCACCCTCAGACAAGGAGTGCCTCGTTTTAAGTAAAAGGACAGAATGAAAAGGCCTGAACTCGTTAATGCAGTTTCTCTTTAAATTTCTGCCAAAGACTCTCCTCTCTTTTCTCTCAGGTTAGTACTCCACTGTGTTTAATGTACAAGTCAATATCCCAGTTTTCTCTATTTTTTGTTTTCCTGGCTACTCTCTGTTTCGAGGAAGCATTCTGGGAATTAAACTACACGTGCATTTCTTCAAGTATCATAATACCTTGCATAAAGGAGCACTACAACTAAATTACTGCAAAGCTTAGAAAAGCACATACTGAAAAAATGAATTTTTGAGATCAGAGAATTTATTGATCACTGTTCGAGTCCTTTGTTGTGAAAAAAGGACTGATGTAGATAGCCCAACCGATCAGGAATTCACTATATTATGCCATTATTTTAAATACTGTCAAATACATTGTGTAGTGTGATTAGATTAGATAGAACTAATCTAACCACAGGGATAAATTTATCTCTGGGATAAATTTGGCTTTTAACAGAAGCTTTTTAAATAAATAAATATATAAATAGATACATATATACACACTTACCACTAGTCCCTCACATCTTCCAAAGGCAGAGTCTGAATCTCAGTCTAATCACCATTTGCGTGGAGTTTACATTCTATGTCTGGTGTTCACACGTTTTTTGTGGGTTATTTTGATTAGCATATCAAATCTGATGTGTTATATATGAGTGTTATCAATGATACAAAAGTCTCACAGCACCAGACATATAATATATATACGTGTGGAGACAACAATATAGTGAATATGGAGTGAAAAATCAGTCGATCGAGATTGGGGGCCGATTGATGACAGCATTGTTATAGCAAAGTCATTTCAAACTGAATGACATGAATATGTCCTAAATACAGTATGTCTAGTACTGAAACCATTAACTCTTTGGGGGCAGAATATTTTTTCGGCGCCCGGAGCTAATGGTGGATCTGGCTAGAGAGCGAAGCAAACGTGCAAAGCAAAATACTCTGTAGGCAACATTTTGCGTGTTATGGCTGAACCGGACTCTGACTTATCGTACTCCGATTTTCATGCAAATGATCAGGAGATTGAAAAAGAAAGTGACATACCAGCATAATGCTGATTGGTCCCCAGCTGATCACAGTGCTGAATGCATTCATGTAGCGGCCAGCAGCTGCGTGAAGACACTAGTATATATCGTTATAAGTTGACACCTGCCATGAAAGAGTTAATATTGTTGTTGAGATATTGTCAGGTGACAATGGACTAGAAGAAAGGAAACATAAACCCCTAGGTCAGCAGCATCACCGGAAAAAATAAACTTCTAGGTGTCTGAAGTCTGTTACAATACGTCAAAAGACACAGTCACAACACCGGAGACCAGGGTCACAACAAACTGTTCTGAAGTGGGTATGCTAAACTTGTTTTTGGACGCATGGCAATGCACTTCTCTGACTGGGGTGGAAGGGGTGTCCCACTTGAAGACCGAGCACTGTAGCAGAAGACAGCCACAGCCACTAAATAATGAGAGAAGCACTATATGGGCCCCAATGCAGTGCACTCTGCTAGAGACTTGGGTCAAGCGGCCACCATCTTCATCCTGGACAAGCAGTTATTAGCCTTTGCCGCACACGTACTGATGACAGAACACAGATATGAACTCGTTTACAGATGAGCACCAAGGCCTTAGTGCATTACATTACACAAGTAACAAAAGGGAGAAACAAACAAAGCAGACGCATCTGCCATCTCATTTCTAGAAGTCTTGTGTAGCTCTGTCTCTTCAGAAAGCACACCGTACTCCTCCAGGTACTGCCTCCCATTGCAGCTGACCAATACCGACCTTGATTTCAATTTTACCTTTTTGTTATAATAAACTTTACATTTTATTAGTGTTTTTAACTATTTCTGCACATTGCATGGAGGAATAAAGCACTGAATTAACACAAACCACATTTACAGAGGCAATGAAACAAAACATCATTTCTAACTTGAATACAATCATAATGAACAGAATACTGCATCATTCGAAAAGAAAAAAAATAATAATAATTCTTTGCATTTATATAGCGCTTTTCTCACTACTCAAAGCGCTCAGCAATTGCAGGTTAAGGCCCTTGCTCAAGGGCCCAACAGATCAGAGTCCATTTTGGCATTTACAGGATTCAGTAACCTTCTGATTGCCAGTGCAGATCCCTAGCCTCAGAGCCACCACTCTGCCAAAAAAGGAAGCTCTTCTGTCCTGCAGTCTGCATGTTGTTAATTTTTACTGACCAGCTCACATGCCAGCGGAGGCAGTGGGGGGTCTAAAGTGGCAGCTTTGAACACAGTAGAGTCGGCCATATCCTTAATATGAGCTTTCTGCTCTGCACGCAACTGCAATTTGCTCAGTACACAAAGTTCAAAGCTTACATTAACTGTGAGAGCAATAATGGAGGACTGCAAGGATTCATCTCCCAGTGCCCAGACTGTTTAAATCCAATTAGATTTATGCAATAATGGAGTCAAACCACTGAACACAGAGATCCTTTAAAGAGTAAGAAATGTCAGCAAAAGCAGCATCGCTCTTGGTCTTCCTATAATAAACTCCATGCACTAATAAGATGAAGGGACTCTGTAAAAGACATGTGGAAACTACCATAATGAACAGCCCTCATCATTGAGTTCCTATGTAAGTCCCTTAACCTAGCAGAGCTCCAAATCCCACAATACTGTATTGAATAAAGAATGTAGCCTATGTCACATCAGACCAAGGATTTTTAGTCTTCACTTACACAATCTTAGCGAGTCGGAGCAGTCATCAACATATTCCTGTGAAGCCAATCACCTTATGTGACATGCCCATCGACTCATATAACAAGTAGTCTGCGACTCGCTATGATTAGTCTTAGGGGTAAGGCTGTGTGTGCAGGAGAACTGACAACCAATGAATTCTCACCTGGAAGTACAATGCATAGAAGACAGCGATAAGGAATAAGGAAACAAGGGTGTTTTGAAGCTCACAAACAAAAGAAAGGCTCTACTTTTTGATATCTCATGTTTGACATACTAAAACAGAGCGGGAAAAACAAATAAAGAGCAGAGATTTCTGCTGAAACTAACCATAACCATATTAGTCCTTCGTACAGCACCGGCTCCATCGGGCAACACGCTGTTGGCTATTAGAAAAAGGGGCAAAAACAACTGGCCTGGAGGTTTGGCACACGACTGCTAAATGAGACATAAGAAGCATTTTTCAGTTGTTTAAATTGACGTGGTTCAGAGACAAGATCAGCAACTGTGATCAGCAAACCTGACATGCTCCACGACTAGAAGTTGCATAACATGACATTGGCCAAACATGAAGGAGAAGAACAGGATTATTTTAATTACTCAAAAAAAAGTAAAATTTGTAAGAAACGTCCTATAGAAGGTGCCATAAAATAATGTTTCCATTTTATCTTTGAAAGATACTCTAAACCAAACATAGCAGAACAACAAGTATTTTCAAACGTTTTGCTTCCTGGACAATTTTTGGTGACTCTGACAAACAGCTTCAAGCTGAACACAAATATTTCAGATATACTGTGTCACACATTATAATTTTAATGAATTTAGTGTATTTAATCACTTAATAATGCTGACACATTGCATTACCTTAATTGAGCTAAAAAAATGTTCTGCTGCTAATTTTTAGTTGTACTCCGCATCTGATGCTCCTCATTTCAGTGTCCAACAACAGTGTGGCCAGCATTGATGGATTCCACTCACTCTGATACCGCTTTTCTATCGCTGCAATGTTCTGGTGAAACCTTTCAACATGATCATCACGGACTGCAGTGAAGACATCTATGTGTGAATGCAGGAAATGAATTCTTAGCAACATGTTTTATATGCTTGAAGCATATTGTCAAACCAATAGTCTGGTGCTCTGAAGTTTCTGACAGCACTCCTGGATGTCTTCCATGTGATCTTCTATTGCCCAAGCAGCAGATTTCTTGAACCACTTGGAGACGGTGGCACTGACCAGAAAGCAGGAGACAGAATTGGAGGTGACAGAGTTAAAGATGCTAAGATTTGCATTGGGCGTGACGAAGATAGGATTAGAAATGAAGACATTAGAGGGTCAGCTCAGGTTGGACGGTTTGGAGACAAAGTCAGAGAGGCGAGATTAAGTTGGTTTGGACATGTGCAGAGGAGAGATGAGGTGTATGATGGGAGAAGGGTGCTAAGGATAGAGGTGCCAAGGAAGAGGAAAGCCTAAGAGAAGGTTTGTGGATGTGCTGAGAGAGGGCACGCAGGTTATGGGTATAACAGAACAAGATGCAGAGAACAGAAAGATATGGAAAAAGGTGATCCGCTGTGGCAACCCCTAACGGGTAGCATTCGTTTGCTCAGAGGTTGATGTGCTTGCTGCTTCCTGAGCAGCTCTTCTCGTCTCCACCCTAGCGGCCCGCTTCTTCTCTTCTTTCATCAACATCTTTTCGCGTTAAAACTGATTAAGTTCATGTTTGTGTTGCAATTACTTACGATGTTTCCTTTAATTTTTCACTTAAACTGGCACTTAAGTCTTCAATCTGCCTTAAGAATAATTTAAGATATAGAAAAGGTGGGGAAGTAACGGTGAAGGTGGTAGGGATGAGAACGGCACCCGTACGCATGTGCCACATGATGCCCTGCTGCCAGCTGCCGACAGTTGATTCTACAATAAAATAAAATAAAAATAAAATGAGGAATAACCTTAGAGGTCAATCATCTCCCGGAGAGCGGATAGCAGACATCACGTAGCATATATGTACCAAATTTCAGGTGAATAGGTCAAACAGTTTGCGAGCTACAGGTGATTTAAAATCCTGGACAGACAAACCAACTGCCACGGTAGCGTATTAAATATAAAGATAATATATAATCAATGTAGTCTTCAGCATTTTCAATAGCACTGCACCACACAATTCATATGTCTAAGTTATCCGCAATTTTATATGGTATTTATAAAAGCAGTGTTAATATTTGCGATGCACCATCTGTTGAAATGACAGAAACATAGCAAACCAGATGGACAATGAAACATTCATCCTTTTATTAAAGGAGGTATTGCCTCATCAATGGCCTTTTCCCCCAGTCCTTCCGCCGTGCTGGTGTCCCGGCCAGGTTATGGCCATGGCTGTCCATCACAATATATAAATATATAAATATATAAATATAAATGTATATACACATGCATACATACACACATATATACATATATATATATATATACACATATATATATATATATATATGTATGTATGTACACACACACACACACAATTAATTCTCACACACATCCATAAACATCTAGATATGCATGGAATTATCAAACTTCTCAATTATCTGCACTCTTTATTTATCTTTAGTATTCTCTGTTTTCTTCTCCAGTTCTTCAGTGGTGTCGTTCTGCGCCACCACCATCTGATCAAAGTCCTGTTCAGTCACCAGTGATGCTGAAGTGTGTGAATGAAAGTGAATATCCCAGACTGCCACAAAATCCACTGGGTCAGATCCTCTAAGATAAAACAATGCCTTAACCAAACAAATAACAATAAAGAACTTAAGAACATGTATGTTGGGCAGAATACCCAGTGGGGGCTGGTCCATCTTTTGGGCCCCCTTGAACCCCTGCAGATTGAACTTTTTTTTTTCTATCCACTCTGATCAGCTAATCTTACTGTTGTACTGTGATTTAGAGACTTAAAAAAACAATTCTATATTTCTATATAAGACTATTTCTGTTAATGTAGGTGTGCATTATTTATTTTTGCATACTATTTATTCATTATTATTCTTATCTAATTTTAATTTGTTTTTCTTTGTATGTAATTACTTGTTTGTAAAGAGCTACATTCTCTGGATATGTAAAAAGCTACATTGTCTGTATGAAAATGTGCTATACGATAAATGCTTTTAATGTTGTTATCCTATTTAATAAAACCCCTGTGTGCGTCCAGGTGTCCGTGTGTGTGTCTTCTGGTGAAGTGTGCATGCGCGGGGCCACACTGCATGTGTTCAGTCTCTTCCTGTGCGTGCAGAGAGAGAGACACACACACACATGTGCGTGCACGCGAGAGACAGACACGCAGGCCCACGCGAGAGACAGACACACACACACGCACGTGCGAGAGACAGACACACACACACACACACGCAAACATGCGCGAGAGACACAAACGCATGCAGGCCCGCACGAGAGACAGACACGCACGCACACACACACACACACAGGCGCGCGAGAGACAGACACGCATACACATGCACGCAGGCCCACGACAGACACACACGCATGCACACACGCACACACACACAGGCGCACGTGTGCATTGTCGCAATGTTACTTTTCTTGGTTGTTTATTAAATTACGGATTTTTCAAATGTTAATTTTTTTCCCCTGTGCTTAAAACTCATTAAAAAAAGTGTTTTTAGTGAGCGGGTCGTAAGGCTATAGCGTGAACTCTTGCAGTGTTAGTTTTCGCTGTTGTTCAAGGTTTTCTTAGTGTTATTCAATGTTTTTACATTTAGTTTACTATTACGCTGTGCATTCAATGGTATAATTAACTATATTTGTGCTTAGAAACTTAAAAAAATATATATTTACATACAGTTCATACGGTCTGGAACGGTCTGGAATGTAATTGTATTTATATACAACCCTATGGGGGAAATTACTTCGGTTCACAACCAAATCAGTTTTACGACCAGAGTTTTGGAATGAATTATGGTCGTGAACCGAGGTTCCACTGTATTACTGTCAGACAAAATTACAGGCATTTTATGGAAATACAAACCAGTATTACTGAGAGAGAAAATTAAAGGCACACAATACAGGAACGCATATTACAGCCACATAAAAGGTCCCTTGCCATTAAATATAGACTGTTCCTACTAATGTTTATGCACTACTGTTCTAGCACCCGTTATTGTAACGGGCTTAATGTCTTGTATAATTATAAAAAACAAAAGTAAAAAGGAACTATTATACTGCAAGAAAAATAGTGCTTTGGCTGCTCCTTTTGTAACTCATTTATATACACAAACATCCTAAAGAAGTCAACAACATCAAAAAAAAAAAAAGTAAAACTTCATATCTTACAATGCTCAGTTATTTTCCAGGAAAACAGCAGAAGAGGCAGAATACCACTTCCTCTGACACTTCCTTATTATATTACATTTGGCTGATGTCTTTATCCGAGGAAGCTTAAAAGTTCAGGATACATTACAACTATTTATTAATTTAGCTATTTTTTTTTTTTTTACACTTGGACAGCAGCCAGGTTAGGCGACTTGTCCAGATGTACACATTGAGTCACAGACGGTAACTGAACCAGCAATGTTTTGATTTAAAGTCCAGTACCTCAGCCATTACACCACACTGCCTGCATGTTACCTATAAAATCATTGCAAGTAGATGAAAGGGCACTGAGTGTGTTTTCTCACTCCAATGGCTACTGATAGAGCGTGTCAATAAGCAAACAGTTGGTGAGAAGGAAAATCGGAGCACAGCTTCACACTTCGGGTGAAGCAGTGTCATATGAAAATGGCACCACTGGGTTAAGCAAACGGCTTAAGCAAAAAAGAAAGAAAAACAATCAAATGTTAAAATTTTCCAAAATTACAAAAAATAAGTATCATTTTTATAATTTCACACGATGAGTAATGCTGCCAGAAGGGGAGAAGAAATATCCAGCTTAGCTGAAAGAAACATCAGTGAAAGAATGAAGTAAACTGGCAGGCACCCAGACAAGCAACTGGATATATTTAGAGCTCTAGAGCTTCAGTATAAACAGTTTCCTCTTGCAACAAGAGCTCTGAGAAGAACCAACGCCCTGGGGCATCCTACCATTCACAGAAAAGAATTCTACGAGAGGGAGATTAAAATCTGATTCAGTTTTTTATTTGGCTTATGGATATACAAAACACTGATGTCTGCTGCACATGACTTCCCCAATGAAAGAACCATCTCTTGTCAGGTTACAGGAAAAAAAAGATATTCTCCATCTCTAAATGATCTGCCCTCTTGCTAGATCTGTCTTACAAGACAGGCAGACAGATAGATACTATATGACAGACAGTGATCGACAAAGGCTGCAAAGAAACTGCCGATATTTGCATTTGCACTCGATGAGACCACTCAGTGGCAGGATGTGGTCGATGATAGACGTCTCAGGCGTAAAGCCAGTCTGCTCCGGTTGCTGGTAGGCGAGCAAGTGATCACAGATCCTACTGAAGATGACCCTAGCAAGGACCTTACCTGGAACCAAGAGCACTGTTATCCCCTATAGTTGCCACAACCCAAGCAATCACCCTTCCCTTTCCAGACAGGGACAACAAGTCCTATTTTCCAGTCAATTGGGATGACGCCCGTCTCTCAAATTGAAGCAGACTACTTGTGATGCCTGGAGGACGGTCTTACCACCAGCCTGGAGAAATTCAACCCAGGATACCACAGATCCCTGCAGCCTTCCCTACCCTCGGCAGGTTCACCACCTGTGGAATCTCAGCGAGACTGGGTGGTTCACAGCTAAATGGAGGATCAGCTTCAAGAACTGTGGATCCAGAGATATTCAACATCCCAGCCGGAGGATCAGCCTTGAACAACTGCTCAAAGTAGCCAGCCCAGCAGGTCACAACTGCAGTGTCACATTATTATATAACATGGTAATGTATTATATCTATTATACCGTATATATTACTTGTATAAGTATATTTGTGTGTGTGCGTGTAATACAACACACAGAAAACCGAAGTGATGTATAAACCAGCCCCCAGGAAGCCCTACGTGGAACCCAACATTACCATCAGCGGGCAGCGTCTGAATGTGGTGGACAAATTCACCTATTTGGTAGCACCCTTTCCAGAACTGTTGTCATGGACGACGAAACGAATGCCAGACTAGCAAAAGCGAATGTAACATTTGGCAGAATCGCAGCACCGTGTGGGACAGGAGAGGTATCAGACAAGAAACCAAGATCAAGGTGTACTGTGCAGCAGTCCTCTCTACATTGCTCTACGGATGTGAAACGTAGACAGTATACCAGCGTCACGCCAAGAAATTAAATCACTTTTGCATAACCTGCCTCAGAAAGCTTCTCGGCATCAAGTGGCAAGACAAACTGCCTGACACGGAGGTTCTTGCCAGAGCAGACCTACCCAGCATCTTTACCACCTTGATGCAGTCTCAACTGTTGGGTGACAATCGGCTTCCTAAAAAGCTGTTCTTTGGCGAACTCACGCAAGGCAAGCGCTCCCAAGGAGGTTAACGTAAGCGCTATAAAGACACACTCAAAGCAGCCCTGAAAGCCTTCAACATCAATCCTACTAAATGGGAACAGACAGCTCACGACAAAACCAAATGGAGATCAGCTGTCAAGACGAGGGCTCAATCTTATGAAACCAGCAGGACCGCGGTAGCTGAACAACGCAGACAAGTCAGAAAAAACAGCATTAGACCGTCGTCTGCCGCAACCATTTTCTGTCTGCATTGCCAGAGACTATTCCGAGCACGTATCGAACTAGTAAGCCATCTACGCACCCACCCAGACACACCCCATCCTTAACCAGATGACTAGATGGTCCTTGTCGATTCGACGGACGAACGAACGATATTTGTGTGTGTGCATGTAACAATAAAAATATATATTAGATATTATATAATATTAATACTATGTATTATACATATAATATATATATATACATATAATATATACATACAGTTCTGCTTGAAAGTTTGTGAACCCTTTAGAATTTTCTATATTTCTGCATAAATATGACCTAAAACATCATCAGATTTTCACTCAAGTCCTAAAGGTAGATAAAGAGAAACCAGTTAAACAAATGAGACAAAAATATTATACTTGGTCATTTATTTATTGAGGAAAATGATCGAATATTACATATTTGTGAGTGGCAAAAGTATGTGAACCTTTGCTTTCAGTATCTGGTGTGACCCCCCAATAACTACAACTAAACGTTTCCGGCAACTTTTGCTCATTCCTGCACACCGGCTTGGAGGAATTTTAGCCCATCACCCATACAGAACAGCTTCAACTCTGGGATGTTGGTGGGTTTCCTCACATTAACTGCTCGCTTCAGGTCCTTCCACAACATTTCGATTGGATTAAGATCAGGACTTTGACAAGGCCATTCCAAAACATTCACTTTATTGGTGTTTAGGGTCATTGTCTTGCTGCATAACCCACCTTCTCTTGAGATTCAGTTCATGGACAGATGTCCTGACATTTTCCTTTAGAATTCTCTGATATAATTCAGAATTCATTGTTCCATCAATGAAGGCAAGCCGTCCTGGCCCAGATGCAGCAAAACAGGCCTAAACCATGATACTACCACCAGCATGTTTCACAGATGGGATAAGGTTCTTATGCTGGAATGCAGTGTTTTCCTTTATCCAAACATAACACTTTTCATTTAAAGCGAAAAGTTCTATTTTGGTCTCATCCGTCCACAAAACATTCTTCCAATAGCCTTCTGGTTTGGTCACATGATCTTTAGCAAACTGCAGACGAGCAGCAATGTTGTTTTTGGAGAGCAGTGGCTTTCTCCTTGCAACCCTGCCATGCACACCATTGTTGTTCAGTGTTCTCCTGATGGTGGACTGATGAGCATGAATATTAGCCAATGTGAGAGAGGCCTTCAGTTGCTTAGAAGTTACCCTGGGGTCCTTTGTGACCTCGTCGACTATTACACGCCTTGCTCTTGGAGTGATCTTTGTTGGTCGACCACTCCTGAGGAGAGTAACATTGGCCTTGAATTTCCTCCATTTGTACACAATCTGTCTAACTGTGGATTGGTGGAGTCCAAACTCTTTAGAGATGGTTTTGTAACCTTTTCCAACCTGATGAGCATCCACAACTCTTTTTGTAAGGTCCTCAGAAATCTCCTTTGTTCATGCCATGATACACTTCTACAAACGTGTGTTGTGAAGAGCAGACATTGATAGATTCTGTTCTTTAAATAACACAGGGTGCCCATTTACACCTGATTGGCATCCCATTGATTGAAAACACCGGACTCGAATTTCACCTTCAAACTAACTGCTAATCCTAGAGGTTCACATACTTTTGCCACTCACAAATATGTAATATTCAACACTCACAAATATGTAATATTCAATCATTTTCCTCAATAAATAAATGACCAAGTATAATATTTTTGTCACATTTGTGTAACTGGTTTCTCTTTATCTACTTTTAGGACTTGTGTAAACATTTGATGATGTTTTAGGTCATATTTATGCAGAAATATAGAAAATTCTAAAGGGTTCACAAACTTTCAAGAACAACTGAGAACTACTAAACGGATTTAGATGGGGTTTTTTTCCATAATTTGCTGAACATTCTAGTTGATTTTGCAACCTCATCGTGCTAAGAATCATAGTTCGCTTGCAGCAGCAATTTATTTGCACTAATCTGAGACACAGGCTGCGGGCCGAGGGGAGGGGGAAGCATGACATCAGGAGTGGGAATCGGTCTACGTCTTTGTTTTGGAGCATACCTTGCCTCCGTTTAGCTAGTGATACCTGTTTGTTTATTGATTTTTAAAATTTGTCCTGTTTCACTACTATGCAGTGTGGCGAGTGCCTGGGGCTACTACCCAGCCGGGATGTCCAGGAGGACTGGAGGAGGGCTTGCGCATCCTCCAGACCATGAGGGTGCTACTGCCCTGGTTGCTTTGGGGACCACGGGTAGAGAGCTTGGAAGCTCAACCCTGTAGGGGCCCGTGGTCACCACCAGGGGGTGCCCCAATGCCTAGAGAGCCCTGGACCTCAGCACTTCCGCCACACCTGGAAGTGCTGGGTGGAAGAGGATCGGGGACACCCAGAGTGCTTCCGGGTACACAGCTAGTGCTTCTGCCACACAGGGGAGTGTCGGCAGAGGCTCATCAGGAAGCACCTGGAGTTCGTCCAGGTGTGGTTAAAAGGGGCCGCCTCCCTCCATTCGATGGCTGGAGTCAGGTGGAAGAGGAAAGAGCTCGGAGGAGAGGAGTGGAGGCGGACCAGAGAAGTGAAAGGTATTGCAAGAAGGCCTGGACTTAAGGGGTGATTGGTGCTGTGGCACTGGGTTTGTGCGCTTTATTGTAAATATTATAATGTAAATAAACGTGTGTGGTGTAAAAACATCATGTCTACCTGTCTGTGTCCAGGCTGTACCCCACAGCAGCTAGTATTACTATAAAACAAGAATAATTGAAAAGAAAGAAAAATTCTAACTTGGCAGTCCCAATCCCAGCCCCAGTGAGGCACTACAGAGGTGTATTGCTGTTGGCATTATGGAGACCCCACAGTATTTCTTGACACACTTCTGCTGAATAATTCATGTGCTGAAAGTAGTCAGTGTTAGTGTGTCACAGAGAGGATGTGCAGCTTTGCTCATAACATAAATGTACAATAACACTGCCAAGTTATTTAAATTATTTTGTCTGCACAAGCACAAACCCAGCACAAAACAATCACTGGTACAGATCCAGTGGCAGTACTCACAATAATCTCATTCTGGTCAGTTAATACACCCCCCTCAAATGAAAATGCTGCAAGTCTTTTTTTTGCTTTTTTAATATGCAGGGTCAAAGCCGAAGTACTGATCAGGTGGTGACACTAAACATGACCAAAGCAGCTCCACCAACGATCTTACCGTATGCATGAATTAAGCAAAAGATTAATAGGTGACCTGACTGAAGTGTTAAATTATGAAGGACATTAGTCCAATGGATCGAGATTATTATTTTAAAATGAGTGCATCAAGAACATGTGGACACAGCAAGTAACTTGTTAAGGGTAAATTTCACACAAATATTAGCAAGTTTTTCTTCACAGAGAACTAGAGACACAGGGAACAAGTGACCAAGCAGTGTATTAGACAGTAGAATTTTAGGGACCATCAAAACTCGACTTAATGTTATTTTAGGAGAATTGAGTGGACAAGACTAGTGAGCTTTGTTGGGCTGAATGGCCCATTCTCATCCAGATTGCTCTGATGTTCTAATGGATGAAAGTTCTTTACAAGGCTGCTACAGCTCTGTGATGTCACTCTGGACTAACAAAGCTTCCTGCGGTGCTGGGCAAAAAAAAAAATATGTTCCCCTTGCCCGGTTTAGGACGAATGTCCAGGAAGGTCACCAGCAAATACAGCATATTCACTGCAAACAATGCTTTGGCAAATTTTGCCGATCAACACTAGTCCACACATTTGAAATGTGATACAAACAGACAGGACACAACTCAGAAATTGTTCAAACTGTGGCTCAGGAAGGTGAATGTTTGTCCTTCAATAAATCAAATGATCACTTAAAAAACCTGTGTATAGTGTTTAGTCAGATTGTCTTTTATTTACAAAAAAATTTTCTTGGAGATCAGAAACAAGTAAGTGTTATGAATAAGCACAAATAGAAGAATTCAAGAAGTAGAAAATACGTTTTCATGGCACTACAGTATATACAACGCGTGTGTGTCAGTTGAGGTGACAACCTCTGAAAATCTGTCCTAGGGTGTAATTCTAGCCGCCCAAGTGTCACCACAGTGGTATGTGCTGTCATTTTGAGAGGATGAGAATGAGAAACACTGAAGCTGCTCTATCATACTAGTAGAACTCGTTTCTGGTTAAACACTCCAGCTTTATATGCTTTGTTGTCTGTCTATCAGAGACCATGTCATATCTAGAAGTCCCCTGTTCGTGACTGTAGCCGTGCTTCCAGCTTTTCTAGTTTTTTTTTTTCTAACTACTCATGTTCCTGTCATTTTTTTTACTTGAAGCCATATTCATTCATTTGGAGCTGACGGTTTTAAGTTCTGCACTGCTAGGCTTTTACTATTCAAGATGCTTGAGCACAAAGAACTGAAGTGCTTTTTAACAGCATGAGCAGAAGGGACTGCAACTACAGGGCAAGTAAATAAAAGTACCCTTAGGATTATTTTGTTTTTATTCAAATTTTTATTTTTTGTTTTACTTTTTAAAAGAAAACTGTGGCTATAAACTCATGTAAGCACTCAATCAAAAAAAAAAAGCAGCAGTAAAGAACAGGGGTAGGTAAAGTCGGTACAGGAGGACCGTGATGGCTGCAGGTTTTTGTTCCAACTCAGTTTCTTCATGAGAAGACAGTTCATTTATTCATCTACTAATGTTTTACTGGAAAAGGCACCTTTTATTTACTAGTCATTATCGAGTATGTTATTGCTATTATGACTGTTATCTGTAAAGAATTTTTCACCATTTGCCAAACAAAAATATTCTCACACACTGATTTAATTCATCGATAACTGGCAGTTAAACACCGCTTAAAGGTAAATATACATGCACGTAAAGGTTTTAATAAGTTTATTCATTAATTGTACCACAGCTTTATTTGCTGCTAAACATACATATACTATATTTATACTGCAAGAAGATAAAAGACTGACATGCTATACAAGTAAAATAGACACATTTTGCTATTAAGCTAACAAGCCTATTGTTTATTAAGCAGCAATTTGAAATTCTTCCTCCTCTTTTCTTTTTCTAATTAAAAATGTAGCCTGCTGTACATAACATTAGCTCACTCACCGTCCAAAATTAGGCAAGCGGTGTCCTTTTTTAATTTAAGGAAGAAAGAATAAGGTCTGAGATCATTACGGCAGCTTTTCTTGTCATTTATCTAATGGCATTGGACAGCTCCCCTGATTTATTTTCTTCCGTTTATTACTCCACTTTCTTTAATGTAAAGACTAACATTGTGGTTTTTTCTCTTTCTAGTAAAGACTGTATCCAAAAAAAAAAAAAAATGTGTGTTTGCTCAACGGCCGTAATACCTTTGGAGGGCAGAGGGGATGCTGAGAAAAACATTGAGCAGGCAGGGCCTTTACGAAAGAACCTGAAAGATACCGAGAGGATGGCAATCACCCGTCTGTTTGTCCATACGCCTTTCACATGATAACTGGATTAAGTCTTGACCTCCTTGTTCTGTCTTGTGCCTGCCTGTCCATGTGAGTTTGCACTGACTACATGTGTCTTAGTCTGAGGGAGCACTGATACATCAATCACATCAAACCCCATACTCATCAAGAAACTGGTAGGACAAAAGTTACATTGTTTTCAGAGAACTGTTCACAGAGTTTTTTCATTCACTCATCCATCTTCCATTGCCTCTGTTGTACTGGACTGTTTCAGACATTGTCATTAGTGTTTATTGGTTGCTGTGCTGTAATTTACTATCGCCGTCAGGGGGCTGGGGAGGGCCTTTGCAAATCTGTTTTTGTTAAATTGTGCGTTCTTTTTTCTTAATTTGAATAATTTTATTGTTATTTATTTCCTCATTGTGCCACAAACCGTATCTCTGTGTGTGAGCGTGTACATGCCGGGTCAAGGCCGGATTTGTTCTTGAGGTTTCCCACTATAAAATAAACAAACCACCGTCTTCGGAAGATGTGATATGAGAGCCCCATGACCGCTATAAGTATATAAAAGCAGATCGAGACTTTTGTATTGAAAACCTTGCTCTTAACATTTAAAGCTCCCTATGATCTTGGTCCTCCCTGCCTCACTTATATCCTACAGATTTACATTCCCTCTCGCTCCCTCAGATCCTCATCTGGAGCTTTACTTTCTGTACCACCATCAAAATCTTTTCTGTGGGAGCAAGAGCATTCTCTCTTGGTGCCCTCTCAACTCGGGGTCTCTTCCCGCTCACATCTGTCAGCTGGACCCAATAACAAAATTTAAAACTGCTTTTAAATATATTTTCAAACTGGTGTACCAACTATGATTTTACCACTGTTAGCCAGCTGCTGTATCTTTTATGTTTGTTATTACTTTTGCACCCTTATTGCTCTTTGATTTTATTGTTCTATTTTCTTTAATCCGTTACTGTTACTATTTTTAATTCTTTGTAAGGTGACCCTGAGTGCTATGAAATGTGCCTATTAAATAAAATGTATTCTTATTAAAACAGCTGAATTATACAGGTGGCTGATCGATAGGAGCATCGCTAATTTGAATGGTATGTAAGAGTGACGATGATTCAGTTAAAAGAGTATTACTGCAGATATGGTAAGTCCTGAACTACAACTAATTCTGGATTAGTGTCCACTCAGATAAAAAAAAAAAAACAACAACAGGAACAAATAATCTAGGGTGTCGGGGTGGTACGGTGGTAGCCCTTTTCCTGCATGGAGTTTACTTGTTTTCCCTCATGTCTGGATTAGTCTGGGTTCTCCGGTTTCCTCCTAGTGTCTAAAGACATGAAGGTTAGGTGGATTGGTGACACTGAACGGGCCCGTGTGTGTTTGTCCTGTGATGGCCCGGTGTCTTATCCAGCGTTTGCTCCTGCTATGTGCCCTAGGCGAGCTGGGACAGGCTCCGGGTTAGAAAATGGCAGGACATGACATCTGTTCTACTTAAGTGATCTTAAAATCAACTTGAATCCACTTGAATACAACAAGGAAAAAAAAACAGTTTTAAAAGGAGTTTGATTTTAGTAGGGACAAATATAATAGAAAGACAGAAAGATTTAACAATATTAAAGCATCACTCATGGATGACATTTAAAATTTTAATTAATCCAACTTGCCCTTTAAATGTTAAGACTTTAGAAAGTGTTATTAACTATCTAATGTTTCCTGAAATTACTGATGCAAACAAATCTCACAATAGTAAATGTCATACACCTAAAAAATGAACTTGTTAAAAAAAAAAATTATTTGAAAAGTGTGTTGTTAAATGAGCGGCTTTAAGAAGTTGTAAATAGACATAATGTAAACAAAAGCATCCTTGCTAATTCATGCGCTACAGATAGAATAACACTTATATTTTGATTCATTCTGAGCAGTCTTTACAGACAATGGTCATTGAAAAAGCTTTGATTGTGCAAAATGTAAGACACATCCATCCATCCACTCACTCATCTTCCTAACCCATTTATTCAGGGCAGTGTTGTGGAGTAGCTGGAGCCTCTCCCAGCACTCATAGGGCACAAGGAAAGAACGTCAATCATTTTTATTTAAAGTGCAGAATCACCATGAGTCACAGTCACAACACACTGTACAAGTAAGAAGAATACATGAGACAAGATATAAAGTCCATCCATCCATTATCTAACCCGCTATATCCTAACTACAGGGTCACAGGGGTCTGCTGGAGCCAATAAGATATAAAGTCAGCAAATAAAAATAGAAATTAAAATAAAACAATAACAGCAGCATCACCTGGGCATGATGCCAGTCCATCACAAGGCGTGCTCAGACAAACCCGCACATGCACAATGGCCAATTTAGCAATGCCAATCCACCTAACATAAAAGTGAGTTTTATATACACACTACAAAATACAATCCACAGCAATTCCATTACACCATAAAACAAAACAGTCATGTTAAGGTACAGTCATTTTCACATTTTCTTCGCTTAACCGAAGACCATTATTCCTCCATAACATCGGACCAAACATCCATACTACACACATATATTTTGAATTTAAATTCACTTCATATTAAAGCCCTATTTCCCATTCCCACATATCCACCTAAAGTGCACATCTTTGGCTTGTGGGAAGAAACTACAGCAGCGGGTGGAAGCCCGTGAGGACATGGGGACAACATGCAAAAAACTCCATGCAGGGAACCCAGTCTCCTTACTGCAAGGCAGCAGTGCCACCATGGCGCCACTGTGCCAACCCTTGGTAAAATGCAGTCATATGAAAAACACCCCATGAAATGTTTTTTAGCATATGTAGGCATACCAAGATCTCAAGTTCATTTAAACAACATCTTTAGATCAGGGGTCACCTACAGCCGGGCCGTGAGAGAACTGCCGGCAACGGAGACTCGCTCAGTGAAGGGCTACAGCAAAAAGGCTGCCCCCTTCACTGAGGACACTTTTCAGAACGCTAGGCGGGCAGGGCTTTGCAGCGGCGCAGAGAGGGGAGAGAGAGCGAGGTGAGAGAGTATTACAATGAAGTATTTTATGTTTCTGACAGTTTCCCCATATGACACGAGTCTATAGAAATCTTGTTACTACGAAGTACATTCAGCAGCAGATACCTTCATTACAACGAAGTGACTTTGAAATGCTTGAATGAATCATCCACAGAGCAGTTAGTTCTGTGGTCGCAGCTCAGTTGTGCACATTCGCACAACAATCCCCAAACAGAAACATTGTAAATTTGTTTTTCTTTCTTGAAACTTTCCTTGTACTGTTTTTTTGCTGTTTTTGTTTTCGGTGGTTTTCACGGATATCTTTTGCTTATTGCTCGTCAACATTTGAAAAACATCCATTGGAATTTAACTCATTGTTACCCTCCTACAGAAACAGCAGACACGGAAAAATGGTAACAGTGTTAATGTTTGTGATGTGCAATCTGTTGGAATGACAAATGCAATGCATATGTCTTTGTTATATGCAAAAAAGAAGAAAAATCGAGGGTTGCAAACGTATGCGAATTGCTGCATTTGAAGATGCCAAAAAAGCTGTTTTTATGTGGTTCAGTGATGTTTGTTCAAGAAATATTCCTATTAATGAGGCACTCATTCAAGAAAATGTGAGGTTTTTAAACTCTCTTGGGACCTCTGTCAACAGAACAACACACTGTGAGCCTGCTGTTGCCCTGCCCCAGTAACGGACAAACAATCTTACACAGACACGGCAATTGTGCTTCAGGACGCACTTCAGCATGTCGTCCCCATTGGGTGGGGGGATCCCAAAAGTGTTCAGAAACCTCACAATATGAAAAAGAAGAAAAGGATGATTTGACTTCTGATTGATAACTGTGCTGCCCACAACATACTTCCGCATTTACATAATGTTCACGTTGAATTCCTCCCAACCAATTGCAAAGCAGTGCTTCAGCCACTAGACTTGGGCACTATTCGCACCCTGAAAGTGTATTACTGCAAGGAAATGCTGAGAAAAATTCTCGTCAGCATAACTTGTAGAAAAGAGAAGATTAAAATAACGCAAAAGAAGCTATTGAAGCTGCTTCCATTTCCAACATCCTATCTTTGTAAGGCAGCTTTTTCTGCAGTGACAGCAACCAAAACAAGATTACGGAGTAGACTGAACATAAGCAACACACTTTGTGTGCCACTGTCTTCCATCATCCCTAGATTGGATCGTCTGGTTGCAGGAAAACAAGCTCAGGGCTCTCACTGATTCTGCATTATGATAAGCTGTATAATTTCTATTACTAAATTATAACTTAACTAGCCAACCCGCAGCGTACCATACGCCGCATAATCAGGCCAGTTTTTTAATGATTTTTAAGCACAGGGAGAAAATTAACATTTGAAAAATCAGTAATGTAATAAATCAGCAAGAAAAGCAACATTGTAATAATGCACGGAAGGAACCAACACACAATCGTCCGTGACTGAAAACTGGTGGACCGCCATCGCGCCCTGCCTGCTCATGTGCCCACCTCCAACTCGTCACTTGAGTCGTTGTCGTCTTTGCACAGTCCACATGCACCTGTGACTCACGTAGACTTTTCATTGCTCTGTGCGGTTTTGGCTGCTTTTCTATATATAATCCACCAAGACACCCGACCACGGTAGTAGCGCGAATTGCTGTATGTAGCATGTAAAACAGATTGTTATGGTGCACGCGGTCGTGCGTCTTAACCAAAAACTCGGTTTTTAAAGACTGCTTACTTCATTGTGTTTTAACCTCAGTTTTAAAGGATTGTTTTAAGGATCCCATGGGATACCCCTCGCAAACTGTTTTACACGCTGCATATGGCGATTCACCTCCGCGAGAAACATGCCTCTATGAACAGTCAACGTCGCTCGGAGGTGCATGTGGCCTCTACGACAGACGAATATAAATGATGCCGTTTTTTCTGTGTCGTCACTTCCAAGTTGGTGGGCGTGGCTCTGCGAGTTGTCGTCGTATCCAATGGTCTTGGAGTTGGTGGGCGTGGCTCCTTCCTGCGTGCGCCATAGGTGTCTTACTTGTCGGCGGCTTAGTGAATCCACGCCCCTTCCGGCGTGCTTTCCATGGGTGTCTTGCCTTAGTGAATTATATATATAGATAATAATAGAAATGTAATGTAAATTGTGTATAAAACTGCCCTGCGAAACCGCCCATAATCACCCCACAAACCCCAACCCTCTAACTCCAAGCCCCACCCCCACCCACCCCCGGTCCCTGAAAAAATTTGCTTCTAGTAAAGTGGTCCTTGGTGTCAAAAAGGTTGGGGACCACTGCTTTAGAGAAAGGTGGTATAATATAAAAGACATCATGCCACATTTACATTTTGTAGTCAACTGTTTCATTTAAATAAACATAAATGCAGATTTTGCATGTGGAAAAAATAAGTCCACCCTGGCATTTATCACTACCTCAATGACCTGAAATTACAATTTTGGTGCAGCAGATCAGGTGCAAATGAATAAAACATCATTACAGGGTTTCTTGTCTGACATGGTCATCTTATTTGAAGTTCACGCATTTAGTTTGGCTTGCTCTTCGTTGTTGAAGTGTGTGTAATCGCCATTCTGAGATCACAAGAGCTCTGTAAGTCCGTTCTAGATACCTATATGGTTTACTCTTTGCTGTTGAAGTGCTTGTTATTGCCATCCCGGGACTGAAAGAGCACTCAAAGGCTGTCAGCAAGAAAGTTCTAGATGTCTAAGAGTCAGAGAAGGGATTGAAAAAGAACTCCAACCAATTGGAAATCTGCCATTCCACTGTCCAGGAAATCATCAACATGTCAAGATGATTTAAAACAACAGCCAACATTTCCAGGCCAGCCTGCCCATAAAAATTCAATCTGAGAGCAAAAAGTAAGAAGTCTCTAAGAACCAGAGCAACAGATAAGCTCTTGCCACTGTGGATGTCAAAGTGCATGGGTCTAAGATTAGGAATAGACTGAGAAATAATATGGGAGATGTGACAGGAGGAAACCAGGAAAAACATCAGGGCGAGACTTAAAGTAAACACCCAGGTAAAGACAAAGACTTGTGGAACAATGCGTCTCTGGGTGGACAAGGCAAAGATAAGAGCTACCTGGCCACAGTACCAGAAGACACGTTTGATAAAAACCAAAAAGAGCATTTGACCAGAACAACGGTGGTGAAAATGTTCTTTTTTTTTTCCAAAACTTGTACTGTATGTTCTCAGAAGGCAAAATGATGTTCATAATGAAGAAAAAAAAACACATTTCTACTGCGAAACATGGAGGAGGCTCATTAACGTTATTGGTTTGCACTGCTAAATCTGGCACTTGGTACCATGGATCTACGCAGAAGATTATCAAGGACATTCTGTCTGTATTGCAGCCAAACACCACCAACAGCCTGACTTCAAATCGCACCTCTGGTACCATTCTAAATGCACATCTATCAGATAGGCACTGCCCCCACGCTGGATACCAGACTGAATTAAGTTTCTTCACAGAAACAGAAGAAAACGGGATATTTTAAAACCATAATTTTTACATGCATTTCCTCAGGAGACTCTGGTTTCTGCCCACAGCCCACAGGTATGCTGCCATGTCAACTGGCCTCTCTAATGTGTCCTGCTGAAGGAGTGGGCTGTATGCTGGTACTGTATGCTCTCTGAAAAAATGGCATTCCCTGTCTCAGGCAGATCCGTGATTTGCACACACTGCTGATGGGATGGTTTTCAGCACTTTCTCAAATTTACCCACAAAAAGTTGGTTGAGAAAACAGATGAAATGAGAACTCTGAAAATAAAATAATATGCAGTTCCATAAAAACAAAGATGCAGAATAAAACAACACAAATGCATCCATCCATCCTCTTCCGCTTATCCGAGATCGGGTCACGGGGGTAGCAGCTTCAGCAGAGTTGCCCAGACTTCCCTCTCCCTGGCCACTTCTACTACAGTAGCTCTTCCGGGGGAATCCCGAGGCGTTCCCAGGCCAGCGGAGAGACATAATCCCTGCAGCATGTCCTGGGTCTTCCCCAGGGCCTCCTCCCGGTTAGATGTGCCCGGAACACCTCACCAGCTACTGCAAAAATCAAACCCAAAGCTGTTCATTCCATTATGTAACAAATTAAACAAATCCACCGTAATAAAAGGAGAAGTGTGTGCGTGTGTGTCTGGCCGGTTGCAATGTCTATGTTACATGCCATGCGGTACTGGTTTTATACAAGCAGTGATGTTTGTTATGCACCACCTGTTGGAATGAAAAATACAGTGCATTTTATTACAATATGTATTACAAAATACATTCCAGTAGAGGGTGCACAGCAAATGTTAATGCTCAATTTGATGAAGACTACATTAACTACTTAAATTTCAACCAGGAAGCACAGCTAGTTAAGTAAAAAGAGTCTGCTTTGCCCTTTCTTCTGTAGTTCCTCTGTCCAAGACTAGTCCAACCTGTCATTATTGTGGACTTCTAAGTACTTGTAGGAGTGGACCACTTCTACATCCACCCTGAATAGTGACTGGACAAAGAAGCCACCACTGAGCTCCGCCAGTAGGGGGGCAGGAAAAAAAAAATAGCCTTTGTTTTGGCAGGGTCCATACATATCAAATTTCTTGTATATCGGTTGAGCCATTCTTGAGTGATGCCAAGATAGGCAATCTTAACTTTATTTTTATTTTATGAGACTGCGTTCCTTTAATGTGGGACTTGACATCCTTCACCTCTCCTACAACTCTTGGATGGCCAGTGTAGTGTGCCAAGCTGGTAACATCATTTCAAGAGAGGTCCACTGAATCAATGAGTTCATTAAAAGGCTCTGGGCCCCCAGATGTAGTGGTGGTTGAGAGATTAAAGACAAAACTGAGTGCCATTATGATCAATGTTGCACATCCTCTCTGTGACACACTAACCCTGAGGACTTTCAGCCAGTGACCCATTCAGTAGAAGTGTGTCAAGAAACACTAGGGGGCCTACTTTACACCCATAGCAATATGGTGGCATAGTACCTCACTGTAACTGGGACTGCCAAGAGAGAAGTTTTATTTCATTATAATTTTTCTTCCTTTTCAGTCATTCTGGTGTGTGTATATATATCTATTTCTGTGTGTCTTATCGTGTATTTATTTAAAGAGCCAAATTTTTCTCAGGGGACAAACAATGTTATATCTAATCTAACCTTAACATTTGCAATGTGACACATTATTGCATTTCTGAACACTTTAGCTTTTTTGTCCAGCACCAGCACGAGAAAACCCCCACATATGATATACTATTCAATGCAAGATGATGTCTAGTTATACAATAAGTTGAGTTTTTTGGGGACTCTGATATTTTTTGGCCTTCTATACCTAATTTTTAGGCCTTATTTTGTGCAGGAAATGACACCCTTATGAAAAACAGAAAACCAACAGACATCTTCAGCAAAACTGATCAGATCAGTTGTGCAGGCTACATAAGAGGTTAACCACCTAATGAGATACGAGGAGTCAAAGTTTCTCCTTTTCACAAAACCTCAGAAAAATGGGCAATATAGGCATGTGGAGAGGCATTTTTTTTCTATTCCCATGAAGCCGACAATGATTTTCATAATATTTTTGATATTTGATTCTTTACTGGTGGTCCTTGCCCTCTTAGAGCCACTCCCTGAAGGTTATGAATGACAAATTTCAAATATAACCACGTGGGGTATCGTTTTACACTATTTCAGGGTCAGTGATTATGAATATTGCATTATTTTTAAATTTTGACCTTCTACTAGGGGTCTAGCCCACTAAGGACCTCTATCAGAGGGTAGACAATGGCAAAAACCTATTACAATCAAGAGCAGATTTTAAACATTTAAATTGATGCACACATTTTAAGATTTCAAATATCTGACGTAACTATTATATTTTTCTGTCTCCTGAAGTAAATCGTTATATATCTTATGAACACCCTGAATTAGGATGACTTAGGCCTAATTCAGACTTTTAAATCAAGGTTGCATTCAAACATACTGTTGTGAAACTTTATGGATAAATTAAAGGTAGACCTGCTTAAAAAGGCACTGTACCTCAGTACTGCCCTTGGTTTGGGGAAGACTCGGGAACAAGCGGCACAAATGAGACCTAAATCAGAAGCGAGCCAGATGGAAGCTAAAAAAACATCCGAGGAAAAGTAAAGTTTACCCATGAAAACCCAAGGCAAAGTTTTATAAAATTTTCATATGCACAAAAAGAGTCCCAATATGTGTGTACGCACCTTTCCATGCAAAAGTCAGGATTTATAGATGAAATAGGGAGAACTTGTGGATATTTATGGCAATTTTGGCCTATCCATACGAAACACTTAAGAGAAACTGGGAAAAGACAACACCTTCGTAACAGCAATCAAACCACGCCAGGTGACAGTGGCTACCTGCTCAGATGGTGGCGTCTTAGCCTTTCCCTGACCCCCAGAGCGGAGAGGAGACGTGTTACTTGGCCACAGTACAAGAAGACAGGTTTAGCAAAAACCAAAGACAACATATGATCAGAAGGACCTGAAAGCAACTGTAAAGCATGGTGGTGGAAATGTTGTGGTTTGGGACGACTTTGCTGCATCAGGGACTGGGCAGGTGATCATCACAGAATATTCCAGGAGCTCTATATTGTACCAGTTGGTGCTTGGGAATAATGTGACACCATCTGTCAGAAGACTGAAGCGCAACAGAAAGTTGACCTCACAACATGACAATGACCCTAAATATGCCAGTACATTTACCAAGGAATGGTTGAAATGAAAGAAATGGAAGGTTCTGAAATGGCCAAGTAAAAGGCAAGACCTGAATCTCATCAAAATGCTGTGTTGGGATTATAAATGGACTGTGCACACAAGACAATCCTCAAATATCACACAGCTATACTATATTCATCAAAGAATGGCTGAAAAGAAAGAAACGGAGCATTCTGGAATGGCCAAGTGAAAGCCCTGATAATAATATAAATAGTGTATATCCTCAACATATATGTCTGGCCTTGAAACCCGAAAAATTGATAATAAAATCAGACCCTGACTTGCACGCCCGTTCAAAAATACAACACTTAATTTTTTTTTTTTTACATCATCTTGCCTCCTCCGATCTTGCATCAGTTTCTCAGACGCATCGAATTTTGTTGCAGCAGCGCAGTTGCCAATTTCTTTCGCTACTTCAACGACGTTTAATTTAAAACCAGCTTCATATTTTCTTCTGATCGAATGCTCCATCGTCGATAAGGGATGCTCTTTTGATAAAGGTGTGTATGATGGTGTGAGATACAAAAAACACTAAACAGTGCAAACATTGCTTCAGAATAGTTCGCGTATTACGGTGTGGTCACGTAGGCACAATACAGACAGAGACGTTAGAAGCACACGCTGATACAGCGCACTGCCGCACTCCCATAGTAAAAAAAGACTGTGCTCCATGGTTACTCTCTCACGTGGGCGGGCATTAGCATATCATAATCCCTTGGACCAATAGCGTGAGTTTCCGCATTCGACTTCTACGACCGACATAATGAAATACCAGAAATTATACTGTAAAATCAAGTCCCAACTTATCTGCGCATATATACGATATATGCATTCCACGAAAAAAAAAAATGTTTATAAAGAAGCAAATAGCTTGACATCTAGCATTCACCTCAGATGACTTTCATTAAAATAAAAGGATATTTATTACTTCTATTTAATTGTAATATTTCCACAAATATAATATTGCTATGAATTATAAAATGAAAATGTATTGCTTTAAGAAATTAAATCAAATTCAGTTTTTGTTTCGGAACAGATAGGTAACTCAACTAGTACAGAATATGCTTAAAAAATAACCTGGGCTGCTTTTCCACCCCAAACGAATTCTTTCATTTCAATTATTTATTTCTTTTTAATCAAGCTAATGTGTGATCAATAGCCATATTTGTTCCTCCCTCGTTATTCCTCTGTCCTCCATCTGACATAATCCTTGCTGTCTACTGGGGTTTAATCCCAGTAGATTGACTTCCTCGTGCCTCCACAAGCCAAATAAAAGCATTTGCTAGGCGGCTTTTTGGTTCACTTTGATGTTGACGGGCCAGGCGTGCTTGCTGCATCTCTGGAGGGCCGCGCAGGATTCCAGTCATCTGCACTGTTTTCATTACCCAGAGATGGCTTATATTGTTTCCACGTTTAGCATAATCCACACAAGCAGAAGGTGACAAGACAAACAATAACATAAATCTCCGCTCCTTGATCTTGCGGGACAATTGCCCTCCAGAGTTGACTCCTATCCTCCAGAATAGCTGAGTGGTGAATGGTCGATATAATTTTGGAAGAGAGTCATGCATGGAGCCGCACACAAACAGAGTTTTCAGCCAGACAGAATAAATGCAGCCAGGTTTCCAAAGTAATATGCAGCTAATTAAAAAAGAGGAAAAAAAACATTAAACTTTGTGTGGGAGAGTCCTTCATAGAAATTCTGCATTTTATAAAATCAATACTGATCCCACTGCCACCTCCTCTTTTCTAGCAATGACAGTAAAATAACACCCATAAATCCATCCTCCTAACCTGATTATCCAGGGCTGGTTTGCAGGTAATCACAGCTTTTAGGACCTGCCAAGTTCAGTTCAGGGTGACTGGAGCAACAGCCTTTTCTGGCAATTCTAGGCACATGGAAGGCCAAAAGCCTGGATGAAGTAGCCAACATGTGGCCCACTCACACACATCCCTAAGCTTGTGAAAAAGAGACAATCTGGAACCGCCAATCTACCTGGCATGCAAGTCTTTGGGATGTGGGTGGAAAACCAATATACTGTGAGCAATGGGTTCCTAATTCAAACTATGTGGACTTTTCTCTTATCATTTTGCATGAATTGCAACTCGGTTTGGAGGTTTGCTTAGCCCTAGAATTGATTTCTTTTTAATTTTGGCCTTGATATTGGTTTTGTTTATCTATTTGAGCCGTTTTCACTGGCATTTTGTTTTCCCGTCACTAGGGAGGCATCCTGGCTGTTGGGGCCATATGAGAATTCACTAATGATAATAATTCTTTACATTTATATAGCACTTTTAACACTACTGAAAACACTTCAGTGAGTGGGGAGCCACTTAAACCACCACTAACGTGTAGCATCCACCTGGATGATGCAACGGCGGCCATTTTTTTACCAGTACACTCACCACACATTAGTTGTTATTTGGTGAAGTGGTGAGAGAGTTAGGCAGTTAGAGACAGGGGATGAATTGGGATCCAGAATGACTAGGCCGTGGTGGGCAATTTAGCCAGGACATCAGGATACACCCTACCTGTTACAAAGGATGTGCATGGATCTTTTATGACCACACAGATTCGGGACCTCGGTTTTACGTCTCATTCGAAGGATGGCACAATTTATACAGCACATTGTCCCCATCACTGCACTGGGGCATTAGAATCAACATCAACATTCACTTTATTGTCCAGGTACGCTGATGTAATACTACCATGACAAGCCTAATTTCTAATACATTAATCCCTCGCTATATAGCGCTTCGACTTTCGCGGCTTCACTCTATGGTGGATTTTATATGAAAGCATAACTAAATATATAACGCGGATTTTTCGCTGCTTCGCGGGTTCTGCGGACAATGTGTCTTTTTACTTCCTGTACATGCTTCCTCAGTTGGTTTGCCCAGTTGATTTCATACAAGGGACGCTATTGGTGGATGGCTGAGAAGCTAATCAATCAGAGCACGCAGTTAAATTCTCCTGACTGAGAAGCTAACCAATCAGAGCACGCAGTTAAATTCTCCTGACTGAGAAGCTAACCAATCAGAGTACGCAGTTGAGTTCCTGCGTGCTGAATGCAGTGTTAACCAGGAAGTCTCGTCTCGCTCATTCAGCATTAACGTGTTTCTCTGTGTAAAGAGTTGTGCTCTTTTGTGTTTATCTTTGTGCATAGTCAAGCCCTTCATTATGGCTCCAAAACGATCTGCTACTGCTTCAGGGGCCGTGCCCAAGCACAAGAAGATGATTTTAATGATTGCCGAAAAGGTAAACGTTTTGGATTTGTTGAAGGCTACGATTCTTTTTATTTAAAAATTAGGAAAGGAATATAAGATCTACGGCTGCAGTGTCCTTTTAACCAGGGTGCAAAACGAGTTGTAAGTGGATGTAATAAGGCAGTAGTCTGGATGGAATCTGCTTTAGGGATTTGGATTGAAGACTGCCAGAAGAAGAACAACGGCGGTGCTACACAGTCTCCTGAAGTGGCTCCTTTACAAGGGCTGTAACGCTCTCCTTTGTTGTGCAGTAAAATTAAACTCATTGTTATCGGACAAGTCATCGTTTCATTGTTGGTGAGTAACCATAATTAATTTTCTTCTTACAGTGCTTAGTACATGTACGTACATTTAGTGTCACTGTATACATATTTACTGTATACTATTTTTCTTGCATTGTACGTATTTATTGCTGGTGGCCTGTCTATCGTAATGGCTGTAACATATGTGATATCGGAGACAATCAATATCTTTAAAATAATATTTAGGTTTTACTGTATATAAACAGTGTGTTTTTATACATAATTTCAATGAATCTTACCTACCGGTAATATCTAAGAGAATACAAAGGGATTATGCTGTATAACTCTGCGGGGAATATTTATAAACAGTGTGGGAGAGTTTATAAGGGCTTAAAATATATAAAAATAACCATACAAACATATGGTTTCTACTTCGCGGATTTTCACCTATCGTGGGGGGGGGGTCTGGAACGCAACCCCCGCGATCGAGAAGGGATTACTGTAACAACAAGTCAGCCTGCACAGAAGAAGCTAAGAATCTGGGGACCTGCAGCCTGGGACAATCACCTTGTTCCCAACCCAAAAAAATCCAAAGACCTGGTTGCCGACTTCAGGAGACTGACAAACAATGGTCACCATCCCATCAGCATCAATGATGAGAGTGGAGGCAGTTCAGAGCTTCAGACTCCATATCAGCAAAGATCCATCATGGTCTATCAATACAACAGTAATGGCCAAAAAAGGTCTTCAGAGGCTTCAGTTTCTGAAGAGTTTGAAGAGAGCACAACTACCACAAAAGCTACCGGTCAGCTTATACAGGTGCACCACAGAGATCCTCATCTCATAGGTATTAGTCCCAAAAGCTCTATCTCAAATATTTTATTCTTAAACACTTACAATAAAAACAAATTAAACTGACAATGGATGCACTGTTTTCCTCCCATTGTTATGTGAGTCAGTAAAATGTTGATTCATTGAACTCCCAGATGGTTGGGCAGCCAGGCAGAGGTCCATAAAAATACAAGCAAATGGTGATTTTATACTCCATGCCCAATGGCACATCCATCAGACCAGCTTAAGTAAGTACATAGCTGTGGGGGTGGAGTAAATCCTGGCATCAATGGGCAGAAGGCATGTACTCATCTACCAGGGGGGCTACTCATAGACACACAAACACATATACACACACACCAGCACTGGGCAAATTTAGAATCTATTAACCTAATGCACATGGCATTTATATATAGAAGGAAAAGGGTGTTCCCAACTGAAGACATAGAGAAATAATTATTATAAACTGCACCTGTTACATACCATGAGACAGTGGTCACTATGGAAAGGATCTGCATTAAATCAGTCATGTAACCATTTTCTAACTGGCTTATTCAAAAAATTAACTTCTTGCAAGCTACTTAGGGTTATTAGCTGACAAAGCCGTTTTGCTCTAACGGCAGGTTATTCATAAACGCGTCTGTCATAAGACAGGGTGCAGTAAGCTGACCCAGGACAATTTCCAGTTTCTTTAGAAACGCGTCTATCTGACACAAGAAAGATGACCTTTCCTTCTTTAGGATCTATCTGACAAGAAAAAAAAAAAAAAAAAAAAAAAAACAGAACAGATGGCCCATTAGCGTAATAAAATAAAATGCTTAAGTAAATTATATTTTTTTTGATAAATAAGGGGAAGGGGGAGGAAGAAGAAAATATAAACAGCCGATCGGAAAATGGAACTTTGCTCCTTTGTCTTGCTACATAGACTCCATGTATTCATCTGTGACTGAATAAAAATCTAATTGATTGAACTATTCCTGCCTTCCTCAGCAGGGGGGTTCTTCCACACAAGGCAGTGTCTATCCTGGCATACAAACCCAGATGGGGAGACAGGATTAGGAAAAAGATGGACCAGAAAATGAGACCTAGTCAAAACAGACATAGAGATTGACAAGTCAATGCCTAACTACAGTATGGTACTTGAAACTGTCTGTCCACACAAAGCACTGCACAGAAATGAAAATATCAAAAAATCCCAAACTGTCTGCTGTTGCCAATTGCTATCTAATATGAGAACAAAACGTATCGATTGAGCAAACAAACAAACAAACAAACAAACAATCTCAGAGGTGAAACGCTCCGTTCAAGCTGGTGAACCCTTAAAATATATTAAAAGCTTTCTGGATCCTACTACATATTGACTGCGACTACAATTTAATCTTGGCATCTTATGGATTTTGGTTCAGCTGCCGAAGATGGACGTGTTGAACAAGATAGAAATAGAAGCCCAAAAACATTAAATCCCCAGTCAAATTCCAAACGTTAAAGTGTATCAAGTGAATAAAATACTATGAGTGTGCATTGTCAATTGGATCCTCACCGTTGTTTCATGCCTTCTTTACTGAGCTTAAAATTCCACAACAAAAATAAAATAAAATTCAACAAAAAGGCTATAGTACCTATATAGAGTATTCAAATTCTTAGAAGTTTTCTTGTTTCATTACTATACAACATTGAATCCCAGTGGATTATAGTTGCCGTTTTTGGCAACTGACTAACAGAAAACAGTCAAGAGGAAAAACAAAGAGGAGGTTTATGGATGTGATGAAGGAGGACATAAAGGCAGAAAATGATGAAAAAGACAGGGATAGATGGAGACAGTTGATGCCTAAATGAGAGGAGCCAAAAGAAGAAGAAGAAACAGAAACAAATTCTTTAATGTCAAAGTGAAAACAGATCTCTGCAATGTGGTATAAATTAATTACAAATATAAAAAGCAAAATAACTGTTCGCATAAGTATTACCAACCCCCACCACTTAATATGGCACTCGTAAATCATCACTGGTGCAGCCAACTGGTTTTAAATGTTCCAGAATGAGTTCGATGAAAATCACCTGTCTAGGGATTTAGATGACTGTGGTAAAAATGAATCTGGTGGTATGTGGAAGGGCTAGGGTGTGCCGAGTCAGTATGGTGGCCAAACCTACACAATGAAGACAAAAGAACACTCCCGCAACTCCATGCCAAACACAAGTCAGGGGGATTGAGACAAGAAAATATCCAAGTCACTGAATATATCAAGTCCGCAGCCAGAGTCCTCACCCACACAAGAGCGTTTTCTGCTCACGTTTCTCCTGCTCTCTCCCAACTTCACTGGTTACCTTTTCCATCAAGGATTCAAGATTCTGTTTCTCACCTTCAAAGCCCTGCATAAACTTGCCCCTCTCTATCTCACTCAGCTCCTTGCTCCATACACTCCTTGTTGCACTCTCAGGTCGTTATTGTCTCACACATCGGACTCTTCACCCTGAGGTCCTTCAGTGTTACGGCCCCTCAACTCTGAAACTCTCTTCCTCGGTCTCTCCAAGATTGCTCCTCTTTCTCCACCTTTAAATCTCAACTCAAAACTTTCGTCTTCGACAAACTTTTGTCTTCTGTGTGATTTTTTTTCCCCTCTGTATGTAAAGCGACCTTGGGTTTGTGAAAGATGTTCTATAAATGCAACTTATTATTATTATTATTAAGTCTGGACTCTGGGTAGGCAAATCAAGGACATTCCCAGAGTTGTCCCCAAGCCACTCCTGTGTTGTCTGGTGAAAGGTGAACCTTTTGACCCAGGTCCAGGGTGCTCTTGGGTAGGTTTACATGCTTGCGAGTGAACATCTGGGCCTGTACATATGCCTTCTTGAGCAGGTGGACCTTGCGGGCGTTGCAAGATTTCAATCCATTACGGCGTAGTGTGGGAAGGAAAAGAAAGGCCACAACAGCACAGCAGCAGCTTCCTGCCATCAGCCTTAGCCTCAGACTGCAGGCACCAGTCTCTCATCTGAAAGCTCTTTAAAAGGAAGTGGGATAGAAAGATGGAATTGAGAGCAGTGGCCTTGCATCATTTAGACCTTTCTGTTTTACAGCAGCATAAGAGCTTCAGTGGGGAATTCAGTAACTTCAGAACAGAACTTCAGCTCACTTCTTTTCCCTCCTTGAGCAGATCCTGCTAAGTCTGACTGCTAGAAATCAGTGTTTTGATAAGAAGAATTTCTAGAACTTATTTTCTTGCTTACTGGAGTTTGTTTTTCCTCTCACGTAAGCTTAAAAAATTACTGACAGTTTTACAAAGCAGTTGTGCTCACACCCAGTATTTCCTTATAGGCCATTTTGTCAGCATATCAGTAGTCCTAGAATTGCTGTTTCAGCAAAAACATTCTTGAAAAATACAGTAAAAGTAATATGATCCATGTATAATGTGTAGAAGACAAATAATCTCTAATGCTAACCATAGGGTGTAAGAGGGCCTGAGCAGTAAATATTTAGAGATATAACAGGAAAGCTAAAAGGCGTTTTTCTTTTTTTTTTTTGTCTTATCTGTTCAGAGAGATGGACATCTGAGATGTTGCTCTGCTGGGAGCGGTATTATTTAGTGTTTTCATTATCTATCTGAGAAATTCTGTATTTAGTCAACCCAAGAGGACTTAATAACAAGCATATTAAAAGCATTAGCAGGAGACCTAAGAGTCAGAAAGAGAAGGAAAATGTAGCTGAAGGTACATCAAAATTCACGTTATACAGAGTGGGCAAAAGCAGGTTTAAAGTTGTATGCAAAAAGACATGCAGGTTATGAATGCTACACTCTAACATACTTTAATAAGAACAACACACACACTCTAT